>JAUMJM010000020.1:1782500-2182500 GCA_033558235.1 Neomorphus geoffroyi
CCACTCCTTGCCCAGCTTTGATAGGGCTTTACAAAAGCGGATTCTCCCAACCGTCTGTTGCATCTTTGCCTGGAAGTGACTTATGAGACAAAGGTTAAGCTGTGCTGTGTTTCAGGGCAGAGACAAAATGCTGCTGAGAAGCTCGACACGAGCCGGCACCGGCCCCTTGCAGCCCAGAAACCCCCCGTGCCCTGGGCGGCATCAGAAGCAGTGGGAGCAGCAGGGGAGGGAGGGGGTTCTGCCCCTCTGCTCCGCTCTGTGAGATCCCACCTGCAGCCCTGGGTCCAGTTCTGGAGTCCCCAGCATGAGAAGGAGATGGAACTGTTGGAACGGGTCCAGAGGAGGCTACGAAGATGATGAAAGGGCTGGAGCCCCTCTGCCATGAGGCCAGGCTGGAGAGTTGGGGTTGTTCAGCCTGGAGAGGGGAAGGCTCTGGGGAGACCTCGCAGCGGCCTCCCAGTACTGAAAGGGCTCCAGGAAAGCTGGGGAGGGGCTTTTTCCAAGGGCCTGGAGTGACAGGTGGAGAGGGAACAGCTTTAAACTGGAAGGGGGAAGGTTTAGGTCAGACATTAGGAAGAAATTCTTCCTGCTGAGGGTGGGGAGGCCCTGGCCCAGGTTGCCCAGGGAAGCTGTGGCTGCCCCATCCCTGGGGGGGTTCAGGGCCAGGCTGGATGGGGCTTGGAGCAGCCTGGGCTGGTGGGAGGTGTCCCTGCCCACGGCAGGGGAATTGGAACTGGGTGGGCTTTAAGGTCCATTCCACCCCAAACCATTCTATGACGCTGTAACTGCCCTCTACAATCGGAAGCCTTCCTGTGAGGTAAAACGAAAGGGAGCTTGAGAGTGACAGCCAGCCTGTGCCATACCCCCCAGCAGGTATTGCAGCCCCGTAGAGGGGCACGGGGTTGTGTGTGGAGGCAACAGAGACCGTGCTGGCTTTAGCTGGATCTCCGCATTGTCTTCCAGAATACTGCGTAGTGCCTTTCATTTATTGTTTTTTCTGATCTTCTGTTTAATATATCAATACATTAAACATCCTATTATCCATGCCTATACGCCGTGTTCCTGAATTCTCCCCAGGGAGCTCTAAATCCACGGCAGCATCTCCGCCGTCCGAGGAGAGGGAGAGCAGCCCCATATGTGATGGGCGTGCATGGCAATTACCTCGCTTTCTATTCTCGGTGGTGTCGGAAGAGTTAAAGATTTATTTTCTGCAGGAAGAACAGACTAAAACAAACAGCAGTGACAGTAATTGCTCTGGCTTGTTTTATTTTTGTTGTCAGTGGTGGGATTTTTATATGCCATCACTTTCATCAGCACTTAATTGCTGGCACAGAGCCGCAGCTGCCGAATTACCTGTCTCATTGGGATGCGAAGGGCTGTTACATCATTTACCTTCTGAAGAAGCCGTGGCCGTTACAGAGTAAAGGCTGTGGGGTTTTGTTACTTAACACAGACACTAAACTTCTCCCTCTTGTGTTAAATATAAATAAAAGATCAGGTTGTCCTTCAAACAAGTGAGCATGTTTGTGAGAGAGAAGGCTGCCGGCAGCAGGGAGCCTGCTGGCCCAGGCACTGGCGAGCAAAGATTCTGAAGTGGCGCAGGAGACCCAGGCAGGGTTTGCTGTAACTGTGAAAGCTGCCAGCTGACCTGTAAAACAAGCAGGAAGGATCCAACGACAAGAGGACACGGTCTCAAGCTTCGACAGGGGGGGTTTAGGATTGATATTAGGAAGAAATTCTTCACTGAGAGGGCAATTGTTCATTCGAATGTGCTGCCCGGGGAGGTGGTGGAGTCACCGTCCCTGGAGGTGTTTAAGGAGAGATTGGATGAGGCTCTTAGTGCCATGGTGTAGTTGACAAGTAGGAGTAGGTGTAGATGTTGGGTCACAGGTTGGACTCGATGATCTCAAAGGTCTTTTCCAACCTTGTGATACTGTGACAAGCACAGTGGGCAAGGAGAGGGTGATGGGCAAAACTGTTCTTTCTTTAAACAGGAATCGTGGTAGAGAAGAGGTCTGGGTCAATGTTCTGGCCACAGCTTGCTTCTGCCATGGTTCGCTGCATCCCTCACAGGACTTTCACCGAAAGCTCTGCATGAACACTGCCTGAGATCTTACCCTCCGTACCTCAAGGGCTTTGTGCAGTCAAGTGGCGCTGAATCCCTGCAGAGGGCAGGTGCTGGGACCGGCTGGGTGGGTCGCGCAGGGAAGAGTCAGGACTGGCTGGCTGGTCTCTGCTCATCTTGCATTTTCACAGGTTCAGATGTTGCTGAGCTTCACCTCCCCTTGATCCGCTTTAGCATCAGAGTCTTGACACCATGGTGGTGCAACTTACCCAGAGCTTGTGGACAGGGATTTTATCTCGGTGTGTTTTCTGCTAGCCTGATTCAGACCTGGGACTTGAACCAGTGTGTTGAGGTTTTGGTGAATGCACTGATCACCGAGTGTTGGCTTCAAAGATGGTAATTCCTTAGCTATTCCTTTCCGTCTGGATTCAGGCTGCTCGGTTGACTCCATTTGTTGTCCCTGTGGCACGTTTGCAGCAGCGTGAAGGGGGGAGCTGCCCTCTGCTCACCCAGCACGAGGGCCTGGCCAACATCTGATCTCCCTGCCCTGGGTCCCTTCCTGTGGACACCAAGCCACAAAGGGGGGGGGTTTGGTCAATGCCCCATTATCTGCAGGACATGAAACTACAGGGCCAAGACGTTACTAGGGTGCGCACGGATTCCACGTGCTCCTGGATCAGTTCACATCCCAAGCCTGCGGTTTCTAGAGCAGGAACCCTCAGTCTAGCTCCTGGTTTCGGACCAAACATCTCATTTTCTGCTTTCTTTCTACTAAAAGGTTTCATCCTGCTGTGCTGAACTTGCCAGCACTGCTGGGAGATGTGAAACACAGGTCATCTAGAATATTGTGGTGGCTTGAGAAGGAAAAAAAAGAAAGAGGTATTATAATTTAGCTGCTGTGGTGGCAATGTTTCGGCAGGAGCAGAGTGCCAAACTGTCAAAAGAAGCTTCCATCCACCCCCTGGTGAGGATGTGAGGCTTTACCCCAGCAAACCGACTGTGGGGTGGAAAATATTTCAATATTTTGCTTTGAAATTGTGCGGAGAGGCGAAGACTTAACCGAGGGAGATGCACATTATCTGCTCTAATCAACAACGTGCACCCATAAATGAGTCAAATGGGACATTTCGTCTGTGCTTTGCAATTGTGTGAGGAAACCACCACAGTGAATGCTGCCCCACTTCTCATGCAGGAGAATCACACAACCCCCGTGGGGGGGCCGTTTCTTTCGTGCACTCTCGAAACAGGGTGCGCAGCAGCTTCGCTTGTGCGTGGGCCTTCCACGGAGAGCTGAGCTGCACCCTTCAAGGTTAGATCTGGGTTAGCATGACACCGTCTGTCTGCCCTACCCATCGTACACGAGAACGTAGGGCACGTTTGCCAGGGTTATGAGCAGTGTGTAGAGTGACTGGATGGGGAGACCCATGAGAGAAATGTCCTTCTGGGAGCTACAGCAGTTTTATACCAAGTTTTCGAAAGCATGTGAATACTTGCCTGAAATACTACTTCCTTGTACAAGGTAAGCGTTTCCTCAAGCAGAATTCAGAATTGAACATTATCGCAATAATACTTCCAGATAACTTCATGTCCATAAGATATCTTGGTAAAACTTGGGGTAGAAATGAATACTGATGGGCAAAGAGAGAGAACTAGGCTGATATTCACTATTTTAAAATAATTTAACATCCCTTGATAAGAGTAATCAGGCAAAATTAGTGCTTGGGAGTCTGAGCATTCAGCCATGGTATCCAGTGGTTAACTATGGCATCTCCATTCCCAGTCGAAGGTAGATCACGTCCACAGTAACAGTTTCATTAAATCCCAGCTAAATCGTCTGCCCTGCCGTCTGCCTGCTGGAGCTTTGCCACAGCTCCTCTGCCAGTCTGCTCTGGGAACTGAATGCGCCCCAGCCTGGGCAGGGGCCTGTTTGGTCAATCTGGTTGCACAACCTGCTGACGCTGGGCTCAGACTTACAGCATCTGGGAAACGAATCAGTTGACCCATGAGTCTTCTGGTGCCCAGCACAGGTGAGACCATGCAGGGCAGGTTGCTTGGATGCTGGTGCTTTGCTTCAGGGCTGGGGCAGGGCTGGGGTTTGGGCGCTGGGGCCAGAAGGGGAAAGGTTTGGCAGCCTCTTGACTGCTTGGGACAAGTTGAGAAAGATATATTTTTCTTGTGTATAGAGTTATTAGATCTGGTTTATTTTATGAAGTTATTTCTAACTACAACCCCAGGTATAAATGAAAACTTTCCTGTTGTGTTTAAACACCAAGTCATATCTATATCCCTGCAGGGCAAAGCCCAATGCCAGCACGATAACATGCTGACAGGTTGAACCAGTTTGGTGCAGCTGAACTTCTGAACTGGGGCTGGATGACATCCCACCACTTTGAAGCACGGGAGGAGGTAACCGCATGACTTTCTGCAAGAAACCGCATAAAAACGCCCTCACACACAGTGTCTGGAGCCTGCTAAGAGCCAGAGGGCTGAGCAGGAGAGAGGAGCTGTTCCCAGCAGCAGCAGCTGAGTGACAAAGCAGAGGGGAAAACCCACAGCCATGGTACAATGATGGGATCCGTGGGGATGACTGGAGGGCAGGGAAGTTTGAAGGCTCTTGAGTGCTGTTACCCGGGAAGCCTTCAGCATCTGTATCTGATGGGCAAGAGGGAGCTGGATTACTGTGGCTTTGATGCAGTGTTGATCCCTCCTGGCAAATCTCAGTAGAGCCAACAAAAGCGCTTTGTGTATACTTGCCTAAAACTGACTTTTCTAAATATCTGAAGACTGCAAGTGGTGGAGAAGAGGCTGGCTGCAGGAACCGGCACCCAGAGATATCTCTGCCAGGTCCTTCCGCACCGCGCGTCAGCCCAGTCCCAGCTGCGAACACTTTGCATTGCCATGGCTGTAGCTAAGTGTGTTTGCATCTGTTATCACTAAGGCTTAACCTAGTGCTGGGTCGCTCAGGGTAGGGATGCAGATGGAGCAATTTGCCCCATGCTCTCTCTTTGAAGAGGACAGAAATGCCTTTGGCTGTAGAGATGCTCAGAGGTTTGGCTTTGAGCCCTTTGTGAGGGGCTTTGCTGCGGATTTACTATTTGCTTTCTGGAACAGAAACCTGAAGGCTGTGAGGGCCCTTTCAGCCTCCCGTGCCGAAGCTGTCATTTAGGCTGTTAAGTGCCAAAGATTAGATTTGGGGTGCTCTCCAATAATCTACTGCATCATCATTTACTCCCATTACCAATACTCCACCAGCTTTGAATGACCTTTGCAAAAACAAAATCAGGCTATATTGACATATTTGCTTTAGAAGATGCTAATCAATATCTATTTTGTTGGCCAATATGGTTATGTCTCCTCTTATTGTGATTTATTTCATTTTTTGTTGACCAAAGGGGGTTGAATGGGTGATAACAGAACTGAAAGTGGCAAGGGTTAATAAATTCAGATGAGGTTGTCATCTTATTACCAGAGTGCAGGAAGTGAAGCACAGCCATTTAATTAACCTAGTCGCAATGAATTTCATGCAACACGCAGTTAACACTTCATCTATTAAAACTGCGAAGCAGATGGTAGCGAGCAGTTTTGTCTCCCGTAAATAGGGTACCAATTTAAATTACTTGCTGCACAGGATTTTATAGGACAAAATTATCTAGATATTAAATGGTGAGATATTTAATAATCGCTTTCTTTTAAGTCGTGCATATATCAGACTCTTGGTCTAATAGTAGAAAACTCAATAATTTCCATGAAATCCCCAAAATTGAGACCTAAAAAAATAAAAAAACCAAAGACAAATCTCTGATGAATGGGCATCTCTTTGAACCTTCAGTCATCATCTCTGCTGGAGAATGTATAAAGTTTTATCCTACTTTCTCTGTCTGCCTAAGAGATTTTTAGCATTCACACAAATCCTAGTTGACTATCACAAGGCCACGTTTCTCAACAGACCGGTAGTTTCTCTCTTGCTCTTGAAAATCTATTGTGATAAATATTACCAAATATAACATTTTCCTCTTCATTTCCCGCAGTTGTGGGGAGGTCTGTGAGCACGTGACTGCGCGCGTGGGCAAGGGGGCGATGGCAAAGGTGCTCTGGGTGGCTTGGTGCCTGAGATTGAGTAGCCACGTTGCTTCCATGACTCTTATCGTAGAGAGGGGAAGGTAACCTTTCAAAAGCCATGAAACCACAGGCGTGTGACACGGCTTCACATGCGTGTAACGATTTAGACTTAGAACTTGTCACCTCTTGGAATTATCTCACGCACAAAAGTGCTGCCCTCGTATAAAATGCAAGCAGAGATGCTAGGAAGCAGCAAAGATGCTCTCCTAAAGCCACAATCGCCTCAGGACCGCGTGAAACCTATTTTTCAACAGAGAAGCCGCATTGGTTTGAAATCAGAGTAGAACGCCAGGAAGGAAAAGCCTGAGCCAGCAGAGCAGCGCGCGGCTCCCACAGAGCCGGCAAGGGCAGAAAACTGTCCTTCCCCTCCGTTAGAGAAAACAAACCAACCTCCTTCACGACTCGCCTTCTCCCTCTGAAGACAGAGGCTTGACAGCAAGGCTCTGCTTCCGGTGGGTCAGGTTCATTCAGCCCAGAGGAGGCTGGAGGGTGCGCGTTGCCGGGTGCCAACGGCTCTCCCAGCCTGCTTTATCCGAATGACTTTGTCCTCAGAGAGGCAGCAGGCAGGTGTGTCCTTTGTCACCCTCTCCGATTGCTCTGCCCGCTGAACCGCTAGCAGCAGCTATCAGAAAGCCTTCAGAGAGTCGAGGCATCACAACCCATGACAAAGGACATAAATTGCTCTTCTCACAGGTGACATCCCGCTTCATCTCCGTAACGCACAACTCTCTCTTGGGTGCCTGAAGAAGTCCCGGGGCACCGGCACGAGGCTTCCCGTGAACGCGACTAAATCAGAGGGGATTCTTACACAATCACCCAGTGTTCTCTGGGTTTCTGAACCCCAGGGAAATTCAACTCTTTATTGGTACCAGCCCCACCCTACTTAAGCAGCCTGTAGCCGCCCTTTTTGAGTCTTTCATATTGAGGTCCAGAAGGGCTTCATCTTCCAGTGTTCCTGGCAGCACGGGTTTGGTTTGGCTGTTTCAGAAATGAATGGTCCCAAGCAGTAAATAATATGCAAAAGAGACCGATAATCAGCTTTCTTAGGCTCAGGAAAACCAAAAGAAAAGTGAAGACTTAGCTCCAACGGGGAAATGTTATTCCTGGGCGGTTTTACCTGCTCTCTCGAGCAGTCCAGGCAGAGCTCCCAGCACCAGCCCCTCCTTCTGAGGAGCCATGGGAGCACTTCACTCCTCTTTGTCTTTCATGAGTGCTTTGTGACAAAGGCTTGTGGACCTCTTGAGGAGCACAGGGAGATGTAGAGACCATGTCATTCCTTCCTTTAAAAGGACAGTCACATTACTGTTGTGCAGCCACGCTCCACCTCTAGGCTCCCACTGTTTGCCACAGCAGCAGGACATGACACTTGAAAGGAGAGGGCCGAGGAGCAGACCAGCGGTCTTTGTTCAAGACCATGACCAAAATAACTTTGAACAGTCCAAAACTAAATTTCTTTCCGTTTCCTTTCAAATGTGCTCTGAGCTATTCATTTCCTTCTTAGCCATTGCTGTTGAAGAGGAATTGACGGACAGCCAGCCAGGTGGAGGTGACAGCTTCCCAAGTCACAGGAGCCACCACTGCTGCAAGTCTGCCCTGCTTCTTCACAGTATCACAGTATCATAAGGTTGGAAAAGACCTTTGAGATCATCGAGTCCAACCTATGACCCAACACCTACACCTACTCCTACTCGTCAACTACACCCTGGCACTGAGTGCCTCATCCAATCTCTCCTTAAACACCTCCAGGGACGGTGACTCCACCACCTCCCCGGGCAGCGCATTCCAATGGCCAATCACCCTCTCAGTAAAGAACTCCTTCCTAATGTCCAGCCTAAACCTCCCCTGGCGAAGCTTGAGACCGTGTCCTCTTGTTCTGTCGCCGGTCACCTGAGAGAAGAGACCGACCCCTGCCTGACTACAGCCTCCTTTCAGGCAGTTGTAGAGAGCAATAAGGTCTCCCCTGAGCCTCCTCTTCTCCAGGCTGAACACCCCCAGCTCCCTCAGTCGCTCCTCACAGGGCTTGTGCTCCAGCCCCTTCCCCATCCTCGTCGCTCTCCTTCACTCAGAAGAACCAAAAAAAACCATGTTAATGCCACAAGTTTGAGAGTGGCAACTTCTAAGCTGCTGTAAGTTACTGCCACTCCATGGATACCAAAGCACGGCAGTATCCATAGCCTGACAATTTCCCCTTTTCCTTTAAACATCATCAACAGCGTTTCCTAAGAAAATAAACAGTTTAAAACTTGGGAGAGGCTACTGAAAGACTGTGAAAATATTGATAGGATATTGATGGCTGTCGATATTGATATTGATTTTATGCTGATCCATTTGTGAAGTCGGGTCAATAGTATTGGTCAGTCTGAGGTGCTGAGGCACTTCAAGGCAGAGTCACCAGCCTGGGTCGACTCAAGAGATCCAAATCAGAGCCAGAAACAACCCCTGCCTCCTGACTGCCACTCAGTGCTTTGTCAACAAAGTGCATTGCTCCAGTATATTAATTCATAATGCAGATTAGGTGGATGAGAGGGAAATTTAATCATTTAGAATGACTAATAACTATGCTAATGTGCTCAGATAAAATAAGCATTCACAGATGCTGAAAGCATTTATAGTGTAATAAACTTCTGTTATCTTTTGAGGCGTGCAGTACTTTGATTTTCATATACCAACTCCTCTTTATTTCAAGTGCAATAAAAACCATATTTTTAAAAAAGATTGCAAAGCCCCAGACTGCTGAACCTCCTGTCGGCAGTGCCTGGGTGAAGTGCTGACAGACCGCTCTGAACTGCGGGCTCTGGGCCTCGGGGTTTCTTTGCTTGCTTGGGGTTTTTTACTCCTTGACAAAATGAGTCAAACCAATTTGAAGAGTTGGACTTCAGAGATGGCAAAGAGCTTGGAGGGTATTGATTTCAACGCGTCTGAGACTTTGAGTGCACAGAAGCCCTAATCCCCTTGGAAGTTACTTTCATTTTCCTGCATGTGACCAAACACCTGCTTTGATCCCGTGTAAATTCCTGTTGTTCTTCCCCCACAACACAGACATATTTATACAACACTTTAATACTTTATTTTCTCTGCTCTGGCAGCCGCTGTTTCCAATCACACAGCCATGATCTCTGCCGTCACACGTGGCCTGGACAGGCACAGCCTCTGCTGGGTGAAAACTGGCTGAATGGCCGGGTCCGAAGGGTGGTGATAAATGGCGTTAAATCCAGTCGGAAACCGGTCACAAGTGGTGTCCCCAGGGCTCAGTGCTGGCTCCAGTCCTGGTCAATATCTTTATCAATGTTCTGGACGAGGGGATTGAGTGCACCCTCAGCAAGTCTGCAGATGACACCAAGCTGGGTGCAAATGTGGATCTGCTTGAAGGCAGGGAGGCTCTGCAGAGGGATCTGGACAGGCTGGACCGATGGGCTGAGACCAATGGGAGGGGGTTCAACAAGGCCAAGGGCAGAGTCCTGCACTTGGGACACAACAGCCCCGTGCAGCTCCAGGCTTGGGGAGGAGTGGCTGGAGAGCTGCCTGGCACAGAAGGACCTGGGGGTGTTGGCCGACAGCGGCTGAACAGGAGCCAGCAGTGGCCCAGGGGGCCCAGAGGGCCAATGGCATCGGGGCCTGTGTCAGCCCCAGCGTGGGCAGCAGGAGCAGGGAGGGGATTGTGCCCCTGTGCCCAGCGCTGGGGAGGGCACCTCGAGTGCTGGGGTCAGTTTGGGGCCCTCACTCCAAGAAGGACATTGAGGGGCTGGAGCGCGTCCAGAGAAGGGAACGAGGCTGGGGAGGGGCTGGAGAACAAGTCCTGCCAGGAGAGACTGAGGGAGCTGGGGGTGTTCAGCCTGGAGAAGAGGAGGCTGAGGGGAGACCTCATCCCTGTCTGCAACTGCCTGAAAGGAGGCTGTGACGGGGTGGGGGCTGGGCTCTGCTCCCCAGTGACAGCGATGGGACAGAGGAAATGGCCACAAGTTGTGCCAGGGCAGGTTCAGACTGGACATGGGGAAGAATTTCTTCCCTGAAAGGGCTGTCAGGCACTGGCACAGCTGCCCAGGGAGGGGGTGGAGTCGCCATCCCTGGAGGGGTTTAAAAGACGGGTGGGTGAGTTCCTTAGGGACAGGGTTTCATAAGGGGACAGGTACGGTTGGACTCGGTGATCTCAGAGGTCTCTTCCAGTCAATGGTTCTATGTGACACTTGCAGCCTTACGTCTGGCTGCAGCTGCTTTGCTACACCCTTCCCGCTGCAGCCGCAGACCCCACGGTTAGAGCTGCTGAGTTGCAGATCAAACTGAACATTTCAGGAAGCAGATTGCTTTTGTTTAATAGATCTACAAGTGATGCTGCCGCTTGTCCAGAACGCCAGCGCTGGAGCCCAGCAGCCTGATCCATCCTCACACAGCCATGCCCTCCTCAGGAAACAGCACGATGCTGTCCTTTACTCCTGCGCTGCTGCTGTACCGTGCTGTGGTTCTTCTGGATGGAGCACTTTAAAAGCAGAAAAGTAAGTGAGATGTCATAGGAGAAAACAATCTCAGAGAAATACAGAAAAAATGAAGCAGGCATCAGCTATAAATTTCAACATACTCTGAAAAAAAGTCAAGTCGGTGCGGAGAAAATCAATTATCTTTAAAAAAAAAAGGAACTATAGACAATGCAGTAATTTAATTATTTAATCTTCTTCCCTTAAGAAGAAAGAAATATCAAAAATACTAAATCCGAAAGAGTGTCCTGACAGGAGGCATGAAATGACCAGATATTAAAAACATCACCAAGAACAGCAGAAGGTCTTGTGGTCTGGTTTTCCCTTTCAATTAGACCATGAAGGATGACTAAAATAAAAGAAGCGTAAAGCAATGGTATCTCATTTGAGTTGAAAGCACAAGCCTCACCAAAAATATTAAACCAAGAATATGCCCTAAAATAGGAAATGGGGCCTCTCTACAGAGCTGGCTTTTGTGAATGAGTGCAGAGAGCTCTGTAAGGGGACGGCTGCTGGCACGGGAGGGCACAAGTGCAGCAGAGGCCGTTTTCAAGGCCAAATCAGAAGAGTCGTCTACTGGAGCGGAGGGAGAAAATCGAAGGAAGGCTGACTGGGCAAGCACAGTGTGTCAGACAAAATTGCCTACCTGTTCCCATCTCCGTGGTGATGCATGGGTTATATTTGGTACCTGAAAATCTGTCATTTGCAGTCCACTAAGTATTCTCCTGTGAGCACCTGTATTTAAATCACCAGGTTAATCAGTGATGCTGAAAAGCAGTGCTACAGAGCAGTGACAAGTGACTGACATCTTCAAATCTTTCCTTAAATGCTCCCTGTTGATATTTTCTAAGATAACCCTAAAATCCAGATTTCAGTGGCTGTATTCCTTATGCCGAAGAGCTGTGCAAAATAAAGGGGAGGATTTTCAGTATTTAACCTTTTCCCGCACTCAGGAAAAGAGCCAAGAGGGAAGAGGGCACTTGCAGGCAGAGGTGAAGCCGCCTCAGGAGCCAGGTGTGAGGAAGCAGCCTGTCCTGGTACCTCCTGCTGGGTGCCCAGAGCGGGCTGAAAGCGTCACAGCAGCCAGTTGGGTTATTTGCCTCACCCTGGCACAGGCTCACTGGCCCAGCAGAGATAACAGTTCTCATCTGCTTTTTTCTGCAGAAATGTCATAAATAAGTGCATTATATTAGTATTTATGAGGAATATTTCCTTATCTTTTAATTAAGTCCAGAGGTGACTGTTTTTTTCTTCTGGCGAGATAGGTAGAGGAGTAGATTTTTCCAGTGTAACCTTTTATAGGCCAGGCATGTGATACATGGTGAGAGCCATGAGAGGCATTTAAATTATCTCTTTTGAGGCCTTTTCATGCTTATTTTAGTTCCAGTAGAATTGGGTCTGCTCCATATGTCCTGGTTCACTACAGGATGCTTTTCTTGTCGGAGGAGTAGCTCTGTTTGATCAAGATGGTACTGACCTCATTTGTGGAATCAAGTACCAACTCACTGTATGAGGAAGTGTCTGCCTAGCACAGCTCCTAAAAAAAAAACCCTTTAAAAGAACAGTTTTATACAGGTTCTAATATGAGTAAGCCAGGAAAAAAAACCCCAAACCTTACATAATATCTTATATACTCAGTCTTCCATTTGATTAATTAAAATTTTAATCAGAAAAAACCCCTCATCTGAAGTAAGAACACTATCATATTTTTAACAGTCCTGGGCTTCTGTCAGTGTGAGAATATGAGGTGCTGAAATTGTAACAGTAAGACTGGATAACTCTTGTTTTTATCTCCGTGAGTGAGCAAGGACGGATGTTACTATTATGTGCGCGTTCCCATTCCCTGCCCCAGAGAGGGAAACGGGAGTTCTGCCCCATCAGAACTGACTGGACGTTTCCAAGGTGCGTACTCTGCGTGAACAGCTCAGCCCTTCTTTATTTGAAGAACTGTAACGTTCACAAAGCTACGCCTTGGATGGCAAAAAAGTGAATGTTATATCTGAAATATCCTCCCTAAAGGCTGTAAGAATGTTGGTCAGACCACAGCCTATGACTATATTTAGATATATGTCTCCCTGAAGAATGAAATCGCCAGGGTAAACTATTAACGGCTGGTGTATGGCGCCGCTCCGTCCCTTTTACTTCCTCATTCATGTGCACGTGGAATAAAGCAGTTACCGGGTGAGGAGGGCTGGGGACAAGCCGAGGAGGGGGCTATGTCCAGGGAGGCACCGGGGCAGGAGCTCAGTGGGGAGGAGTAACACACTTCCACTGCTCAAGGAAACTTTGGGAGAAGTGACTCACCTCCCGTAGCCAAAGTTCAGCCCACGCTGGAGGTGCAGAGCCACGCAGATCAAACTAAATATTTTCACTAGTTTTTTTACCTATAAAAATTGCAGTGGAAGTCAACTGGACCTTGAATGAGAAAGCTCTTCCGAGGGATGCACAGATTTGTGCACATCTACACCCAGACCTGGTGCTGGGTGAAGAACATGTGCATCTCTATCGACTGAAATGAAATTTGCCTCTCAAAAAGAACTACAACGTAACTTCAGCCAACGTAGAGCCATCTGCAAACCACACCAGAGGGGACACGCTCGAGCGACACAGCGATGTCGGCAGCTGTGGGCCACTGCCTGCAGCTCCTGCCAACGCATGGTCCCAGCGTGGCCAAGTAGACCCCGTGCCCGGGTGACACAGCCTCGCAGCAGCTGTGATCCAGCCAAAAGGCCACTCCCCATCTTTCTGGCACCGATGGGGAGACCCTGTCAGGCCCGCAGGAATGGGCATGGGAGTTAGCTGGTAGAAAACAGCGAGCGGTAGCGCTTTTTGGATCAGCAGCTGCAAACGAAGGCCACGTGGGTCATTTCTGAGCTTGAGTATCCTACCCAGACTCTTCTTTAAAACAGAGAAAGTAGAAGGCACAGGCGAAATCTGGCAAATGGTGCAGAATACGTCCCACAAAAGAGTGCACAGGGAAGAGATATTGAGAGCGTCATCCACCTCCGTGCTTTGGGAGGCTGTGTGCTCGCTGAGTGGTGCTGGGAAGCATTTCTAATGGCGCAGCCTTGCATATACAGTAAAGATCAAGGGGGCATTTGCATTCTTCTGAAAAGCATCCAGGTTTGCCATTTCTAGAGACAATGTACAAATGGACCCACAGCGCACTCTGCTACGGCCATTTCTGCTGCGCTCCATTTCCAGCAATGTGAGGAGTTGTGTTACTATCGGAGCTACGGCAGCAGCAGCCACAGCAATAGCTCCTCCAAGTTCCTGTCCCAGCTGTGAAAGACAGGAACTGCAGATGCTTTCTGCCTTTATTTCTGTTTCTGTTTTTCAATGAAGGAAATGCACGTGATTAAAGTGTCTAAATCTAGAGATCATATTTTAACCTCAGGGAGTGTGTGAGAGAGGTACAGGCATAATGGATCGGTTTCTGAATTAGTGTTTACAACAGTTCTGCAAACACTTAGACAAATTCGTAGTCAAAAGGATAATGTCAATATTTCATTTAAAAGTCTCTTTAAGGAATTTCATTGCTGTATGTTGAAAATCTCATCTTTCAAAGAGTCAATGTCTAAAAGTTTGGCTTGCTTCTCAAACGTGTCAATTGATATTTTCCTTCATTCGACCTATTTATCTTAAAACATTAATAATCTGTTAGGGGGATGTCCGCAGCTAAATGTCCAATTTGGTTTGTTTGTTTTTTAAATCTGCCGTTCAGTTGCCAAGAAATTAAACAAACAGATGCCACTCTTTTTGAGGGGCTCCATTAAATACAATGTCTTACGGACCATCTGCTGGATCTGCAGCACCAATTAACAGCTACGCGCTATTCCCAGAGCAGAGCTGACAACAATTGATGGTGCTGGGATACTGGCAATTTCTCCTTCCCACTCCTCACCCTCTCTTTTCAAAATACCTATAATACAATATTTCTGCATAAAGGACCGGATTTGCAGAGAAAAAAAAAAGGAATTAGGTACTCCTTCTTCTTCAGATTGCGATGGGTGAAAGTCTTCTCGGCATTACGCAAAGAGTGCGTTCACTTACGGCCACAAGTTGTGCCAGGGCAGGTTCAGACTGGACATTGGGAAGAATTTCTTCCCTGAAAGGGCTGTCAGGCACTGGCACAGCTGCCCAGGGAGGGGGTGGAGTCGCCATCCCTGGAGGGGTTTAAAAGACGGGTGGATGAGTTCCTTAGGGACAGGGTTTAGTGGGGAGACAGGCACGGTTGGACTCGGTGATCTCAGAGGTCTCTTCCAACCTTAGGATTCTATGACTCCATGAATTGTAACAATTATAACATAGATGTCTGCGAACACAACGTGAGTGAAGTTTGTCCTGCATCTTTTGCAACCAGTCTTCTCCAGAATGGGGCACAGCCGCTCCGGGAGCCGGGGCCTGGGACTGCACACAGACGTTTCCCTTCTGCATCACTGTTTAAACCTGCTTTGTGGGCAGTTGCTGAAAACAGCTGTGCCTGTTTGATATTGAGCTTGAAATACCTGGGGAGGCTCAGCCTAGTGAGCAATCATGAATCATGAGCGCTGGGCGTGATTCACGGCCATTACCTGACAACCAGGTAAATGGTTTTGTACCAGTAGAAATTCTTGCAGATTGTTTTCTATTGGCAAGTCGCCCTCTTCTTCGTGGGATAACATGGAGTGCATGGGTTCACTTTACTGCCATGGGTGTCAGCCTTCAGCCTACAGCCCAGCCCTTCTAAACGAGCAGATAAATTACCCTGGAAAAGAAGAGCTTCCTGGCCTTTTCTTCAGTGTTTCTGGTGATGGCACTGTGGCTTTTCCTGGATTATTTGGCCTGTTAGTTATGCTCTGCCTGACAGAACTGGCGCCTTCAGGGGAGCTCTCAGGGCACCAGAGGGCTCACTCTTTAATGCATTAAAATGCAGCGTAAAACATCTGTATACCTGAAAGTCTCCCTGTTAACTGACACAGAAAGTCCACTTGCAAGCAGACTAGCCCGCCCACTCCCATAGCTTCATACACCCCTCCACACGTCCTCACGGCTCTCCAACACCAAGGTCTCCCTTTAAAGACCCCGAACATCCTCTCAAGAAATTTATACAGTATGATCTGAAAGAAATGCTTGATGTTGCAATGGTGTATTGCTTTATTTTCAACAAGGTGTTTGCATTGCTGCTTCAGCGGGAAATTTATTTACCTTGATTTGCCAGACTTGTAGCCTATTCTGAATACATAGAATCACAGAACTGGTAAGCTTGGAAAAGACCTCTAAGATCCTCAAGTCCAACCATCAACACAATTCCAACATGCCCACAAAAATCATGTCCTGAAACACCACATCTACATGTGTTTTGAACACCTTCAGGGATGGAGACTCAACCACTTCCCTGGGCAGCTGTTCCAATGTTTCACCACTCTTTCAGTAAAGAAATTTTTCCTAATATCCAATCTAAACCTCTCCTAGCAAGAGGAGTTTATCAATATAACTGATTTCTGGTCTGAAGCGTGTAAGGAAGAAAGGGATCTCGGGGTTTAACGCTTCGGATGCTCAGCCTGGCCATGATATCAGGACAGACAGGTGTACGTTATTTTGGAAATTAAGATTTCCATCCTTACAATAAATCTGTATAGTAATTATTCTTATTGCCTTTATGGGGACCACCTGTAAAGGCAATCTGAACTTAAAAAGGCCATCTCATAAATCAGGTGCAATTTAAAATCTTCCAATAGTTTGTAAATCTGCCCAGGATTTAGAGATTAATTGAAGAGCAGACAGCTTAATACATTAACCTTTTACCCCTGTGGGCCTGGGTTCAAAAGCTGACTTAGGTCAAGAAGTGAAAAATGAGATTAGTGATTTTGTAGTAGTTGTTAGGAGTGCTGAGGTTCAGGAGAGCATGGCTAGTACTGCTCACAGTGCCCAGTTCTCTCGGTGAGGCTTTCTTTGAAGGCTGTGTGTGTCTTCTCTGCTGCTGGCACTCCAGTATGAGGTTACCAATTTAAGAATAAAGGCAGGTGTCCAAGGAGACCTGTTGGTAGGGTCTGGAAGCTGTCAGGAAGCACCAAGAATGGCCGTAAGTAATTTCTTCCCTAAAACTGAGCCAGATCATTGAAGGAGTTGAAGGGACACTGGGACAGATGAGAACAGGAGGGGACACCCTTGTCAGCCCTTCTGCAGCCCTGCTTAACCTGATGGACAGGCTCACTCTTTGTCCTTCCCCATATTCCCACCCCACCATCGACTGTGTCCTTGCCCAGGGCTTGCCAAGAAATCAGCGTGGCAAGAAGGCCAGTAAGAGAAGCTGGATTCCGCAAGCGTTCCTTAATTTCTCTGTCTGTGGTTGAACACAATAAAATGCAGCAGCACGAAGCAAAGTGGACCTTCCCTCTTTTGGTTTCCTTTGGCTTGTGAAAGATGGGGCCCTCGATGAACCCTCAGCTGCACGGTGCAGGCTGTTTTGTCACTTGGCAGTGACCCTCATCAGCCTGTGCTCTGACTGCGAGCCTGCTTGTCAGGGATGCAGCGTTGCTGAAGGTGGAAACAGCCAACACCCATAAAGGTGGTGAAGTGGCCCCTCTGTGCCTGGTTATTGGTGGTTGCCCCTTACACGTAGCCCTGGCTTGTCAGCAGCTCCTTTACGGTGGCTTAGCACTGAGCGCTGGTGGCAGAACACAGGGAGCTGCACCCTCTCAAGGCTGGGAAAAGGGATTGAGCAAGAGTCTGCATCTCACTGAGGAGCCAGCCATGATCTGCAGCCCTATTAAACAGCACCGGTTTGGGAAGTCACTTAGCGGGTCTGTCCCTTGCTGTCAGCATGTGAGTGTCCCTGTGTAGATTTACGCTCCTCGCACCCTTCAGACCACCCTCAATAAAAAAAGCCGTGCAAAAATAAAAATTGCCCGTGACCCTTGACTTTGACTCTTTGACTTCTCCCTTTCCGCAACACATGCCCCGGCTGCTCGGGATTTGCCCGCTGACTAACGAGAGATCTCTGCTCCGAAATGACGTTTGAAAATAATGTGATTTTCTGGAACCCTCAAACACGCACACAAAAATCTACATTTCCTGCATTGGGTTGGATTTTTCGGTGCGTTTGGAACAAACATCGTCCTGGGGGGTTTTAACCTTACAAAAAATGCATTCATTACTGATACAGGTCAGAGGTGAGATGAGAAACACACTGTGAATTCCAGTGATAGGAAGCTTAATCATTTATTTTCTTGCTTGGGATCTTTTCACTTGTTCCAGCTGGTTCAAAAGCACTTGGAAAGTGTCAACAAGGATTACATGCCTGAAAACAAACCTTTGCCAGCAGCAGAACCAGACCAACAGAAACAGGACAATAGTCTTTTTTCGTGCCACAAAAATGCTACTGAGCAGCATAGAGGTTCATGTGTGCTTCCACTTCCCCTCCCCTCTTGCTTAAATTATGAAGGACTATTTACTAGCGAACATTATAGTTCACTTTTTAGGGGAATTAATATGATTAAAGGGTTGGTTGAGAAGTGATGATTGGAGTCCCAACTATTAAAATGCACATCAGTGTGCAGGGAAAATAAAAAAGCACTGAAATCCTTTTCAACCCCAAGCACCAGGTGCGTTAATTACATTTCATTGCATGTTGGTTTATTACTGCGGTCACTTGTGCCTTGTGATCTGCATTAACACCTGCGTTCTATGGATATCTTGGTATTTCACTAAACAAGATGAATATTGGCCAGATGGTGACTCCAGTAGGAAGCATTTCATGTAGATTTCCCTGCTCTGCACAGTTGCCTGTAAAGGAATCCTGAATGTCACACTACACCCTAGCAAACCCAAAAGGCACAGCACTAAATTTGGGATCAACTGCCTTGACAATATATTCACACAGGATCAGGTGACAGCCAGGTTCAGGTCCTGTAACGTGGATCTCGCTAATAAATCTCCCGCATGTGACACAAACAGCATCGTTGGTACCAACATTTCACCCCACAGGCTGACCCTGACCGGCGCAGAAACACAATTTCACGGAAAACTGGGTCAGCTGAGGTCTGAACCGTGGAGCACAGATGACTCAGTGGTTATTTGGCTGGTTTTTTTCCCCCAGGTTGCGTACATGACCTTTCTTCCACAGTACAGGTGAGTTAATGTACAACAGGCATCCAGCCCCTGGGAACTGCCACAACACTGAGTCAGTGCCCAAGCCCAACCACGCCTGGCACCTTACCCTTTGGCCAAAGCAGGGAGCACTTCAGGAGAGGTGGGCTGGGACACAGACCTCACTGCCCTGTTACTGGCACTGTCTGGCTCTTGCCTAACGCATCAGCAGTTACTTCCTGACCTGCATGAGAGAAGAACAACAATTTTTACCCTGGCACAGTATTACACTGTCAGAAACTTGGACAAACCTTCTAAACCACACAACTGACACCTACCTCAAACCCTCATGAACTCAGAAACACAGCATTGTTCCAGACCGCTCTCCTGTGCTGCCTGTGAGCTCTGCTGTCCTCGCTCGCTGTTGTTGCAGGACAAGTAAGTCTTCCCCACGAGTGAGATCTTTGTTGGAGATGTCCATGCTCATGGCTTCTTTTTGTACTCCTTCACTTGCGCCTTCACTTGTGGGCTGAGCACTACGCGATCGTAGCAATCCAAGTGAAATACAAGTCATCAGACAACGAGAAGCACTGAGGTTTCGCAGTCCGCGTGGTGCTGCAGTGCCCTCGGTGCACTGGGAGGAGTTCAGGGGTGCAGCCAGTGCCTCTCAGCTCCCACCTCTGCCTGCTCTGCCGGTGCCAAGCTGTGCCGCCCACCAGCACCAGCGGTCTTGTCTTCATCTGCGAGGAACTGTGGCTGCCCTTCCGCACCTTAGGGCAGGTAAAGATGGGGTGCTCGGAGGGAGCTCCTCTCAGAGCCCGGTCCCCGGACTCTTTCTGCTGTACATCTGAGAGACGCAGAGCTTGCAGGAGGGCACTAAGCAGAAATAATGCAGCAGGGTGGGCAGCAGACTGATGACCAGCAGACCATCCAGGGCATGGAGTGGACATATTGTTCTGGAAACCTAGGCCTTGCACTGAGGGCGGGATGCGTGTGATGGCTGATAGCAGGCTTGCTGAGCCCAGTCCTTGATAAAGTGGGTACAGGCTCAAAAAAACTCTCCCAAACCGGACACAGTTTCCAAGTCAACACTCTGATACGGATGGGCTGAGACCAACGGGATGAGGTTCAACAAGGCCAAGTGCTGAGTCCTGCACTTGGGACACAACAGCCCCGTGCAGCGTCACAGGCTTGGGGAGGAGTGGCTGGAGAGCTGCCTGGCACAGAAGGACCTGGGGGTGTTGGCTACAGCGGCTGAACAGGAGCCAGCAGTGGCCCAGGGGGCCCAGAGGGCCAATGGCATCGGGGCCTGTGTCAGACCCAGCGTGGGCAGCAGGAGCAGGGAGGGGATTGTGCCCCTGTGCTCAGTGCTGGGGAGGGCACCTCGAGTGCTGGGGTCAGTTTGGGCCCCTCACTCCAAGAAGGACCTTGAGGGGCTGGAGCGCGTCCAGAGAAGGGAACGAGGCTGGGGAGGGGCTGGAGAACAAGTCCTGCCAGGAGAGACTGAGGGAGCTGGGGGTGTTCAGCCTGGACAAGAGGAGGCTGAGGGGAGACCTCATCCCTGTCTGCAACTGCCTGAAAGGAGGCTGTGACGGGGTGGGGGCTGGGCTCTGCTCCCCAGTGACAGCGATGGGACAGAGGAAATGGCCACAAGTTGTGCCAGGGGAGGTTCAGACTGGACATGGGGAAGAATTTCTTCCCTGAAAGGGCTGTCAGGCACTGGCACAGCTGCCCAGGGAGGGGGTGGAGTCGCCATCCCTGGAGGGGTTTAAAAGACGGGTGGATGAGTTCCTTAGGGACAGGGTTTACTGGGGGACAGGTTCAGTTGGACTCGATCTCAGAGGTCTCTTCCAATTGATGATTCCGTGATTCTATGAAATGAAGGTGGAAAGTGAAGCACGAGGCTGGTTGGCCACTGAGCTCAGCACCCACTGACATGGCCAGGTGCTGAGCCCAACTGATCCTGCCCTGGCTGTGAGCAGCCAGCTCCTCACCCTGCTGGTACGCAGGGATGACCACGGAGCTGGCAGTTGCCATCCCCTCCAACAGCCGAGCTCTTCAGGATGATGACCTCGTTGTTCCCCACAGAGGCTCAGAGCACCAGATCCAATCTACAAAAAACAAGAAGCCAAAATATACGAATTAACTCTCCCACCTTTCCCCCAGGCACACTTCCCCCCCGAGCTGCCGTTTTATTGAAGACCAATATCTCACTCTTAGAGGAACGTAGGCAAATCCTATTACAAGTTGAGATTAACCATCAGTCAGATAACTCACCAGTGCAGAGATCAAATATAAAAGATGTATGTCCTGTGTCATCTGTTTAGCAACCTTAAATTAGCTCACACGGGTGGATGGCGCTGGCCAAATGGCAGAACATGTGCCGCAAATGGAAATCAGAGTCAAAACAGAATCCTGTGGGATACCCCCAGCAATTTGAAAGCAGCTATCTTATTACCTAAGCAATTTTCAGGGACAAGCAGAATTCAGACCCAGGTGACAATGCTCTCCAGCCCTACCTTGGAGAAACTACTTCATTATTATTTCAGGAGCGCCTGGAGAGCTCTATCTGCTGCTCCAGTTTCTCTGCAAAACCCCTCCCAACAACCCACAATATAAGACATCTCCTGCGACGATGGGCTTACAGTTTAATTTAAGAGAATGCACAGCAAGCGGAAGTAACAAACAACCAGAGAGCCTAGAAGGGAGAGGGTTGATGGAAGTGGCAGAAAGCCAAAGTCCCTGGAGTCCCTGTATGTGTACACACACATCCTACACACAGATTTATGTGGGTGCAGAGATTTCAGAATCCCCTTAACTTGAATATAACACATCCAGAAGTAATTGCCATGAGCAGCTTTGGGGTCGGTAGGCAGTTCTCTTACCAAGTCACACACCTGGTTGAAAACTTTCTTGTCTCTCAATACACGTAGTACAGACATTTGGCCTCACCGCCTTGGTCTGGCGACCAGGAGAAATAAGAACACTCTGCAAAGTGGCCTTGATGGGGTTTTGGGGTGAGCAGCACCCAACAGCTGGGCACAGAGCCAACTGCAATGCCACCGAGAAGGATGTGCATCATCCTGCCAGCCACACGGGGGTCCTCAGCAAACCCTACTGGGTGGGGATTGGTGAGGAGTGCCCTTGGGAGGAGAGGGAAACCATTAAGGAGATACATGGACTTCCAGCTCAAAGTGTGAGGGTGTTGTCTCACAGCCCCCCTACCATTTGCTGCCTGGGGCACAACTGCAACCAAGCCAGCAAGCAAACAGCATGACAGCAAAAATTTACCCCAAAGGGGCCCGTTTGTTTGTATATAGTTTAAAAAATTAAAGTTTCTCTTAAATCTTGATGACAACTACTTCATTGCCTTACTGCCTGTAGAGTCCCCGACTCCAGCAAGCCTTACCCGTGCATGTGGGCGAGGAGGTTCAGCCTGGCAAACCCACAGGGGAATCGGTATGTCCTGGATCTCACCTGGGCTGTGTGGGTGTGGGTTAGGCCATTTTTTTCCTTTTTTCTAAGAGGTGTACTGAGAACACCTCTCATCCTTGCACCACCTGGCATCACAGCTACAGTAGGCAGCAGATTGTTCAGGCACACATAACTCAAGAGGATACTCTGAGAGTGAAAAACAATCTGCAGAGGTACTGATGGCAGCAGGATGCATTGAACATTTCAGATTTGTGTTTGTTCAGGGCTTGGGGATTCTCAGAGGAGGCACAGAAACGCCACTGAAGTGCAAGCCACTATGAAGGTGACTGCTGGAATCAAAACCCAGTGCTTGTTTGGAAGAAACATCTTAAGAAGCAAAGAAATAGTTTTGAAGAGGTCACTTCCAACACGAATTCCTCTGGGTCACCAGCAGCATGTGCATTACTCTCCGATGAGCTTCCTCCTTACCTCCCCGCCCCTAGAAGCACAATGTGTGGGAGTTTCTCCTGCAACCCTGACAACATGTAATAAAAATTCACTTTGAAAAGAGAGCATCTCCGATGATGTCTACAGGCTTTTGACTTTGCTCTTTCCTTCAAACACTACTCGTGATGCTGAGCACTCGTTCTCTTGGCCTATTTGTTCCTGGCAAACAAAGAGCAAATTCCCCTGGGTACAGCAATCCATTTTTAACACTCTGTAATTATTTAGAAAAATGTTTTGATAGGAGCAATGAAAAACTGGGGCATCTCAGGTGTCCCTGAGAAAGTTCTCGGAGCACTACATGAAACGGGAACATAATGTCTCTTTATTTATGGCGCTACCCCCTGCAAAAAGTCCACCTTTTCAGCTGTGGCATTTGAATCTATTTGTAATTCATTGAAGAGCCCCATCTCCCTGTCATCTCCAAGTGTAGAATGCACAGAACCCCTGAGGGTCCACCCCAAAATGATGAGGGGAGGGAGAACACAAGGACTCTCCTCCTGCAGTGTTGCTGGTGGGGCAGGCTGGAAAATTCTCCCTTTCTGAGCTCTTCTTGTCTCTTTCCATTCAGCCAAATCATATGTTAATGTACCCTTTTGGGAAGCCCTCCGGTGGAAGAAGTTGCAGCAGGAAATGTCAGAGTCCTTAGCAGGAGACTTGCAGCTCTATGAATTATATGGCCCAAAGGCACCTGAGCTTGATACAGACAAGGAGATGCGTCTCTCGCCATCCTCTGGCCAGCTGAGAACGCCAAGGATGAAATCTAGATGCTAAATGTCAATTTTGCCAGAAGGGCAAATTTCCCTTGAAGAAAATGTGGACAGAAAAACATCCGAATCAAGGCTGCGCACTCAGCTCTGAAACGCGTCCTCTCCTTTGCTTACTCACCCCCAAATATTGCAGTCAGCATCTGCAGGGCTGAGCCACTGACACCGAAAACCGGGAGTAGACGTTGGGTGCAGGGGGCTTCGTGGGGAAGAAGGAAGAACGGGAAGGGTGAAACTGTGAGCAACAGAGAAAGAAAACTGAACAGGAATGAAAGCGTCACAGCTCAGGTGTCCTCAAAGGACCCCATGTCTTTCAGGGAGTGTGTACAAGTGCAATAAAGGGGAAAAAGCCCCATACTCGGCATATCCGCTGCCATCTCCTGGTGGACAGAGAAATAGCCCAAGCCCGCCCTGCCCTGCAGGCTGCATAGAGCATTTTGATTTCTTCCGTCCCCGTAGAATCACAGACTCAAGTGGCAACGCTAGGAAGGGGCACCAGACGTACTTTGGAAGAGCATTGCATGCTAAAATTAGAATAACATCAGACCAGCCCGGGGTTGCTGAAATGAAAGACGAAATCCCCATCCTGTGGTGGGAGCTGGGTCGGTTCCAGTGTTGGCCATCAACATTGATGACATCCCCGCTGCAGCTCCTCTGTGGCACAAACTATGTGCTGGCCAGAATTACACACCTGTGAGTGAGTTTTTCAGCCATTACATATAATTTCCTGTTTAGAAAAATCCTCAGGTGTAACCAGAGCCTAAGGAAATGTTGAAATGGAAAATGAAATGGGCCAAGATGGATAAAATTAAGAATTTCTTCCCTGAAAGGGCTGTCAGGCACTGGCACAGCTGCCCAGGGAGGGGGTGGAGTCGCCATCCCTGGGGGGGTTTAAAAGACGGGTGGATGAGTTCCTTAGGGACAGGGTTTAGTGGGGAGACAGGCACGGTTGGACTCGGTGATCTCAGAGATCTCTTCCAACCTTAGGATTCTGTGAGTCTAAATGGGGTGCCTGTAGGTTGAAATGACGTCATTCCCAGCAAAACAGCTGGTTCTGCGAGTTCATGCTGATCAAAATGGAACATCCTTTTTCACATTACATTCCATGTAAGAGTAATAATATTTTATAAATGCAGGAAAGCAGAGCAGGGCAGCAGGGAGCAAGCCCAGCAGAAAACCTGGGTTACCCTAGCTCCCTGCTGTGGGGTGAGCATCTCTCCCTACCTTTGGTCCTCTTTCCCAGCTCGTGCTCCAGCAACACAATGTCTGGAGCTGAAAACAAAGCCACGGAAGACTGAATTTTGCCCCCAAGAAAGGGATTAAAGTAAGTGAAGCAAAAGTATTTGAAAACAGAGGTCAGCCAAGATACTCGTGATTTGACACAGTTTTTGAAGGGGGAGCTTGGGTCCCTTCCCCTGCCCTGCAGAGGCAGTTTGCAGGCAAGGTTCCCTGCCTGGCTCCTGAAAGCATCACTCTGCAGTTTTAAGTACGCCACTGTCAGGATCAGTCTCTCCTTTTAAAAGTTTGAAAACCCACCTCTTCAGGAATGGAGCGCGGCGACGCAGCCCATGGCACACGCAGAGACTTTAAGGCTTCCATGTTCGCTGCTTCTGATGGAGCTGGTATTCCAAACACCTGTCAGGAGCTGAAACCTAACACACAATGGCATTTGGAGAGGAAATAGTGTGACAGCTTTTATTTCTGGTGAAATACATCAAAGAGAGATGGAGTCAGATGACCAAATGCAGAAGCAAAAGGTTGGGGGAAAGAAAAAAGCAGATTTGAGCTGAGGAAAAGCCCTTGTAGCACTTTTCCAGAATTGCCTTTTCTCTCTCGTGCTGTTTTCAATGTTTCCTTTCTGCCTGCTTTAGCCCCTGGATAAAAATATAGAGAACCTTTTAAAAGAGAAGATAAATCCTTTCTTTAGTGAGATGTAGGTTACTGATATCTGTCTGGTTATAAAACCAAACTGAGATTTCAAGCTGAGGAAAATTACAGTGCAGAGAAAAGCAGATTTCCTTTGGTTTGCTGCTGGATGTTGGGCTGCATCCCCGTACCTGGACAGGACAGTATCATTCAGGAGCCCCAATATTTCAGCCTCTCCTTTTTGGCTCAAGAGAGACTGCCCCAGCTCTTGGGCAGTGTCAACCCAGCACCACCGCAAAGAGATTTGTACAGGCATGGGCTGATGGGTCCCCCAGCACCCCACCCGGAGCCCTCGCACAAAGCTGGGCTTGGGCAGGTGGTGCCGGAGGAGCCCACCTCCAGCCATGTACACACACACACTCCGAGATCAAGTCCAACCATAACATCTGATCTTCCCTGTCCTCACAGCCTGCTGTCACCAAGCTGACGCCCCCAGCCCAGCGTGGGTCTTGTAGCTAACTGTATGCAGCCACATCCCGGGCACACGGCTGTGCCTGCATGAGGCATACGAGGTCTAACACAAAAAACCCTGTGCCTGTAACTATTTTTATTTCACAAATTAGGAAAACCAGCTATGATCACCTTCAAACCAGTGCCTTCGAATTGGCTCGCAGCTGCATTCGATGCTGTTCAAAGCAATTCTGCGTATCATTTTCTGGAGCTATTGACAATCTCCATCATTTTTGCTTTCACGTCTTCTACTGAGAAAAAATGGGTTCCTTTGAGCACTGACTTGACCTATGGGAAGAGGGAGGTCTGGTGAACAGGGTGGGTGCTCAAGCACAGTGATGTTGCTATTAGCTAAAAACTTGTCAGGAAGAACAAAGCATTGTGAGCTGGTACACACCAATGTTTTCTGATCGAGGGTAAGAAAGCATCTATATTTGAACACACATCCTCTCATAGTAAGTGAAGCAATCGAGTTGAGCCTTGTCTCACTGTGACAGGCTGGAACATGTCCTATAACCGTCTCTTCAACTCTCCCCTTCCATTTTTGGTTCCCGAGCTACAGGGTCAGTCCGGGGTTTTTTTGTGTCAGAGCTCAGATGCACTCCCAGGGAGACACAAGCTGGTCCCAGCAGTGCTGTCAGTGAGGGATTTTAGGAGGGAAGAAACAAAAGAAGATGAGAAGAGCCTTTTAGCTCTGCAGCTACACCAGATACTCTTTAGTTAAGTGCCACCAGTGCAGTTCTGCTCCGATTAGTGTTGTCCGTCCCCTTTGTTTATTTTACACAATTACAATCACTTTTGTAAGCACCGGGCAGAGGTGAAGATACCCCAGATCTTAAAAGAACAAATGATGTTTTGCTGATTTCTGAGCATTAGAGAGAAAGAGGCCATGTCTGAACGATTAGGTAAATTCCTAAAACCCCTGCCCATATCATACAGCTACCTCAATTAATTAGCTACAACACAAGTACAGATACTACAAAGGTACTAACTGTCATAGTTCATCATTTAATTCATCTCACAGTTGCTGGGTTACTTACCCTTGCAATGAAAACACTTTCTTGCATTCATTTGTTAAGCTATTCATAAATATTTCAGAAGCCTAAGATCATTTCTGTTGGCTGTGCTGTAGTTTGTTGCTTCTTCCGTGTTACAGAGGCTTTCATCTTTGGGTTCAGCCAGAGATATACATCTTGTAGGGCTATTGAGAAAAAGATGTCTCTGGGTTGTGTTACAGATATTCCAGAGCAATGAATCTGTTTGAAGAATCTTGAACTTATTGACAAAGTTTTCCTCTGAAGACCTGGATTGGGTCAGAACAAAAAGGTATCGTGTCAGGGCAGCATGAGGGGTGCTTGGGCATTTTGCTTCAATGAACACCCAAGATGAGGTGCTCCAAAAGGCAATAGCAGCTACTTTATAGTGGGAAGAACAGTATTGGTTGCATACAAGAGAGAATATTTTCACTCTTCTCTCAGCTAACATGATGTACATGCTTAACTATGAAGGTCAGTAGTCTTAATCCTTATTCTTATAGGGACGTGATTTCTGTCCATGTTGACGTAGAATCAGTAAACTCTCATGTCCTGAGCTTTTGTCCTCGGTGATATCTTGTCATAAGCTCTGTGGGAAAGTGTTAGAGCTCCTCTTGTTGGTTTATGACCGAGTAAAGTTTATATGGTTTGTTATTTTGTACCCTATCCTCATGCTCCAGCGTTGCTGTTCTTTCCCTGAAGGCTGCTGCTTCATGGTTTTCACCAAGGGTAGAAATGAGGCTGTAGACCTGGGCAAGAAAGACAACTCCTTTGTTCGTGCTTCTGGGGAACTGACAGTTAGGGGAAGATGGGAGGAAAAGATGGGAAAGCAGGTTATGGAAAATAGTGAGGAAAGGCCTACAAGTGCGGGAAGAGAGTGAGAACAAAGGGAGGGGGGATGAGAAGCCCTTCTCCTGGTGGCTACAGAGGATGGCACCTCTCCTGTGAGGACTTTGGGTGAAGGTGGAGGTTCCATACTCACCCACAGACCCACAGAGTGCATTGTCGGGGTGCAAGCGAGCAGACATTGCCTTGTCAATCACTCAGGTGCTCAAGTGCATGACCAGGACGTGCTGTCTCCATGAAGGTTTGCAGACCAGCATAGAGGATCCTTCCTTCCAAGATAAACCACATAAACCTTTGGAGGGTGTAAAGACACCTCGTGGTGCAGGCAGTCTCAGAGGTTCTCCTTGCAGTGCCCTCCTAGCAGCACTGGGCCCACCCACCGGTCCTGCAGCAATGCCAACATTCCTTATTGTTTGTTCACTTTTGTCCTCAGCCACCTTCATCTTTTCCCCAGGCAGCTTCTCCTATTTGGGAAGAAAGAGGGAAACAGGCTTCCATCACAGCTACATGGCTGATTCTTTATCTCCTCCACAAAACCTCGGCGCTGCCATACAGCTGCCTGAGAAGTGCCTGCTGCCCAACCAGCCAGTTACAAGCCAACAATCTTGCTTCATATTTTGCAAAAAGCCCTCATTTTAGCATTACTCGGGGCTGTACAGCCGTACAGACTTTTTCCCATGGATGTGTTTATCTACAGTTTCTGCACAGCCACTATTAACTGCCTGGTGAGTGTGCTGTTTGTTGCCTGGTTC
Organism: Neomorphus geoffroyi; assembly: GCA_033558235.1. Lineage (NCBI taxonomy): Eukaryota > Metazoa > Chordata > Aves > Cuculiformes > Neomorphidae > Neomorphus > Neomorphus geoffroyi. Next base: position 1,810,917 of record JAUMJM010000020.1, read on the forward strand.
CTCCCTCACTTGAGCTGCAGATGGACCCGTTTTGGTTTGGTGTAACGGGCACTGCAGCCACACCTGCAGCTCTGGATGGCACCTGTAGAGCCGGGCACATGACATGTAAACCTTCCACTCTGGAGGATGTGACTCTATTTTTGCAGGGACACCAGCTCAAAGACAACTCAATCGCTGATCTCAACTCCTAGATGTTGTTAAAATACTGCTGCAATACAAAGGCAAGCTTTGATTTATGCTGCGGAAACACAGTGGGTGGAAATGTCTCAGGATTCAGCAGCCTGTCTGTTTTAAAGCTCCTCAGTCTCCACAAATTGTGTTCATATTAAAAGCCAACTTAGAGCAGCAAGAATAAACTGGGGTACTTCTTGTGTTCCCCTCCATGCCAACACTGTGCTCACGTCTTTCAGTGGGATGCAACATCTCCAAGCTTTCCTGTGAGAATACGTTGTGCTCTCATTTCAGGTTTCTGAGGCAATATTTTTTGTGTTCCCATTTTGGTTTGTGAGACAGAAACAGAAACCTCTGCAGTTCCTGTTTCTGCAAAATGAATTTGCTTTAACCCGATAGTTTGTTTAATTTGCCGAAGCTGTATCTGTAACACCTGCAAGGCACATCCTCGTATAATTTTACAACAAGCAGGAAAGAATCCAATAGGGAAATGAGTTTCCTTTTTCCCCTCTTTCTTTTTTTGGTGCAGCAAATCTGCTTTTCAGTAAAGATGCCAAAATGTCTCTGCCCAAAGAGTAACTTTAGTGTGTTTGGCTTTGGGATGTGAATATTTTTACTCAGCTGCTAGTCTGCTGTTATTTAGAAACAGTTTTTACAGGGTTGTTTTCCTGCACTACTTGGAGATTGCAGATGGCTCACAGAGATTTTTAGCAACTTTTTGACTGGCCTGTTCTTTACAGTCTGCATTTGTGCTTGAAAAACTGAGGAAATATTGGGCTCAAGGATAGAAAGCTTTTAACTCCCCTGGCTATAAAGAAAGGTTGAAAACATGGGCTGATTTCATCCGCAAGATTCAAAAGCCAGAAGAAAAATAGACTCCCACATTTATTGTATTTAACATTTTATCATTTGGGGTTGGGTATAACTGAATTCATGAATTTTGAATGTTTGGAAGTGCTCTTGTTATAATCGTAGCCTAAATCAAAAGCAACTAGCAATAATCACATCTTTTGGGGGGAGCTTGCAGACAAGGAAACAAACTTAAATTACTTGTAAATGTGCAAATGAAAGCTTTCCAAATGACCAGATGAGCGAGAGAGACAAAGGAATGACGCAAAATCCATTTAAATTGGGACTGCAAACAGTTTGATCATATATTCCAGGCATGTCCGACCAAAGCAGTTGCTATAAACCCTCGATACAAAATTGAAATGCATAGCACAGCTCTGCACATCTAATGCTGAAAATCAGACACCTCTTTTGACAAATGCCTGCCTTTTTGCTGGAGTAATGCTCACTTCAAAGTCTAAACAAAAGAATGATTCACAATAAAACCAACATCCTTAAATTTCCTGATGCTCTGAGCTGTGTTTAGCTCTGCAGATGCAGGGTGTCTGCAATCGTGCCACTCAGCTCAGGCTGCTGCTGTAGAATCTGTGCTCTCTCCTCTGCACAACGCTGTTCTAGTTTTGATTTACTTATTTTTAACATAAAATAGCCTATTAGCTGCAGAAATTAAAGGTATTGGAACTCTGCTTTCACTATAATTAAAAACCCTTCAGGGATGCATAGAAGATGTGTTTTGGGTATATTTTTTATACCTTTTAAATGAATGACTTTTACATGTACTGATTAATTCCACCGGTATTTTAGCCAAATGCAAAAATAGCTGTGTTTTCCCAAATTCTACACTTTTGCACCACTGTCTCAGATAAAGAGCATACAATAGTTCTACAACTACTATATTTTTCACCCATTGTGTTAGCACGAACCTGCCAAATCCACCAGAAAGCTGTTTCAACTGCTTTCTCCAGTGCATCCTCAATGACTTGTGACCTTCAGCTCCTCAGCTGGCTTGGAGGTGATAAGCCATGATTGAGACTCTAATAAAAGGAAGAACTCAGTCAACAATGAGCGCTTTGGAAACCCCACAGCCAGGCTAAAGAAAAGAAAAGAGGAAAGTGGTGTAAATCTGGACATAATCACAGCTCAGGCTAAGTGCCAAGAGATTCACATCACCCACTTAGCAGTCCTAGAGATGTCCCAGTAGCACAGGGTGACTCAGCTGCAGTCAGTGAGACTATAGTATAGTCCCACTAAATCCCAAAAAGTTGACCGCATGCTCCAGGCTGTTAGAGGGGTTTTGTGCCCATCAGGTCATGTGTTCATCCCCCCTCACCTCCTTGGCCTCTTTCTAGGGGCGGTAGGACATCACACCAGCCTTCTCCCGGCAGACCTGCACAGAAGTGATGATGGCACGGAAGGGTGGGGAGCACCTGGACCACACAGGTGAAACCTCTTGTCTCCACTGCTGACTTGTAAAATAAAGATAAAAGCACTGTGCTCCCACTGGAGATGTCCTGAGGAAAAAGAGAATAGTGACCATTAAATATTTTGGTGCTGTGATGGGCACATCAGTTCACAATTTCCAGCATGCAAACGGCTGCTTTAATCCAGCACATCAGTAAAAATGAGCCTCTTCCATATCTACCGCCTGTTACCCTCATCCACAGCCCGATCTCAGCTGCCCTCCCTAAGCTTTTGTGTTCCCCTTCCCTGCGCACACCTGTGAGCTATTTCTACATGGCAGCACCTAATTTATTCCATTTGTAGTGTGAGGAAAGTGCTGCTGAGTTTCACAACAGTGGCATTTTATAGCTTAAAAATGGGGTTTCAGTTATTGCAAATGGACGGTGAAATCATATCCACATTTCTTCTTCCATCGTACCACTTTCATCCCACAAAAAGCAGATAACATTCTTGTTCTTCATTTAGGGAGATTTTTTTTTTTACTTATGTATCTTGAGGGCAAATTGTTGGAGTTTTTTTCAGTGAGTAGCTATAATAGGAACCTGAAATTCCACAATTTATTACTGAATTTTCTCTATTATCTTACCAATAACATATTCAGCTCTGGGACCTCCAACGTAAGAAGGACATGGACCTTTTGGAGTGAGTCCAGAGGAGAGCCACGAAAATGATCAGTGAACTGGAGCTTCTCTGCTATGAAGACAGGCTGAGATAGTTGATGTTATTCATCCTGGAGAAGAGAAGGCTCTGGGGAGACCTCAGAGCAGCCTTCCAGTACCTGAACAGGGCTATGAGAAAGCTGGAGAAGGCCTTGTGAAAAGGCCAGGTAGTGATAGGACAAGGAGCAATGACTTTAAGCTGAAAGAGGGTAGGTTTATCTCAGATATAAGGAAGAGATTCTTCACTTTGAGGATGGTGAGGCCCTGGCCCAGATTGCCCAGAGCAGTCGTAGATGCCCCATCTTTGGAAGTGTTTAAGGCCAAGTTTGATGTGGCTTTGAGTAACCTGGTCTAGTGGAATTTGTCCCTGCCCATGGCAGGGGGTTGGAGCTGGATGATCTTTAAGGTCCCTTCCAACCCAAACCATTCTGTGATTCTATTGTTGTATGATAATTCAAATTTTTGTAACAAGAAACTGCAACAGAGTGCCAGGAGCTGAAGTAAAATGTGTATTCGATCCCACTCAGGAGACTTTCTGGTGCTGGCAGGGACCTTGAACAGGTACTGAATTCACATGACTACATATCCGAAAATAAAGAGAAAGCTCCATAATACACTAAGACAATCCTTGGAGTGAAAGGACAGCCCAAATTACATCTTAGCCTTTATCAGCACGAGTGAGGTGTGCCACAGAGCAGCTATTGAAAACACAAGGGGGTAGAACACCTCAGATCTCCACAAACTAAATTGGTGATGTTAACAAAATGGGAGAAGAAAACAGATGGAAGATCCTGGCTTTCCTCCTACTGCTTTTTTCCTAAAAAATAAAGGCATCTTCTCTACGACACTGTACGAAAGTTCTCAGTTCCAAACTATGAACCCTGCCCTGCAGTTCATCAGCTAAAACTGCCACCAAAGCCCCAGGCAGAAGCCCAAAAGATAAAGACCTCATCCTTTTACCCATGTGCAAGGAACCACGACAAGGCCAGCGGGTGCCTGATCACCCTGGGGCACGGTCACCACCACCCCTCAGCCACAGCATTCTCAGTAAGACCAATTCTTTATCCATATTAGCTGAAGTTCTTCCTGTTGCTGTATTCATCTGCACAATGAGGAAATAATTTCCCAGATTAGTGTGCAATGTTAAGGACGACGGATGGATGTACTTTCTGACTTCCTACTGCCGCAGAGGATTCAGCATCTGGGTTCAGATCTGCGGCTTTCCCTGCGTGTTAAACCCCTTTTAAGGTCTCTCTTTTCCTTCCTCTGCAACTTACCTTGCTTTCTTCTGCCAGCCCAGCAGATTGCTATCGATCCTTGGAGGCATTTCTGAGCTCCCAGGTCCCTTCGCTCTCCTCTGTGCAGCTCCAGGGCTTTAAGGCTTCAGCCCAGACAGCGACTGTAATTTGCTTTTCTCGCTCTGCCGTGAGGAGCTCCAAAGGCCGTTAAGTGTAGAAGATATTGCCAACAGTAGAAGACTCTGAAACACCAGCTTGCCTTTGCTCCTGTCTCACCTCTGGGCTGGCATAAAGCAGGGACTCAGATCTGAGCTCTGCTTTGCTTTTCTTTGGGGAGGGGTTTGTTGCGTTTCGTAGGGTCTGAACTCTCATTCAGGAAACACAAAACTTATTTTCAAACCTCTATGAAACAGCCTCACTGAGTTCGGGAAGAGCTGGGCTGAACAGTTCAGACTGGAATGCAGGTGTGAATCAGCCTTTTTATGTTCTTCTGGTTTGTGTTACTTGCAGAGCAGATCCACCGCACAGCCGCGAAAGCAGGGGGTAGTGTTGGTGTAGCACAGTAGCCTGGCTGCAGAAAGAGACGACCCCACGCCACCTGGTTTCCTTGAGTTACTGTTTTTCAGGACCTTTTGTGCAAATAGCACTGAGGTTTCTGATGCTGAAGGGACAAGGTCTCACCAGAATAACTTGCTGGAGGCTTTGCACCCTCTCCACTGGAGCAGCACTGTGTGCAGAGAGGGCAAAGGCAACACCAGCCTCAGATTTCAGCTGGTCAAGCTACCGGTGAGATGATTATTTGACAGCCAAGAGATTTTTCTTAACAGGGGGCAATAGAGCTCATGCTCTGCGTGAGGTGGAGGTGGGCTGAGAGCCTGGGAGGCTGTAGCTCTCCTCTTTCGCAGCCAACCAGCACTGTTCTGCGTGGTGGGTCTGCAGCCTCTCCCTGACACCCAGCATCCAGCTTTCCTACAGAGGACCCTGACACCAGCGAAAGCAGTGGGCAGCTTGGCCTTTTGGGGGTTATTTCCCAAGTTTAGTCAAGGTGCCTGAAAAAGCTGAATGTTTTCCAAATTCAAATGAAGTGTAGGTGATTGGAGGTTCATTTATTTATTTTATATGAAAGATCTCTAAGCTTTAAGTTACATTCCTAAAAATATGTACAAGGGGTCTGGGTTTTTTTTGGAGGGGAGAGTGGGGCAGAAGGAGTTGATTCCTAGTCTTGGTCCTTTCAACAGCACTAAAGTTATGCCAAGAAAGCATAATGCCAGGATGGTGTCAGGTAGATCAGCTCCATCCATTTTCACTGGTGCATTGGAGAAACCAGTTCATTTTCATTCATTCATTCAGAATGTTGGGGTGTCCTGTGTAGGGACAGGAGTTGGACTCCATGATCCTTTTAGGTCCCTTCCAACTCGGGAGATTCCATGATTCTATGATTATTATCCTGCCTTCAGAAAAAAAAAAATAAATCCCTTTGTTGAACAAAATTTGCCTTTGAAATAGAAACCAGCTGATGCTCTTAGCTTACACGCAGGGCGAGGGATAACGGAGCCTGACCACTGCTCAAAGAGTGACCTAAAGGGTGTGCAAAACCAGTCACGCCGTGTCTTGTCTCGGTACCTTTGGTGTCGTTGCACGGGTTTCCACCCTGAGTGGGTCAGGTGAGTGAAACACCAGCACCAGAATACCCACCTGTGAAGCTTTTAGACAGGTTTGGCAACCACACAATTGTGTTTCAGCATTGCCAGTGTGAGGTTATTCGACCCGGCAAACAGCCAAGCACATCAGAGGCAAATCGTGAAAGAAGAGCGTAGAGAAAGGAACGGGGGAGTAAATGGCAACCCCAGGAACAAATGAAACGGTGATGGCATTTTCAAAAGTGCCACCAGAGGGCAATAACAGGCAGAGAACGAGCTACCATTGGGCTTTCTGGGACAGGGTGGTTCTCCCGTCTGGTCTCCAGGCGATGGAAAGGTCTTTGACTCCTCTTAGGGCAAAAATAAATACCCCCAATTTACCTCGCTCACCCTGCGGGGGAATGCGAGGGTCTTTACACTTCGAGCCTTTGCAGCTGGGCAGCAGAGGACACTCGTCGGGGCCGAGGCAGGCGGCAGGGCGCCCCCGCCCCCGGGATGGGCAGGGACCGGGCAGCCCGAGCTGTGCCCACAGCTCACCTGGGGCAACTCCCTGCCAGTTCCTTTAAGGATGGAGTCCAGGCACGTTCCTAAACACTTCTCAACCGGGGCAGCAAACAAGCTGCTACAAGCCAGGCCGTTCTGCTGCTTTTGTTTTTCCCTAATGGCATTGGCTTTAACTCACTTGAAGGGGAATTTTTTCTGGCTGGCTCTCGTGCAGATTGATGCTGCGGAGAAAACGGGTCTCATTCTCAGGCACGCAGTGCAGAAGTGTCTGTGGAGCTGTGAGTGTTTTCCATGTTGGGAAGGAGGCTCTCAATTTCTCACATCCCAGCATCTCCACATCCCTGTATCCCTTTTCCCCCACATTTCCACTTCCCAACATCCTGGCATCCCTTCTTCCCCACATCGCAGCATCCCCACATCCCTTCTTCCTCATATCCCAACAACCCCACATCCCAACAACCCTTCACCTGCACATCCCCGTATCCCCACCAGTCCCTCTGCCCTGAGTTTGGCAGCTCCTCCCTCTTTGATGCAACACATCTGCGCAAGGAGGGGCTTCCCTTAATTGCTGAGCAGCACGCACTGCCCTTAATGAGTGGCTTGGGAGCACTGATTTGATCATTTCTGCCCCCAGAATTCAACAGTGACAATGGCAAATGTTGCCTTTACATCACCTTTTTTTTTTTTTTTTAAAGGATTAAGAGCAGCCACTAAACTAACAGACAGATTAACTGGAACACAGCTAAGTGGAGCATTCTGTTTCCTCTGTCTTTTCTTTGGGGAGGGGGCAGAGGAACAAATCACGTATTCTTGAAATGAAACAATTTTGAAGCAGTGAATGAGAATTTGTGAAGTCGTGCTGAGATTTTGTGTTGAATCAAGGGAAGAGAGAGTTGGAACTGGAGCCTCCCCCATCACTAGGGATTGCTCTCACCCCCTCAATAATAAAATAATCTCTTCAGTGCAGAAAACATTTACCTAGCCTGTGTAAAGCTGAACTTACGTCAGAGAGACTCAGAGGATCCACCCAAGAATCTCCTTGTGGTTGGAACAGCAGGATATTTTCCTGGAGGGAGGGTGGATTCATATCCTCTGAAGCAGAGAGAGTTCATCTGCTACACTTTGTAAGAGCTAAAATTTTTTTTGCTTCATTGTCTTTTAATATCAGTGTTAAAAAATTTACTTATGTTTTCTAACTCAAAGCAGCTCTTCCTTCTGCCTCCATTTTTGGGTTTGGTTTTGCTTGAAAAAAAAAATATAAAAGCATTTCAAAGCAGCCTAGCCCAATTCTTCTCTCAACTGGCAGCTAAATCAAAAAAAACCATGAGCTGCAAAGCCACTATCAACAATTTTTTTACCCAATATTGAAAGGTGCAAAATGTGGATGTTTGAAAGTAGCCAATTTCTTGTTTGTGGGTAAAAACCACACACACACACACAAATTCTAGAGAGGGAAAGAGTAGCTTAGCTCACGTGGGAAACAGAGGGAAGTGGTTGGATAGAGAGTTATCTCCTTGTGTATATGCTGGTATGCAAGCGGCAAGGTCAAGCCGTGCTCCCTTTCTCGGTCTGACAAGCAAAGTGTTTAGAGTTCCTCTGCGCATTAAGCTGTGATCATAGAACCATAGAATGCTTTGGGTTGGAAGGAACCTTAAAGATCATCCAGCTCTGACCTCTCTGCCATGGGCAAGGACACCTCCCACTAGACTTTGTGGCATATATGAAGGGGAAAATATACTAATTTTAACCAAGAAGTTATGAGAAAAAAATAACTCTTTCTTAGGAAGTGGGGCTTAAACACCACTGACACCTCATCCCCTCTAAAAATTGCCATTTGTCCTTGCACTCAACACTGCCATCAAGAGGGGACCCAGGGCAAAGGATAGCCTGTGCCTCGTCGTGATGGACTTTTGTTTTGGGAAAGTGACACCAGGTCCTGTGTACTGATACAGAGCCAGCTCTGGGTGAGTGTGCAACACCAGGGGAGAGCACACACCTTCCCTCCAAGGGCTGTCAGGCACTGGCACAGCTGCCCAGGGAGGGGGTGGAGTCCCCATCCCTGGAGGAGTTTAAAAAAGGGGTTGATCAGTTTCTTAGGGACATGGTTTAGTAAGGGGGCAGGTATGGCTGGACCTGATGATCTCAAGGGTCTTTTCCAACCAGATGGTTCTATGTGGGATGCCCTTCTCCCCCAGCTCACCTCCCCTGGTGCCAGTGGGAGTCTCCAGCCTTCAGTGGCAGCTGGACATGGGCAGGAGGACATCCCCTCCAGGCAGGATTTGGTGCTTCTGCTCCTTCCCAGGTTCTTGCAGCACAAAAGCAGCTCCAGTAAAAGTGGATCCCTCCCTGCTTCCCTTAGCTGTTTTGGCTGACTCTCTACAGTTCTGTGAGTTTTGTAGTACCGTGTGTGGTATATGTGCCTTACAGCATCCAAGGGCCTCTGCAGGGATAGCTTTTGGTGGCTAGGAAGGGGTTTCTCTAAAATCCCATCTTCAGAGGTTTAATCTGTGGGTGCTGAGGGAGAAAAGCATTTTACCCTCGCTGCCTGGGAGAAGGGATTCTGAAGGTTCTTTAAAAGAGATATAGAAAGCAGAAAGAGATCTGCTAAAAATAGTAAAAATACCCCATAAAAATGGTTCCAGTTTTAAGGTGCTCCATTCTCACACCAAGGACAGGCTTTTAGTATCAGAGAGGCTATCAAATAATGATAATTAAAGCTGTGGTCATGCTTTCTGCATTCAGGGTCATTTGGAAACCAAAGTAATTGTGTCTCTCAAAGATGAGTCTCATAGGTGGGAGGTGGGAGTCCACTCAAGTACTTCTGCCCTGGCAGAGTAACCCGTAATGAGCCCTCTTAAATGCTGCAAAGAGGCACAAAGAGACATTAGTGCAGAAAGAGATCCAGTCTGTGATTTCTTAGTAATTCCTAATGATGCAATTCTTTTGCCTTGCAGCACTATTACTTCTGGGTTGTTTGGCTGGAGTCATTTGGGAAACTTCAGGAAATTTTGGAAAAAAACACTACGGAAATTAGAGGTCTCTCTCATATCTGCAAGGGTAAATATATTCACAGCATAATTAGTTACTGTGGAATTAAATTGCTGTCCAGGAAATGTAAGGGGTGGAGAACAGGGATATTTTGGAACCAGAAAAGAAAGATATTTGGAAATTTTTAAAACAGAAACCCTATAGAAAATAGGTCACATGGGACAGAGAAAGGATATCCTCACTTTTCATTATTAAAAGAAACAACACTGTAATTAAAACCAGATTCCAGAATACTGATCTGTTTATTCACTATAGATGGAGTGAATTAGCAAATGCTTAGGAAACACTCACACAGAGAAGGATTAAAAAAAAAAAAAGGTACAGAAGACTGTATTTTTTCCTTTCAGACTTCCATATGCAAATATGCACAGCTTTTCATCTAAGACTGAATGCTCTCCTCTTTGCTGCGGGGAGCGGTTAAACAGCTCCCTGCCTTCGCTGGGAGCGGAGCTTGGTGGTGATGGTCTTTGCAGCTTTCTGGGCTTGTTACTGTTCCAGCCTCTGCTGCGTCACAGGATTTTCCAGGTTCCTTGCTGCTCTTTGTACTACACTCCTACCTTCATGTCCAAGTGGAGAAGACTGAGCCAGAGCGCTGGGTGAGGACAGAGAGGGGGAACCCAGCTTGTGGAAGGGGGTGTCTCCCACCCTTGGGCAGCAGAGCTGCGTAAGTGCTTGTTCCTGACAGCAGCAAGGAAAGTGTTAACGCTCCCCTCCTCCCCTTCCCACTCTCTTTTCCACTAATCCCCTCTGGCTGAGCTTGCAAGTTGTTGTCCCATGGCCTGGCTGAATGCACACTGTCCCACCAGCCAGTTGTAGGCTGCTCCCTGCTGCTGCTTCAGCACCTTCTCTCTTCCAACACCAACCCTTCGCCCCAGCACCAGGCTTTGCTGTGAGAGCAACGGGGTAGGAGGCAGCAGAGCTTCCAGGTCCTTCCTCCTGGTGCAATGCCTCCGCAGCCAGGCTGGGTAGCCTCCACCTCTCCCACAGAGGGTGATGCTGACTGCCACAATATCATGGCAGAGACCAAAAGGTTGTAACGTCTCCTGCTTGAGGCTCGCTAATAAAAACCTAGGACCAACATTCATGGACTCTGGTCTCTGTTTGTTCAATTCAGTGAAAAATGTCATGCAAAACTAAATCAAATCCCGCCAGGCAAACTTGTACACCCTCTGTCTCAGCCAAGCAACTGCAATATAACAGCCTCAGGCCATGTTCTGGACAACTGGACCGTGCTATGAACTGTAGCATCTTGTACAGCCCAGCTCAGCACACGCCATCGCCACTTGCCATGGGCTTGGCAGCCTGCAGAGAAGAGGGTGGTGTTGCCAGTGGATGGTGAAACATTCAGCTGCCTGGGTCTGACCTGCAGCCTGGCATGGGCAGACACCACTGGGGCCAGCGGCCACAGCTCCGTGCATGCCACATCCCTCCTGCTGCAGGGAGCGCATCCCTGCCTGCTCCCCGCTGAGCTCCTCTGCGCTGCCTTTAATGCATCCTGAGCCCTCCAGTGACTTTTTCAGCTTGTTAATTTGGCAGAAGAAAGATGCAAGTTCTTGCTGGGTGAGTTTGTGCCAAGTTAATGAGCTGAATCTGCCCACAGAGATGTCAATGCGTGAGAGAACTGGTAGCAGAAGTGCAGAGCTTAGCAGGGCAAGGGGCAGGGGGCAAACATCCTATTTTGGCAGCAGGGAACTGCTAAATAAGCTCAGCTTGTCTTTTGGATTGCACTCTGCCACAGCTGGTTCCTCAGTGCCTGCATATTTGAAAATCAGATATTTGTGGGCCCCGGTGACCAGTAACTGACTCTGTTAGCAACGCTACTCAGTTGCACAAGAGTAGCAGTACGTCTCCACCATGGCAGCACACCTTGGAGATTTAGGATGAGCGTTAAAAGCCTCAGCTGTGCCTGCTGAAGTCCTTAGCTTAAACTTCCAGCCTTTCTGGTACATCCCTGAATGCATGGAAGAAGGGCTTTTCTGCTAACAAAAATAAATATTCCAGCTTTTTAAGATAAATTGCTCATTCTGGTCAGTGCTGTTATGCTAGCTCAGCAGGTTTAAGTAGTAAAGTTAATTGTGACAGCAATGATTCGTTTGTTCTGAATCAGACGTTTCATTTCAGAAAGTTACCGGCTATATTTTGTTACCATTACTGTCAGAGAACTTGCACAGGTCAGGAAATGTGTATCAGCCTACTCACTTGGAAAGGCACCCATAGACAATAAAGTTTTATGAACAGTAATTTAATGGCATGGATCTTTCTAGACTTTCCAAAGAAGCTGAACTTAGGCGATTATTTTGGATGCTGAGTTCTTGGAGTTAGGTATCTGCTGGTAACACAGGCTGTGTCCTGTACCACTGCTGTACTGGGGTGCCATCTGTAATTAACTGAGCTTCAGCCACCCTTCCTTTGCTTTGTCTTAGCTTTGAGGGATGGTGTCAATTAACAATTAAAAGAACCCTCTTTCCATTAAATTAAAGAGCATTTAGAAAAGAAATACCACCCTCTGATAGCAGTTTAGCAGCCAGAAGGACAGCCAGGCAGTGGAAACGGAATATACAAGTGCACACCCATGCTTAGTGTTTGGTTTTCTTGAGCAATTGCTGTTTTATCCTGCAGTAACCCTCAAATCGTTTGCAGGAGGGAGTCAGATAACGCTTTGCTCAAACCTAAGTCAGCTGTATGTGCAGTCAGGGAAAACCATGGAGTGCCTCGTGTGCAAGGCTGGTATTTGCTGGGTTATGAAGATAGCTCTAAAGACTGGCTGGCTTTCTTGTGCTGCGGGCACGGAGGTGCACTCGGCAGTGGCCTCCTGCCTGAGATGCATGAATCAAGGTTCACTTTGGGTCAGTTGGCAGGCAGGATTCTTTCCAAATTGTGTAGAAATCTGCCCCTCTCCAGGTAAGGGACTTCTTCATTTTCTCCATTCACACAAACCACTCTCATCAGATAAAGCAAATCTGTATTTTTTTAATGCTTTTGTTTTCCTGGTTATGCATTGCATGAATTCAGTACAATTCCTGTCCTTTTTGGATGTGTACAACCTTTTCTTATCTGATTCTTTTTTACTACAGTGACTAATGGTCAGAACTTAATCATGACTGAACATTAGGAAGAATTTCTTCCCTGAAAGGGCTGTCAGGCACTGGCACAGCTGCCCAGGGACGGGGTGGAGTCGCCATCCCTGGAGGGGTTTAAAAGATGGGTGGGTGAGTTCCTTAGGGACAGGGTTTAGTGGGGAGACAGGCACGGTTGGACTCGGTGATCTCAGAGGTCTCTTCCAACCTATGATTCTATGGTTCCATGAGTTTTGATGCTGGGTAATTGGGCTGAGACTCATCCAGATACTGTATTTCTGTCAGGGCAGGACTGCCAACATTTCAGCCTAAATTCTGTGCATACACTTAAAAATTCACTTTGTCAATTATTGAATTTCTTTTACAGTGAGATTTTTCACTTATGCTCAAGGCCAGTAGTGCTTTAATTACTTTCATAAACCACACTTTTGAGAGGTTTGTGATGTTCTTCTCACCTCCTTGATTTTGAAGAACTCACTCCTGGTAAAACAGGGTTAGAATAGATGCAGCCTTCCAAATCCAAGGGCTCAATAGCTTTTTATAAATAACATTGCCCAGGGGAGTTTAATGTGCAGGTTGCCCTGAGCCTGAGGGAGCTCAAGGCTAGACTTCTTCCTGCTCAGGAGGGTGCTCTGACTGCCAAAGAACATCCTCTGCTGAAGCTGTGCAGGTGCTGCAGAGGAGTTGTGAATCCAAGAGTGGGAAAATAGGAATTTTATTTGGTTTTCAGTCCTGTGATTAGGGCCCTCATCTGGAGATAGTGGATCCCACCTGTGCTTCTAGGGCTGCTTTCGTACCAAATCCTAGCAATGCTAGTGTTAAAATAAACATAGGGCTCACCCCTGCTATTTGTTTAGGAGTCTAGGGCTGAGAATGCAGCACACCCTGAACACTCCTAAGGATAAGCCTTTCATGAGAGGCAGGTAGAGAGATGGTTGCTTGACATAACTAGTAGGAAGGCACATCTGAGCATGTGCCTAGGTACAGCAGAGTAGGCATTCTCTGGAGAACCTTGCCTGGAAGCTGTGATTAAACTCCTAACTCTGTACCAGCTTGTTTATCTTTCCCCCAACTTCACATTCCTGGGCAAAAGTGAAGATGCAATAGTCGAAAGTAATAGGTTACAGGGAATTAGGCAAGGAAAATATGGACTTTGGGTTTAGCTATGTTAAATTAAAGGAGCTGGCAAGATAGAAAGAAACTGGAAAGACCAACAGCACAAGTTAGATCACTGTGAGAAACAGGAATATCAGCTGCTTTGTGTCAGGGTGATGGGATCACACAAGATTATTATTTTTCCCCAAAAGATTTATCAAAATACTGTAATATAGTCATAATTTGTCAGCAGTTGTGAAGTCTAGGCACTTCAGGCAACTTTTCAAATACTGCATAATCTTCAATGTCTATGGGAAATGCAATGAAATATACTCTGTTCTTAATTGATTCCTTTTGAACCACTTCTTTCACACAGGCTTGGCTGTTGGCCTTTCTCTGCTAAGTGTGGGTTTCAACAAGTGGAGAAGATGGATGGCCAAACCAGTCAACTACAGAAAATCCAAAAGGTCAAAGCACTCAGCTAGCACATTGCAGCCTGCTTCCAGATAAATCAAGCATAATAAATGAGACAGCTTTCTCTTTAATAAACAAAATAAGGAAACTAGAAAGTAGTTCAAACTGATAATGTTGTCTTTATAACTTGAAGTGCTACATGCACAGCCTCGCAGAGCATGAAACAGGATAAAAGTCCTTTCCCCTCACTGCCCTGTTCAAACAGAAGAGAACAAAAATAAGTCGTTTACATCTGTGATGCTGAATAGATTCGTGTCAACATCTAAAGGAAATCAACATTGATGTGTGCAAGCAGTAAAATGTTGTTAACCTTTGTGAGAAGTTATAGTGTTCTATTCCTAAGGGTTCTGAATGAGGGTTTTCTAGAAACATGACCTCTCTGATGTGCGCTTTAGTCCCAGGCAATAAACACAGGAGGGCAGGAGGGCTTGGGTACCGCTGCTGCAAACGGCTTTGTTTGCGGTATCCAATGGCAACAGGCTTTCATTGTCATGACTGCATGGATGCCTAGGACTTGGTGTTTCCCTGGGTAGTGCTGGGGGACTCCTGCCCATGACATGGCATTAATAGCAGGGCTGTGGGGACTTCAGTGATGTCAGTAGAGCACTGGGGAGGGGCCAGCACAGCTTGCTTTCTCCCATGTACAAACTCAATGCACCCAGGAAGGGGAAACTGCCAATAATGCTCAGAGGGAGTATCTAGTTCTCAATCCTCTCAAATCAGTATGTGTGCTAATTTATGTGGGCTAATTTAGTCCCTCTTCCAAAATAAAGGAGAATGATAAGCTGAGACCTCACGGAGAGGAAGCTGTGGTGCCTCTGGAGGGTGCAGCTGTACAGCCACCCATGACACAAAGACACAAATCCAGCTCTGAAACCGGCATGAACTAGCTTACTTCTCTTTCCATCATGAACTGTTTGCGTGGGTTTGGAAGAAATAAAAACCTGGGTATTCGGTGAAGCAGGTCTGTAACCTGTGAACGGGCTTCACCCCAGCTCATGTCAGGTCCTAACTTCCATTCAAGGTAATGTGAAGTTAAACTTTGTTTTGTTAACTTTAAGAAAGGACTTGCAGCCAGTGATATTAACCCAATGCATTCTGAGTATCACAAATGTCCAGCATTTGGTGAACAGATACTTTGCTCTGCATTTAGCACAACGGTCACTCTCTCTGCTTTGAGAAAGCAGACTGAGAGAAAACAAGATACAAGATTTGCTTTTTGCCGATGTTGTCATCTTACAACAGCACCCACTCATTCCAGGAGCCCTGTAAATCTCACTGGGTTCCCAGTGATGGCCTGAGGCATTAAGACATCTTTGGAAGTCTGGGCTCTGCTGAAAAAGTGTCCTGTTGAAGGAGAAGGGAGGGGAAAAAAACAACAGGAAAAAATGACCCTTCACCATGTGGAGACATGGGCAGGTGAAGTGAAACTCCAACTAAAATTTTGATTGCATATGTATAGCAGAGGCAATGGAGCTGCAATGTTCTGCCCTATTAAGACTCCATGCCCTAACGCTGGGGTGATCTGACTCACTGGAAGGTGAGAAATGTAATCTGCTGCACTGCTTGTAACAAATAACGTTTGATTTCAAAACAGTACTTAGAGCAGAGTTGTTCCAAGCTGTTCCAAGAAGATAAGGTTTAAACCCCGCATGCTAATTTCACACTAGTCACTAATGACTGAATGGAGGCGCCGAGCAGGGGTGCCTTTAGTTATGTAATCTCATTGGGTAAATGAGATTTCTACTGTGTCTTCTAACAAATTTAGACCTAAAATAAATTCGACTCATTTGAAAAGTCACAGACCCTGTTGGATCCATTGGAACCCAGATGCCTCCCTGAGGTGTGCAGCCCCAGCACCAGCAGAGTCATCTGGATATGAGTATCTCATCACTGATGTGTTCCCAAGCTCTTGTCCTACAGGGGGACTCACATCACCCCGACATCTGCTGGAAAAATAGTACGGCAAGCTGTAGGCAACCCAGGAGACTCTTAGAGTTCATTAAAAATGAACTTTTTAACCCAGGTAATAGAGACCCCTACCCAAGGGGATGCAATACTAGATCTGATGGTCAGCAGTGCAAGTGCAGCAGTGATGTCAAGATCAGAGGCAGCCTGGGCTGCTCAACCATTTTGTGATCACTGTGGTCGACACCGCCACCTACCATCACATCTCCCATGAGTTCTCCTCTACTTGCAAATAGCATGTCTAGGAGGCCACTGTTCCTAGTTGGCTCACTGAGTACCCATGACAGGAAGTTGTCTCCTAGAAACTTCAAAACTTACCAAGACCTGCTCAACGCAGCAGTATGGTATTGCCAGTTGATGTCTGGAAAGGTGGTAACTCCTGTAAGGACAAGGGCTACCGATCCAGAAACTTCTAACTGGGAACAGAGTAACTCATCACAGCTTACATTCTGGCTCGATGGTCAGTAGTAGATACACACTAAAACATCTTCTTTGTCTGTCAGCCCCACCCTGATGCTCTCAACCACATCTTCACTAACTGCAAGGGCCATATAATCAAACTTCTCCTTTACACACAGCACTACACCTTCGGCTCACCTGTTCTGCCTGTGCCTTCTGAGCAGTCTGTAGCTCTCCATGCCAGTACTCTAAACATGGGACTCATGCCACCAAGTTAAAGTACCCTCAGTTAAGACACGCTTTCTGGTATTCAGATGAAATTCGAAATTTTTCCCTTTGTACAATCCTCTCCCAAAGCATGCAGTGTCTCAACAGGGTCATGGCTCTCTGGCCAAGGTATTCTGCTGGTAACAGTGTCCTCTGCCTACTCAATGCTCAGGTAGGCACCTGAGCTGCCTTGGTGCACTGCAAATGTCAGCTCCAAACAGATATTCATACTGGGGAGGTCTGTCAGCTGGAACCTGCAGGATCGGGAGGAGGGCAGCACCTTCAACTGGATGGAGTGTGATTGAGGCAAATACTTCCAGGCTGCTGGCACCAGCTGTTGGACCCAGCAGGCCATTTTCTCCACATCTAAATAGGAGCCAGAGCAGATGGTGGGCAGAAGGGAGGAGCTATCACTGCTCTGCTGGTCATTGACTGGGTGCAGAAAGCACACGTGATGCCCCAGCAGCTTGTCCTTCCAGCACATGCACTCCTCTAGCACGCGGATGCTGGAGGGCCTTGCTGGCATCTGCCCCGCGGTGTCCGTTTCCAGGCAGAAAGAGTGTCCAGGCGGTGGCTGCAGGACCACAAGCAGGCGGTAGGTGATGCTGTCCTCGTGGATGCTCCAGGATTCATGGCTGCCGTCTGTCTCACTGGCAGGGTGCATCTCTGGCATTAAACTCATCTTGGAAAGCACACGGCAGGCACCAAGGAGGTCAGCCACCAGCTCCTTCAGCACCTTGCGCATGTCGGGCGGGTCCTGCCTTGGTGATGGGGTCAAAGCCGTGATGCCATTGTGTGCAAGACTGAGCTCTTCCTCCACCTGCTCCTCCCTCTCTTCCTCCTCCCTCTCTTCCTCCTCCTTGGCTTCCTCCTTCTTCTCTTCCTCCTCCCTGGCTTCCTCCTCCCACTCTTCCTCCTCCCACTCTTCCTCCTCCCACTCTTCCTCCTCCTTGGCTTCCTCCTCCCTCTCTTCTTCCTCCCTCTCTTCCTCCTCCCTCTCTTCCTCCTTCTTCTCTTCCTCCTCCCTCTCTTCCTCCTCCCTGGCTTCCTCCTCCTTGGCTTCCTCCGCCTCTCTGTTGGGGCCGTGCTGCTCCCTGCCGCTCTCAGAGTCACTTTTCCTTCGACTGGTCAGCCAGAAAAGCACAGGGAACAGAACGAGGGCTCCTGCAAAAGTCTGACGCTCTATAAGGAGCAGGGCTTCCTCGGCAGCCGTGCTCTGCTCAATTTCCCTCTGCAGCCGAGTCATCTCCTGTTCCAGAAGCTCCTCATGTTGATGCATCCGGTCCTCTGTGGCCACATCGATGTGCTGATGGGTCTTCACTCCAATCTGGGCGGCCAGCAGAGCCAGGACGAGGGCGACTGTGGCAGCCATGTCCTGGAGGAGATGGAAGGGAACGGGGCTGAGCAGGGCTGGGTGCGAGGGAGCACAGGGCAGGGTTTGTGAGCACTGCAGGGCTGGGAGCCACGGGCTGTCCTGGGGAAGCACCTGGGCCCTGGTGTCGACAGGCCTGAAGGGGCCACAGGCCCTGGGCCGGGCCACCACGGGGCCCATCCCGCCCAAGCCACCCTGCTGGCCAGCCTCTGGCTGGGCTGCGCCCTCTGAAAGGACAGGGGACACCCGAGTAGAGTCTCCTAAAGCCCCATCCCTGCCATCCCGTGGAGCACCCCACGGAGTCCTGGGCACCCCACACATCCCCAAGGCCTCCATGGGCACCTGGCACCACCGGCAGCCTGAGCACCTCTGCCCCCAGCCCCGAGGGCACTGCCGTGCCCTGCCCTGAGGCGCAGGGCTCTCGCTCAGGGTTACAAAGCCCCCTGCCCATCTGTCCCACCCTCACCCAGCCCAGCTTTCCCCCTGTGTGCTTCACTCACCGACTGTCGAAGTCCAACTGCCGTGGGGCTGCCTGGTGGTGGCTATGGGGACAGCCCCATTGTGACCCGTCCCCTGTGATGTCAGAGCCACCAGAACCTGTGGCTTCCAATGAAATTTTGTGGTTTTCCCTTTGTGCCCATTGGTTCTTGTCCTGTCAGCACTCACTACTGAGAAGGTTCTGGCTCCCTTGCCCTCGCTCCCTCCCACCACACGCACGGAGGCATCTTCCCCTTAGAGTGGAAGCAGAGCAGAAACCTGGGAAGGAAAGGAAAATGGGGCCAGGGGAAGCTTTCTGCTTTGGTAATGCTTACTGACACTCAAAATGCCACCCTGCTGCTTCTACATTCGAACAGGCAGCAACCTGCCACCTGCCCACCTTCCCCAACAGAGTGCTGCACTGACACTCTCGGGCGCAGAGTTGGTTAAAACAAGGTCATTCCTTTATTGCCAGCTTTGCATCACGTAAAGGTCCCAGAGGGGACCAAGCCTTTGCAACAGGGTGGGTGGTCCCATCCTGTTACAGGTGGTAACAGAAGCCTCAGTTGCAATGGCAACTTCAGCCTGACCAGTGGAGGTTCCCCAAGTTCTGGTTGTGCTGAGCAGCTCTTGAGCAGTGTCATCTCTGTGCCTCATTTGTTCAGGTCTGCAGCACAGACTTTGCAGGCAGTTTCTGGCACAAACAGATCCTCTGTCCTGGAGTCCAGAATTGTCCCTGGGCCCCACTACTGTGAGAGGAAAGCAAGAAACCCAGGGCCACAGGCAGGGGTGGAAACTCTTGTGACCACCAGGATATGAGTGCAGAGCTGCAGACCTCTGAGCTGGAAATTGTCCCGTTGGGTTTGCCTGCTGTAGGTCTTAAAAGCAGCAACTCGACAAGGGTGCAGCTCTCTGGCCATGGCGCGCTGTGGGTAATGCTGTCCTCTGCCTACACAAGGCTCAGGCAGGCGCCTGAACTGCCTTGCTGATCAAACACAGCCCGCGCTGCATTGATCACACACTGGTGGAGTTCAAGGTCCTGAGGGATAAGGAACAGACAGGGAGCACAGTCAGGACCCTAAAGTTTAAGAAAGTAAACTTCCAGCTCTTCAAGGAGTTGTCATTCAGATCCCCTGGGAAATGATCTTCAGGGACACCAGAGCAGAACAGAGCTGTCAGATATTGAAGGATGCTTTCCACAGAGCACGACAGCGCTCCGTCCCCAGATGTAGGAAATCATGCAGGGAAGGGAAGACCCACGTGGCTGAGTCGAGACCTGCTGGTCAAACTAAAGAGCAAGAGGGACCTGCACAGGCAGGGACAGGGAACCTGGGAAGAGTGAAGGGACACTGCCCGTGTGTGTAGGGCTGGGGTCAGGATGGCCAAGGCGCAGTCGGAGCTGAACTTAGCAAGGGAAGCAAAGAATGACAGGAAGGCTTCTATAGGTACGTCAACCAAAAAAAAGGGAGGTTAAAGAAAGCCGCACCCCCACTGATGAACAGAAACGGTGGCCTCGTACCAACAGATGAGGAGAAGGCTGAGTGACAGAACAATTTTTTGCCTCAGTCTTCACTGATAACTGCTCTCCCCACCCCTCATGGGTCAATGGAAAACAAGATGGGGACCGGGGGGATAAAGCCCCTCCCACTTTAGGGGAAGATCAGGTTCATGACCACTTGAGGAACCTGAACATATACGGAGTCTATGGGGCCTGATGAGATGCATCCCAGAGTCCTGGAGGGAACTGGCTGATGTGGTTGCCAAGCCACTCTCCGTGATATCTGAAAAGCCAGGGCAGTCAGGGGAAGTCCCCAAGGACTGGAAGAAGGGCAACTATGTGCCCATTTTTAAAAAGGGATGAAAGGGTGACCCTGGGAACTCTCAATCTGCCGGCCTCACCTCTGCGCCTGAGAAGATGATGGAACAGATCCTCCTGGAAGGCACATGCAGGACAGAGAGGAGATTCAAGACAGCCGGCACGGCTTCACCAAGGGAAAGTCCTACCTGACCAACCTCGTGGCCTTCCATGATGGGGTGACCACCTCAGTGGACATGGGAAAAGCAATGGATGTCATCTATCTGCACATCTGTAAAGCCTTTGACAAAGTCCCCCACAACATCCTTCTCTCTAATTTGTAGAGATGTGGATTTGATGGGTGGACTGGTCAGTGGATAAGGAATTGTTTGGATGGTCACGTCCAGAGAGTATAGTTACCGGCTCAGTGTATGGATAGAGTTCCATGACAAGCGGTTTTCCTCAGGGGTCCGTACTGGGACCAGTGCTGTTTAATATTTTCCTTGATGATACAGACAGTGAGATCAAGCACACCCTCAGCAGATGCAGATGGCACCAAGCTGAGTGGGGCAGTGGTCACACCAGAAGGACAGGATGTCATCCAGAAGGACCTGGACAAGCTGGAGAAGTGGTCCTTTTGTGTTATCACCCTTGGAATATGTTAGAAGCTCTTCTACTGCCAAAGCGGTAAATGCCAAGAGCTAGCTATTAAAAAGCCAACGACCATAAAAAAAACCAAAACCAAAACCAAAACCAAACCTTAAGCACCCAAACTAAACAAAAAACTTCCATGTGTTTTGACATCAAATTTCCATATAACAACTGATTTTTCTTCTCATTTAGGGCCCCTGGACAATAACATATTTCTGTTTACCTGGCCAAAGCCAGTCTGCATTCATACCACTCTGTAGGAGGGGAGAATTAGGCTTCTGGTTTCTAGCAGCTTTGTGACCTCCTGTAGTCACTGTGCCACACGAATCTGCTCATGCTCCCTGTATTGAAGCAAGGTGAATGCTGACCAGTTATACTCACCTCTTGGCAACTGAACTAAGTATTATCTCTATGTAAACACATTCAGCCCCAACACAGGAAAATCCCAAATCCCAGCATCAAAGAATGCTTCTCTTTCTAAAGCCATGAAGTCATAATTCCTTCCTGCCAGTAGGTCAGCATCTTAGTGGTTCACTGCAAATGATGGCTTTTGCTTGATTCCTGGTTCAAATATTTGTGTTGGAAACATGCTTGATACTTATTAGAACCTGCTGAATCTTAAAACACTTTGATCAGAGAAGGGACTTCAAGATGTCACCAGGGAGAAGTCCCAACTACTTACCACGTGGGAGAATTAAACATGACAATTTGTCAAGAATGTGACAACTATGTTCCTTAGAGCACACGTACTCATGTGTTTATCACATGTTTTCATGGTTGCAACCATCTGTTATGCAAAAAATGTTCACATGCAGAAGATCATATGAAGACTTGCACTCACATGTGAGACAAGAAGCATTTTCTTCCCCTTTGAAATTTCTCTAAGATGAATGATTCCTTTTTTCCTAACCCCTGTGTTAGTTGCCATTTGGTACCTGTAAGGGCATGAGTGCCAAACAGCAGCTCCTGGTTCAGCTGCTGAGGCTTGCGGCTCCATCCTCCCACAGCTGTGTCTAGACAAAGTCGAAAGCAAGAAAATCAATGTTCTGGTGAAGTGCTGAAATGTGAAATAGTTTCCCAGAGTTGTAACTTTAGAAGGATTAAAAATGAGCCTATCACAGGCACCAGTGCGCAACCCTATATATAAAAATATAATCTTTTTTTCAAAAGAAATTGAACCTGTATTTTCTGTTGAACATTAAACCTCCAAGGCTTACAAAGTGCTCCACTTTTATTCTTACCTCTTGCCTCAAATCTGGAAAGCCTAGTAAGCAAAATAAATGAGTTCAACTCCTTCCTTTTAAGACTCTTTTTATGTGGGAGTGCCAATCCCTTTCCCTCTAACAAAGTTTTAACTGCATCTTCCTCCTTAAGACTCCTTCTCTATAAGAGCTGAACTGCCAGCTGGTGCTTTAACTTTGTGTTGTGGGGGCAAAAAACTGTCCAGGTAGTCTCAGAGGGCATAAAATATTAACAGCTCAGGAGAAATATTTGATATGTATTATTGCTGCTATGGCAGAACCCAAGTCAGTAATTCCTTCCCATCTTCTCCACAAACTGTTAGAAAAAAGGCTTTTTTCCTACGGGACAGGGGCAACACCCCCTGCTTCCCCAAGAAAGACTCATCAGGAAGAGAAAGCAGCATCTCAAGCTTTCCTAAACAGCACAAAGAGGCCAATTGTGGGCAATGCTTTCCAGGTGGCCTTTTAAAGTTCTAGGTAATTCCCACAGGGACATAAATACAACTTTCCAGAGGTGCCATTACCTAAAAACATACGCCCGATGCCTGATCACAAAATGAAAATCAAGATACAGAAATCATTAGGTTGTTTCTACAGCACATTTAAGTGTACTGTAGGATGGTATTCGTGATTTCACTGTTGCCCACCTGCATCCAAGCACACCAGCAGATCCACAGAGCAATATAAAACTACTCTGATAGCTGTACTTAGGGGAAAAATGAAGTCAAATCTTATACCGAAGTTTTGACATTACCATATGACTTTTTAACACAGAATTTTATATCCTGGTTATTATAATTTTATAGTGGAATGAAACTCTACTAGGAAAAAAAATTGATTTTCCTTAAACCCTTTTTCCCATCGTTGACAGCAGTATTTTATCTATATTGATTGAATGCACAGGACTCTGGTTTTAATTCTCCATGTAAAATATGAAATACTTAACATTTTATTATCATGCAAATTAGAACATTCAAATGAACAAGATCTTTTATAGCCACTTGAAAGTAGGCATTTTGACTGGTTTGGGTTTTTTTTGTCATAGAAGATTAATTTTGTCTTTCAGGAGCACCAAACACTTTTGAAAATTTCAGTCTGATGATTTCATCCTCAGTTTTGCAACCAAATATGACTGGCAAAGCCAAAGTCACTTCGTAACAACCACAATAAACCTTATGTCACCTTAGCATCAGCAGGTTGGTAGGACGTATTTCCAAAAATGCTCAGTAATTTAGGGCATAGCCCAAGCCAGGCTTTTCAGGACTCTCAGTTTCAGTCAAAAGTGTGTTATGGTACTAATATAGAAGCTCACAGACTGAAATTTCTCAAAGCACAACAATGTTTTTTTAATTTGGCTTTTTGTTTGCTTGCTTTTTAGCCAGCAAAAAATGCAAAGAAAACTCATATTTGGAAAAGGAGATCTTTTCTGTCAATTCATAAATACACTCCATGTGTGTCAGCGATAACTGGTTGAAACAAATTCCTTGCAAAAAGGAGGAATTTAAGATGGGCATCGGCAATTCTCCTGCATGAACAAAATTTCACGTGCTCCACCATCATAATTTGAGCAAAGCAGAACAGAGCCAGCCCCAGTAAGTGAATGAATTTGAAAATCAGACCTCTGGTATTGAAAGCTGAACAGTATTTCAGAAGACAGGATCTTTGCCATGACTTTCATTTTGAAATTCTTTAAAAATAACACGAGGGAAGCAGTTTGGGGTGGTTCTCAGCCATGAACCTCAGCTCGGCTGTCCCACTCTCTGTGAGGGGGACATCTCCTATTGCATTAGCAGAGGCAGCCCAGGAGAAACCTGTCCTCAAAGCCTTAGACCAATGACCTCTAAAAATACTGGGAGTCTTTTGGCCAGTTTGGGGACCAGGGTCCTTCAGGAGCTCAGAGCACTTTGTTTATTTGAGGCTGTTGCTTCTTCCTCCACTTTGAGGCAGATACTGCTCCTCCCAAATCCCACACTGAGGAGACTACATGCCAGAATAAGCATGTTTTTTTCCTCTTCTCTGTATCTTTACCAAGAAGGAGAAAACTTAGCCTATCATGCTTTCCAAAGATGATATAACATTACCTGAGGGAGGCTATGCCCCGGGTCCTATTAGGACTCTGTCGTACCGCTTCAGTCCAGTGCACACGCTTGCTCCTTGGTACACATTGAGCTCCTTCCAGCAGCAGTTTTACAGCAAGCTCACAGTTGCTTTAAATTAGAAAAGTTGGCAACTGTCTGAGGAAAGGAGTGGGAGCTTATTCAGCTGAGACAGACAGTTACAAAACTCAATACAAGAGCATCAAGCTTCAAATAATGTTTTGGGACGTACATTACTCGCGTGTTTAACTTTGTTCTAGAGGATTTTGAATCACCAGCAATTATCTCTTGGCTTGAATTTATAACCCTTACGACGCTACCCAAGAGAAGCGCGCTGTTTTCCCTGAAAAATCTGATGCCATCTGCTCCAGTGTAAAGGTAAGTTGTAACTCAATCATCTTTCCTATTCTGATTTCTCTGAAACACATTTGAAGAACGGAAAGCAGTAGGAACACCTTTCAGAAAAATGCAGATTTTTGCTGGGATAGATGTGATTCCATGAGAGATCAGCTGTGCTACAGCTCCAGTGAAATCTGTTTATGTATATTACCTTGTAGAAGAATAATAAACTTGGATGTTTATGCATATAATGTAACTATAAGAAAGTTACCAGATAAATTCTTTTAAAAGTCAAGGACATAATTTACTGGCAAAATAATATTTTTAAATATCTACCTTTCACAGGGCTTAGGGTGATTGAACTGCCTAAGATATTTTGAAATATTTCTCTCCATTTAGTTTTAATCTTACATTCCATCAACCCAAAAAAAGAGATTATTGTTCTATTCCCTCGCGACCGATTCCAACACCATTCCAAATCTTCATTTTAACCTTTATTGCTATGGTTTCATAGAAACTTGTTTTGAAAAAAAAGAAATACACATCTGCAGATTACCAAATAACAGATTTTGATTCAGGTTGTGGTTTTGCAAAGTTAAGCCTTCATTTAACTTACTAAACTCTCACAAATATATTCATTGGCTATTGTTGGAGTGTTTCTTCTGGTTTGGGTTTTTTTTTTTTGAGGTCATTTAACTTTTTGTGCTTCCAAAGCTACAAGCAATGTGATTTTTGCCTATGTGCAGACTGGGGCGAAAATGTGTCTTATTAAATATAGATGAAATGCTGAGCGTTAAGTGATTAAACACAACTTTGGTCTGGGCAGGTGAGAGTGTAAATGGATTAGCAGTTTCTTGCTGCTTTTTTTTTCCCCTGGGGTTTTGGTTACCACGATCCAGGCAAGGCTGAGGCAAGCCTTGCCTGCATGCCAGCTGCCCAAAACCTGATACTCACAATGATGGCCAGTTTCTCTAACCCACTCACTTTCAAGGAAATGATGAAGCTTTTCAGACTGAAGTTCTAGGAAAAAATGGGTGTGAGTGCAGCCATACCCACAGCCCTGGTTGCTGTGCAAGCTATAGAAATTCGCTAACAGCAACCTCTTTCAGAAATCACAAAACTCTCGTGTTATATATCATGTGGCGCTGGAGCACATCCAGAGAAGGGCAACGAGGCTGGGGAGGGGCTGGAGAACAAGTCCTGCCAGGAGAGACTGAGGTAGCTGGGGGTGTTCAGCCTGGAGAAGAGGAGGCTGAGGGGAGACCTCATCCCTGTCTGCAGCTGCCTGAAAGGAGGCTGTGACGGGGTGGGGGCTGGGCTCTGCTCCCCAGTGACAGCGATGGGACAGAGGAAATGGCCACAAGTTGTGCCAGGGCAGGTTCAGACTGGACATGGGGAAGAATTTCTTCCCTGCAAGGGCTGTCAGGCACTGGCACAGCTGCCCAGGGAGGGGGTGGAGTCGCCATCCCTGGAGGGGTTTAAAAGACGGGTGGATGAGTTCCTTAGGGACAGGGTTTAGTGGGGAGACAGGCACGGTTGGACTCGATGATCTCAGAGGTCACTTCCAACCTTATGATTCTATGATTCTATATAGCTTGTTGCATTAAAGAGGCAGAAAATCCCTTCTTCCTATAGTGCCTGCTGCCTGTTTTCCCTGTCCTGGGAGAGATTCAACTGTGCTACTGTAGCAGATTTTCCCCAGTGGAAATGTAGGGCTGTTGGTCCATCTGACTTTCGTCCCTGTGGGCCACGCTCCGAAGAAATGTATTTAAAAGTAGAGATACATGGAGCAGAGAGGGCAGGGAAAAGGGTATGGAAAAGCAAAACTAGAAGTGGAGGAGCTGGTATGCCTGCCCACTGTCATGGAGGAAATCCTGAAAGCCTTTGAAGCTGCGCTGGGTTAAGTTTTTTTGCCAAATCAGAAGCCCAGCATCATCGCCCTCACTGAGATCTGGAAAGGTGGAGCTAGGGGTATCTCCATCACACGTCAACTGGATGAGGCTTACAAGATGTGGGGACTGGGAGGTGTAATCCCCTCTCTTAGTGGTAGCCTGCTCCTTGTCCTTCTTCCACAATACCCCTCTGATCTGATGGGTAGGTGAGAGTGGAAAATAAGGGCTGCCAGCGAGATAGTGACTTGCCAGATTTATGTTTTAGTTACAGGCATTGGGCTGCGACTGTCAGCAAAAGGTGTTAATTTCTGCTCACGGTCTCTCTCTAAAGTAAGAGGTGTGGAACAGTAGGGCAGTTCCTCTGTTGGATTGAAGAAAAAATCCAGATTACTCTGATTTTACAATGCTGAAGCAAATTGTTTGGATTTTTATGGATTAGGATTCAGCTTCCATTTTGGAAAAGCAGTGTGAATCTGGCCCTGGATGCCCAGCCTCAAGACTCACATGATGTCAGCTGCAGACAGGAAAGCTCGAGGCAATGAAGGCAGAACTGCAGAGTCTTCTAAGACAGTTCATGGTTTCACTGCCTCTTGGGGTGCACGGAGATAGCACCGTATGATCAGACAGCCTATATATTTTTTGATGTGTATGCGTTGGAAAGGGCAGGAATGTGGAGTATAAAACTAATTCTCATAACAAACACTGGAAATCATTTTTCAAGGGGAAAATAGGCTGCACATAATGGGAAAAAGATCCTGGCAGTGGGAGGTATACAGCTATAAAATAATCCAGAGGGAAAGAGGGAGAAGTCTCAGTGGTTGGGATATTTCACTCGGTCTGGGCAAACCTAGAAGAAATCTGTGGGGAGCAATCTTTCCTAGGCTGAGAGATGTGAGACTCCATATGTTGTGCTGGCTTAAATGTATTGGCTCATCTTCAGTCTATCTACTGGATTTGTCTTCCTTATCTGTGTGAACATCACATCTTTCAGACCCAAACAGGGCCTACAGAAGTGGAGGCCAAATCTCTAACAAGATTTAATGGAGATAGTTGACTGTGTATGGACACCATCAGACCACCCATCTCATTTTCAGCTTACGCTCTGCCCTCCCTCTTTGGAGATACCTCAAACCCAAAATCAGACACCCTATAACAAACAGGAACATCTGGCAAGAGTCTGAGCTTAAAGCGGGGAAAGGAACTATTCAGTAAGGGAAGTTTTTTTTCAGATGTATTGTAATTCATGCTCTCTGTTTTATTTCTCTCAGGCTTTGCTACATTCTTTCAATAAAGATATTTTTATTTCAGGAAAAAATGAGAGCAGAGAGGGCATTAATAATGGAGGTGGGAGCTGAAATGTAGTTTAAAACATGTGCAACAAAAACAGGGAGTGACAATGCTATAATAACCAGAGGGCTCAAAGGGCAGAGCCAAAGAGGTGTGTCCAGACTGCTCACCCCACCTCTTTCTCTTGGTCCAATGGGCCTCATTGTTGGCTCCAGACCAGTGTGGACATCACAGTATCACAGTATCACAAGGCTGGAAAAGACCTTTGAGATCATCAAGTCCAACCCATGACCCAACACCAACACCTACTCATCATCTAGAACATGGCACTAAGTACCTCATCCAATCTCTCTTTAAACACCTCCAGGGACGGTGACTCCACCACCCTCCCGGGCAGTGCATTCCAATGGCCAATCACCCTCTCAGTGAAGAACTTCTTCCTAATCCTCCCCTGGCGAAGCTCGAGACCATGTCCTCTTGTTCTGTCACCAGTCAGCTGAGAGACGAGACCAACCCCTGCCTGACTACAACCTCCTTTCAGGCAGTTGTAGAGAGCAATAAGGTCTCCCCTGAGCCTCCTCTTCTCCAGGCTGAACAACCCCAGCTCCCTCAGTCGCTCCTTGTAGAGCTTGTGCTCCAGCGCCTTCACCATCCTCGTCGCTGTCCTCTGGACACACTCCAGCACCTCAACATCTTTCTTAAACTGAGGGGTATCCAATTACTACGCCATAGGGGCACCTGATGTGTGATCTGCTGAGAGAGAAATCTCTCTTTTTTTCTTCCACCCTTTGGAAAAAAAAAAAAAGTCTGAATTTTTTCTGGATTTGTCCAGGAAAACTCTCCCTTTTCTTGGAGGGGGACGCTCCCTGTGCTGGAACACGCATCTGCTCTTCTCTCTAGCAGTTACGACTCAGGAACAAAAGTCTTTTCCCTTTTCAGCAGTCTATAAAAACTTGATGTTATGCCAGCCTTGCTCGCCCCTCACCGATGTTCCTGCACAGTGCTGGCCTGCTAAACTTCAATGCACCTGGGGATCAATCCCACCTCCCCAACACATCCCAAACTGCTGTTTCCAAGCCCTTTCTCAGTGCCAGTGGCTGTTTTGGGACTTAAGAGAGAAACATCTAGGTTTCTTTATAGCATCTACTGCTTATTCCAGACACCATGTCATGTATTGGGGGTTTTTTAACAGAAAAATTGGCTTCTTTGAGTCTTTATGAGTTCTAGCTCTGCACAGATGAGCTCTGAAGATTATTCCAGATACTGTCTATTTTTTTGGTCCTAAATCCTGGGAACAGTCTTTGATCACAGCCCTGCTTTAGCAACTCTCTCAGTTCACTTGTCTCCATTTTCTTTTCAGTTTCTACCCTTTTCCTCCTGTAAATTACCAGTCTGGTATCCTTCTTCTCACAGCCCTTCCATTTTCCTGGTGTGTCCATGTGTTACCCAGGAGCTACGTCTTTACCACTTCCTCCTAGGGAGTTTTGAGGGAGGTGGAGTGATGGCAACCACACCATGCCTGAAGCAACGGTGGTCAACAGGCCATCCAGTAACCCCTGTTCAAATGATGTTGGAAGGCAGCAGCATCCTGAAGCTTCCTGGTAGCTGATTTCCCAGTGGCTGGAGGGAGACCAGCTGCTTTGGCCTCTCTTGAGTTACTGTTTCTGGTATTCAGTGCAGACATTCCTGCTGGAAAGTGGTGATACACATCTGCAGATGACCTCTGAGCACCAGCTTTGAGGTGGGGCAGTGAGAAATTATTCCAGGGAGAGGTAGTCATTTTGGGGATGGGAACAGAATGGTGTACACTCCAGTAAAGCAGTTTGCATAAAGGCCTGGTGACCAGGTCACAGCTCCTGCTCCTCTCCTGGAAGAAGGAAATTTTCACTTCTCTCCCCACTTCAGATAAAGGGAAATGGAAAAAAAAAAATTCCTTTCCTGATTCAATTTGATCATCAACTTCATCCTGTATCTGAGGAAGCCCCATGGAAATGCAAAGATTATGTAACAAGGGCAGGCAGGCAGAAGAAAACAGCTTAAGCAACGCCAATCCTGCTGCCTCCTGCACCCTGAGAAAGGAAGTTCTCTCTGCTCAGGGCTGGTCTCAGCAGTCCTTTTCTGCACAACCAGATCTGTAGATGTGCAATGGGTATTTTTGTTTTCTCTAGAGCAGGGGCTGCATTTCACTGTATTTTAGGCTTTACAGCTCAGTACTCTGCTTTACATCAGGATGGGGTTTTGGATGCTGTACTGGCAGTTGCCTTTACCTTTTTAAGGAGAACTGAGAGTCGGCCCTGTAAGATGTCTAGATCTCCCTGCATGACCATCAGCCACCTACCTCAGTCCTGATTTTGTAACCTGTTTTGGCAGAACTGTGATTCAAAATTTTTGTGCCTGGAATTTGTCAGGCAGAAATGCATTTACATTGCACTGTCTCACAGTGGAGTAGTGCCTCCTGTGCTGGCAGGAGGTGTCCAACTCACACAACCTGTACTGTACAGCTGGTCTGAGAGTGTGCACTGAACCTGCCTGGGGTTTGTTGCTCTGCCAGAGCTGACAGATTATCCAAAAATCTTGGTTAAATGCACATAATCCTCAAATCCACCTGGAGAAAATACCCAGGCACAAAAAGAAGGCATCATGGGAACAGGAGCTGCCAGAAACCACCCAGCATCTCAGCTTCTCCTTTTCTGCAGGCATACTCTTGTCCTTGCAGACCAGGGCTGCCTCCTGAGAGTTTTGATTGCCGAAGGCTGAAAAAAAAAATTTGACTTGTGCGTGTAGAACATCTGTTTCTGCATCCCAAAAGGGCACATAATAAAACCCCGTGGTGAGATCCAGGCCACACCAAAGTCAAAATAATCCTTGCAGTTCGGTTTGGTGGTGTGCCATAAATCAATGCAGAGATCAAGTCCATCATGGGTACAGCTCCACATGTGCCCGGGTTATGTTTGGATTGCTGCACCTGGCAGGATTTAGCTCCAACTTTCCACTCCTGCAGATAACAGCTTACAGCCAGGAGGATGTTTTCATACCTCCTGCACAAGTCAAAAACCTGTATGAAACACTTGGACGTGGTGTGGCTCTTGGCTGTTTCTAACCTGCCTCAGCAATCAGGAGGCTGTATCACCTCTGCAGGGACACACTAGAGTTGTAAAACATCTCTGTTCCCTCAGTTAGCACCATTCTCTTTATCGGAAGAGGTGGCCAGGCTGCTTACTGCCATTGCTGTCAGACTTGAGGGACCTCTGCGGCTACTCTGGCAGAAGGTTTGGATTCCTTGACATTAAGACCTAATGATCCCATAGCAGAAACTGTTTTGCTTACACGGATAAACTGCCAAGAAACCCTTAAAAGGAAGGCTCTGCTGAGCATATGTCGCTGGAGACGCTGTTGCTTCAACA
Organism: Neomorphus geoffroyi; assembly: GCA_033558235.1. NCBI lineage: Eukaryota > Metazoa > Chordata > Aves > Cuculiformes > Neomorphidae > Neomorphus > Neomorphus geoffroyi. Next base: position 1,842,321 of record JAUMJM010000020.1, read on the forward strand.
TCCTCAGAAACCATCCAGAGAAAGCCCAGGAGTAGCCATGCACTCCTTGTCCTCTGCTGAGCCCCCGTGCAGAGGGGAGAGGGCCTGATCTTTTTCAACTCCATGGTCAGAGGTCAGAACGACCAAGCCCTGGTACCAAAACCCTCCTCAGCACTGGAGAAGCCCAGCCAGAGCCTTGCTCTAAATGCCTCTTCCAGCGTGTCAGCGGAAGCAGATGTTTCTAATTTACCACTAAAACCAAACAACTTAATCCCCCAAATATGCAGCAGTGGGGGGTGAGGAGGGGCCCTTCCACTTAAAGCTGATATATAAATTGGGTAATTAAGGTTAATTTATCCATGAATGAAGCAAGCACTTGTCAGATATCATTACCAGTGCTTCCTCCCTCCAATTTTTGCAAGCCCTAGACATCCAAAGCCTTTCCAACATGAGGCAATGAGACACATTCCTGTTCTGCTGGCTAGAAGCAACTGGCACTCTTTCCTTTCAACAGCTCTGATATTTATCTACTTAGGTCTTCAGAGCATTAGTTATGTGCAACAGGCACTGCAGCCCTCCATCCCATGGGTGCCAAAGGCAGGTCTTGGTGTCAGCTCCAGTGCACCCCTTCTTACTTTTGAAGATGTTATTTCATCTCAGGATGCCTGAGCACAAAGGCTGGAGTGTAGCATGACACCTGGATGAGGCTGCGCTGAGAAGCCCAGGTGGGACTGCACCAAGAGCTTTCACGGAAACAGCATCCAGTTCACTCAACTGAATGGCTGAAGGCATTGGTGGGAAGGGGCCCAAGTCCAAACCCATTTCAGATAAGACTAAGAAAATTATTGGGTTTACATATGTTGTGCCACAGCTAACCTCAGAGCATCTGTATTTCAGCACATGCACATCCAGCCTAGAAACAATATCCATACCCCACTTCTGGTGACACCTACTTCAGACCACCAATTCCTGCTGCTTACAACTTGTGCTATTATCCATTAAAAAAAAGCCTCTTCTCTAGGCAGCACAGCACTGAGCCACAGCTCGTTTGCCATGCACAGGCAGCGCTGAAGTAACAGGCACGCAGTAGCCTTAAAAAGATCATAACAGCTCCCAAGACACGGCAGCAACACCAGCCCAGTTCTGCAGAAAGGCAGAATCTGGGGTTGCCAACGGAGGTGACTGCACCTTGGATATCTGTGAAAGATGATGGGGAAAGGAAAGCCCTGCTGGCAGTAGGATGATCAAAACGCCCCATCCACCAAAAGGAAAGTATCAATGTGAGAATGGGAGAGGGTCCTCATATGGGGCCTCAGCAGCCCTTGGCCCCCTGCCCTGGGGTGGTGGGCTGGGGTCGCTAGGGCTCGGTGGGGCTGGTCCTGCTGCGGCGGGGTGCTGTGCAGCCAGGAACAAAGTGCTCAGAGAGGCAGGAAAAGAGAGGCAGGGTTTGTTAGAACATTGTTACCTGAACTCCAGGGGTCTACAGGTTTATTACCTAAGAGGTAAAACAGGAAGAATACTGTGCTCAATCTGCAGATTGCTGTGCTGACCCCAGCTCTGTATGTAGGAAATGGACAGCTCTGTCGATTTCTTCAACGACACCTTTAAAAATAGGGTTTAATTAGGTGTCCTCTCCCAGTAGATGCTGCAGTGCTCCTCATTCCTCCTATGCCAGTGCCCCTGCTGCAGAAAGGGACCCAGTGACACAGGCTGTCCTCAAGGGTCTCACACACACAAGAACAAGCCCCTGCAGCCCCAGGCATGTGGATGCACGTAGTGCAGTCCTGTCACAGCACGCTGCTTTTGGAAGGTTGGGGGGCTGGGTTTATTTACAGCAGCTGAGTGAGTAAGAAAATGCAAAATACCCTCATATGCAGCTTTCTGCTGGATTCACTGGAAGTTAAATGTAATGACCAGTGCTCCTCTCCTCAGCATTCTCTTCTGCAATGAGCAGCATCTCCTGGGGCTGGAGCAGTCAGGAAATCCTTCTCCATTATATTTCTATGAAATGGTAGGATTAGGCAATGTACCAGGATTGCAAGGAACTTTTCATCAAGCCCAAATGTCAGGTAGGCAAAAGGAAAGAGTGAGAAGAAGAACAGAAGAATAGAAGAAAAACAGAAGAAAAGTGGGATTAGAGTCAAACCCAGTAGAACTGCATGTCTCAGTGCTCTGCTCCAGTTACTATATTCCACACCCCTGTCCCTCCCGTACACAATATCCATAAAATGATCTGGGAAAAAAGTGAGTTTGAGAAGGAAACCGAAGACAACTGGCAAAACAACACTGAGCTTGAACAGAGCTGAAGCAGTTCTACTTTTGGACTAAACAAACAAAGAAAAAAGTTTAACTCAATCCAGACAAGCCTGTATTGTTTAAGCAGCTTTAAGCTACGTGCAATGAGAGCACCAGCACAAGTTTATTCTGCAAAGCTCTGGTTTTCAGTTTTGAAGCCTTTTCCCAAATGAAGAAACCATATGCCATTACATTAGTTTGTACCAGTGATGCAGCCCTTTACTTCTTGCAAACTGGGCTGTGCTTCAAATGGTGATATACACTCTAAGTGGTGGCTTCTCTACCCTGTTAAGGAGGTACCTTCACTTGTGCTGTACCCATGAGGGATAGTCAGGGATTCCCTTGTGTCAGAAAGCCTCATATTTGCACGAAGGAAAGTGGTTGCAGTTCATTGCAAGCAAGGAAAGTTTTCAATAGCTTAGTCTGAAATAGCCTCACTCTCACTCCAGACCTGATGAAAAGATTGATGAATTCAAAGCAGGAAACCTGCCTGAAATTTCCCAATATGTCTTAAACATGATATTTTGGGATGCTTCTTTTGTTTGACTGTTTTTTTCCAAGATTGTGGAGAAGAAAGGTCTACAGATTTAACTTACGGAGGATTTGATCTGGTGCAAAAAGGACAATTTTCTTAAACTGTCAAAAAATTAAATGTTTTATTATCACCCTGAAGGTACACGACCAACAGATTTTTGGTGGGAAAGTGACATAAGCTGATAGAAAGCATATTTTCTTATTCCCAGGGAGTTTATTTTGCCTTCCTACCTCTGCTGAAGTAGCCAGTAGTTGAAATGCATCTCCAGTCTTCATCCATGTTGCCTGACCTTCAAGAGGCAAGAGTTTACTAAAATATCCTTCCTGACCCTCGAAGATCGCACAGCCCCTCAAGTGCAGGCTCAGGACATTTGTATCTGAGCTTGAGATTTGCTTCTGATGGGCTTTAATAGTATGTGTTGTTGATGTTCCTAAATTATATAGCTCAGTGAAGCATTCAAAAACAAATGTTCAGCCCCCATGGGGTACAGTGAAAGGCCTAAGGATAAGTTTTGATGTGGATATAAAGCCAAGGTAACTGTCATGTCCTGAATCATCTTCCAGTGGCACACACATGACTGGAAAGGGATTATGTATGATTCTGCACATTTTTGAGCTGGAACTTCGGCTGGTATAAATTGATTGTGCTGCCTTTGTAATTAATGTAGCAGTAATGATTTGTTCAACTCAAGATTTGATCATTCAGATTTCAAGACTGAGAAGTTGCATGGAAAATACACGCTACAAGTTTAAAAAGGAGATTTGGGGTTTACATATTAATAACATATTAAAATTAAAATAAATTACACATTAAAAAGTCAGAATTCTTCCTTTTCAATCTGCAGTCTGAAGCATCAACAGGAATTTGCAGCTCCTGAGTTCTTGCCCTTTATTCTCTAGTTCCTGTACTAGCTGAGACCACATGAGCAAGTGCCGTTAGCATTTCATCTTATGCAAGATATTACTGTGGTCCTGATTTTGCTGGTTTGGCAAGTCTGAGCAGGTGTGCAGCACAGTGTGCAGGACGAGGGGTGGAAGTATGGGGCATCCACATATGGGTTGTAAAGAAGCTTAACTGAATCCCTCCAGCAAGAAGAATAAGTCTAGCATAGAACTGTGAACCATGCTATATTCTTTTTCGTTTTCCCAGAAGTAATATATAATTTCCTAGCTACATGCCATTTATACCTATATTGATGGGACCATGTATAAAACCATGTGACTCGCCAAAAGCTAAATCTGAGATCAAAGCATGAAGGCCAAGCCTATGAACCATTTGTTTAAACACTTTCATTTTTGTTCTTGTCTTTCAAGACAAGACTATCTTGTCTTTCAATTCTTCCCAAGCCTTCCTTATGTATGAACTGAATTTCGAAACAAAAATTGATTCCATATGTCTCCAGTATACTTTTTCAAACCTGCAATTTAAACAAGTTACAGCAATACTCAGCTTCATACAGGTTTTGATCATTATAATAATGTCTCACTGACAGCAGTGGAGAGCACAGGGACCTTTCCTGGTTTCCAAAACCAGCCTTTGCTAATTTGGATCCCATTCCAGATTGTCAGAAGGGCTGTGTTTTAAGGAGATTCATTCATTTGATGAACCCTAGTGCAGCTGCCTTCCACATGTACAGAAGGAGTGTTATCACTTTCAAATTTTCGCTTTCAGCTTCAGCACTGGAACCCATCGCACAGCTGGCGTCTCGCAAGTGCTGTGTTACTTTGCCCTTTGCCTCAAAATGTGATCTGTAATAGTGTGGTGGCTATTAGTAACTAATAGCTAACTAATAGGTATGCACAGAAAGGTGAGCGCAGTTAGGATGCCAGCCTGAGACAACCACCCAACTTCTTACTCTGCACAGACTATGTGATCTCTGGCAATTAATGTGATCCTTGTGTCTTAGGTCTACATCTGTATAACGCGATATTATTTTTCAGCTTCCATGTCAGATATATATAATCAAGTGATTGGTTGATCAGATATTGCATAACCGATTCGTAATTAGCTGGGGTAAGGTATGCAAAATCCCTCTGGATCATAGTTACTGAACCAGTCCTTTGCTCTTCAGGGTAATGGAGGTCAGGTGTGCTTTATGGAGTAGAAAACCCTGAATAACAGAGTCATCATGGCACATACTGCAGAGATAGCTACCAGCTGATTAGACCAGCTTTGAGCAGATATTGAATGAGATGAACTTCAAAAGCCTCTTCCAACCTAAACTACTCTTGTGACTCTGTTCTACCACACCTCTGCCAATGCGTCCTCTTGGAGCACTGGAAACTATGGTGCACACTCCTGAGGTAGCACTGCCTCCATCAGGGACAGATCAACTAAGTAATGATGGATCAAACTGATTTAAGGCAGCTTAATGCCTCCACCAAAAGTTCTTGTTGTCCCTGACCCTACCAACAGTGTAAGTGTTTTTAGGTAGCTCTGTGCCTCCACAGAGCCAATCAATGGCATGGTTTATTTCCAGATGACCGTCTAAAGGTGATGGAAGTTTACTGTATTGGGAAATGTGCTCTCTAGTTCACACTTTACTGTCATGTTGTCTTGCATTTCCACTGAACTAGTGTTTCAGTCTTTCTTGCCCAGCCTTTCTTTGTATGCAATACCAAAACTGAGCCTTGTGGGTTCCTATTGACTCTGTGTATGTTGAATCTCTCAGAAAGAAACTAAATGTGGGCTTTGCAAAAACCTTTTGAGCTGACATTGGAAATAATGGCTACCAGGATGTACAGCCCTGCAATGCCCAAATTTTTTATAGCTGTGCATAGAATCAGATGATTTTGAAGTCTGATCAAGGTAGTTTAACGGACTGTGTCACATCAGACATAGGGACCTACTGAGGTCTCAGAGGTAATCAAACAGCAGCATGCCAGGAAAGCAGTGCTTCCAGCCCATGGCAGCACAACCTAACCCATCTTCTGAAGATGTCTGAAAGACAAATGAGAAATCTAAGACTTGAATTTACATATAAGTGTCTACACTTCTACTAAGGAAAAAAACCAGTATTTTGAAGTTTTCTATATGGTAGATTGTGACACAGACCTCACCCAACAAGTCTCACATATTTCTGTTTCTGTTATAGCTTCTGGGATCGCGGCCAAGCTTCCACTTGCACATTCACAACTGGAATTGTAACTGTGGCCTTTAGTTTGTGACCTGTTTTCTTACCTCCTATACATGAAAGTCTGTGAATGCGTATACAATACTCAGTAAAGCAGATGATATTTTCAGAGACTTCTGCTGCCTCCAGTCGCAAGACACGACTGCACGTGACCACAGTGAAACGCAGTGCCCCGGGGGCTTACACAGCTGTGTTGTGGTAGAAATGAGCTGGGGGAGAAATGACACCATCCCCGCACAAGGAGCTGCAAGAGCACCGCCTGACAGCTCGTTCCCTCCTCAGGGGACAGCCAGGTCCCTGGGGCAGGAACAGTCATGGCTGGGGGTAATAAGCTGGCACTCAAATTAGTGGTGCCTTTCAGGTGTCTGTAATGAAAACAAGATTTGGTTTTCAGAAGTGACGTTCATACTCTGCTTCTCTCAAAACGCTTTGCAGAGAACTAATCGGTCCCAAGCAGGTATTTAAGCTTAGCCTCTTGCAGTAACTGCTGGATGGGATCCCAACACGCCCCACTCAGGGTGTGTGCAGGTCATCCCGCGTGCCAGGCCTTGTTCCTACAAGGCAGGTCACAAGGCCTCCTCAAAATGGCTGGAGAGCTGCCTGGCACAGAAGGACCTGGGGGTGTTGGCTACAGCGGCTGAACAGGAGCCAGCAGTGGCCCAGGGGGCCCAGAGGGCCAATGGCATCGGGGCCTGTGTCAGACCCAGCGTGGGCAGCAGGAGCAGGGAGGGGATTGTGCCCCTGTGCTCAGCGCTGGGGAGGGCACCTCGAGTGCTGGGGTCAGTTTGGGGCCCTCACTCCAAGAAGGACATTGAGGGGCTGGAGCGCGTCCAGAGAAGGCAACGAGGCTGGGGAGGGGCTGGAGAACAAGTCCTGCCAGGAGAGACTGAGGGAGCTGGGGGTGTTCAGCCTGGAGAAGAGGAGGCTGAGGGGAGACCTCATCCCTGTCTGCAGCTGCCTGAAAGGAGGCTGTGACGGGGTGGGGGCTGGGCTCTGCTCCCCAGTGACAGCGATGGGACAGAGGAAATGGCCACAAGTTGTGCCAGGGCAGGTTCAGACTGGACATGGGGAAGAATTTCTTCCCTGAAAGGGCTGTCAGGCACTGGCACAGCTGCCCAGGGAGGGGGTGGAGTCGCCATCCCTGGGGGGGTTTAAAAGACGGGTGGATGAGTTCCTTAGGGACAGGGTTTAGTGGGGAGACAGGCACGGTTGGACCCAGTTATCTCAGAGGTCTTTTCCAACCAGATGATTCTATGATAATAAAACAAGATTAAAAGTAAAAAATCCCAGCTAAAAATAGAAAAGTTGAACTGAAAGGGAAGGAGAAGACCCATTCCTGCTGATTGCTGAGCAAGAGAGAAGTCCAGCATGGCAGGTGACAACAGGCCCTGCGTGGCTGAGCAGGAGCCGGTGCAGGGCAGTTCAGTACCAACCTACATAAATAAGTCCTTGGTGTCAGACTTGAGCCCACTGCAGGGAAAAGGTGTTTTTCTGTCTGAAGAGCAATATTTGCATCTACAGTAGTTTTAAAGCAAAAAAATAATGCAGACACTTTGAAATTCAACATATACATATATGGCTTGATAGTGCCTCGTATTTAGAAAACATTAGTGGGCAAGGGGAAGCGGAAAACAGCAGGAAGAGCTGAAAAGAGTAAAAAATAATTTATAATTTATAATTTATTGTAGACTCAGAGTTTCAGTATTAGATAAAGGAAGGGGATACAAATGGAAATTAAATTGAAACTGAGACTCCTTTCATTCAACACCATCTATCACCACTACTAGTCAGCTACAACTGGGAAAGACAGTTTAATTACCCATAAACAACTCTGAAGTTGTACACGTGTTTTAGTGTCTTAATAAAGTTGCAAAAAAAAGAAGCAACAACAAAAGATAAACACAAGTCTGAGGCTCAAGAAAAACATTGACAACACACATATAAAAGGTGTAGGGGATTTTTCAAGTCCATTGTCTCACAGGGGGAATAACACAGTAGAGACAAAAGAGATCACTTGATAGATCTTCATTAAAAACTGTATTTTCCTCAAGCTAGAAATGCTTATTAAAAGTTTTGAGAGCTTTTTTTTAATCTTCAGTTTTCATAAAGCCAGAAATATTTACAATATTTCAAATTTTGATTTTAGACTCTAAGTTTGTTTCCCTTTTTTCCTCTTTTGCAACTGAATACAATGGAATGAATGAGGGCTTCCTTCCTTCCTTCCTTCCTTCCTTCCTTCCTTCCTTCCTTCCTTCCTTCCTTCCTTCCTTCCTTCCTTCCTTCCTTCCCTAAAATATGGTATTTTTTTATCCTTTCCATAAAATCTGAGTCCTCGTTGTCTGGTAGTTGAATGGCTACATTTAAAATAATGTCTTTATTCTTGTAAATACAATTTTACAGTGAAGCAGGGAGCTTTTTTTTATGAAACCTTATGTTCACCTATTTTAAGCTACATCATTCTCTTGCTTCACATATTTGTCTCATTGTTTCTTCTACCGTGGACTTGTTCCAAAAGCTATGCTTATTTTTATAAAGTTTAATAAGTTCAAGTAGACCAAAGGAAGGAGAGAGGGAAAAAAAAAGAAGTAAACAGATCTTTTGAAGGAGAAAAAAAAAATCTGAAAAACAGTCATTTTGCTTGCAGGGGATTCATTGCATTTATGATGTCCGAAACCCTAAACATCAGCCTGGGTCACATATCCTGGCTGAGACTCAGAGATTCTCAGAAAACTGAGTTTTGAAATAGAAACTCAGCAGTAACCTTGTCTGGAACACAAGGAACCTCAGCAGAGGGGACAGAGCTGAGAGCACTGCCGCTCTGGAGATGTGAACTGAAATAGAGAAGACCGTCATCTTTGGTTTATTTTTTTAAATATGTGAACAAAATAAAAGCTGAAAACATGCACTGTGTTTTCATTGTCCTGTGCCTCTGCTAGCAGCGTTGCTCACATACCCTACCAGTACAGAGCAGGACATGCCACAGTTTCTGCGCTCCGATCGCTCACTCTTATGTTACTGCTCAAGTATGCATTGAGAAAAGAGCCAGCAGATATAGTAGATTTATTCTAGTTGTTGAGGTCAAGGACTCCTCTTTTTTTTTTATTTAGCTGAGACGGAACTCTCTTCGTAACACCAGACAGGCTTTCTGCTTCGCAGTCTACTATCAGTGTGCACCACTGATAAAAAAACATGTGAGGGTATTTTGTAAAGGAAATTATTTATCAATCTGAAGCATCAGTGAGTTATGTGCTATCTCCAGTGCCAAAGTTAGGGGGCTTTCAGCAAAGCACAATATCAGCATGCACTGCAATTCAGGGACTCCAGCTGCTGGGAGCTCTCGCAAGCCATGTAAGTAAAGGGCTTTATTTCACTAAAGTAAACTTCGTATATTCTCTTGCCTCATTAAAACTCTGAGATAATCCAAACTTAAGATTAATTTCCTAACACTAGTAATATTGTTATCTTGCTGTTGCTTTGAATAATGTGCGCATGTTGGCACAGTAGATAAATAACTTACCTTTCTAGAATTTTTTTCCTTGTGAGCAGTGTACGGAGCAGAATCTGTATGCGGCTCAAGTAGGCTCTGCTTTGTTTTTCCTATCACCAACAATTTCTGTTCGCTGTTTGTGATCGGTAGAGAACTGTCTGATTTCTCCAATTTCTTGTTACTCCAGTTTCAAGGACAACAGGAAGCTGGCAGCAAACCACAGAATCTGTGCACAGGAAAACAAAGAGCAGAAGGGTAGTTTATAAAGCAGCATCAGTGAGTGTAAAAGTGCTGTGCAACCCCCATGTTCAACTTGAAGTCTTGTGGGATTTTATGTGCTTTATAGTGAGGTTTAAGAGGTCACAGATTATGTGACTGAGGAATATTAAACGACAGAAGAAATATCTCGAGTGCTTTACAAAACAACCTTGCTGTTCATGCTCATATTTAAATTAATCACTTTCTGTACGGTTATTTGGAGTTTATTGCAGGGATGAATCCGCTTTCTCTGAGCTTCACGCTGCAGTTTAAGGTCATGAAATATTTCCTTGTTCTCTATGCAGTTCCTGTATGTATTGGCATCAACAGGCGTGACAGACAGGCGCTGAAATCCCAAATTTCCCTTCTTGTCTTTAAAGTCCTCCCTGCCCTTTTGATGGCTGCCCATATGCAGAGTGATAAATGAATGGGAACTGGCTGTTGTGCCAGGAAGCTTAATGAGCTCCACTGATCAGGTACCAGGTGGTATTACCCTGAGACAGAAATTTAATGCACTCAGGGTTCCGAGTACCTTCCTGTCCAGACAGCCCCTAGGCCCCTTGCATTCCTTGCAGCCTTTTCGAAAGCACCTAATCCCTCTGACTTTGCACCTTCCATTTGGCTCACACTTTTTCTCAGCTGCAAATGACTTTTAGCAGGTCCTTCCCTCCAGCCCCAAGGATCTGCAAGGTGCAAACTCTGCATTCCTGCCCTCACAGGAGAAACCGGGCACATGCCAACAGGACAACAGCAACTTTATTTATTGCAGGTGTGCCAGCACAATTGCCTGTTGAATCAGCTGCTCAGAGGAACACAGACACTGACGTTCATTTCCATGGTTCATTGAAGTCAGTGGGAAGGCTCTCCTTGACTTGAGCCAGGCAGTCAGACGTGGGTGCCAAAACAAAAAGGAAACCACTAGCCAGGCAGGGCTGTGGAGCTGCAGCACGTTGTTCCTCGTGAAGCTGAGGTGTCAGCTCCCGGAGTGAATAAAAGGCAAAGGCTCTGTAGAAAGAAGGTTGCAGGTTGAAAATAACCCTGTTTTGATGGTGCGTTGGCAGGAGTGACTCAGAAATGGGGGGGTCAGTGCGAAAGTTGTTGATGGAAGAAGATGTTGCTTTTCAAGAGTGTTTGGAGAGTGACAGAAAGTTTAATTTTCAATGTAGAGATGGGTAGAAGCTGAGGTAACTCTTTTATCTAATTTTTCCTTTGCAACTCAGCTCTCCCATACATAGCTGGTGTAACTGCACTCCAGGGAGAAAACAGCAGTTTGCTATATTTTTGGAATTTATGTATATTCATGCGTTCCATTAGTCTCTTGGCAAATGCATCTTTTGAGCTCTAAAGCTTTCTGAACCTTTCATATAGTCCTTTGCTTTGAAGCAACAGATGTCTGCGATAAGCAGATGGTTCTGGCTTTGAATCTGAACATCTTTAAATACTTTGTTGTGTATATTTTATGGGGAGGAATGTACTCTGTCTTACTCTGCAGAACTGATGCATTAAAAGAAAAGTATCCATGTCTGGATGCTTGATGTCACTTCCTAGCTTGCAAACCAATAAACCATGTGTTTTTCAGGGTTATTTGTTGTGAGATATTTTCATCCCCTTACTCAACTTGTGTTTTCAAGTTGCAAACCAAATGCAAAATGTGCTAGTCTGAGCTCAGTTGAAGGAAACAAGCAACAAAAAGTGTCAAAGGATCTGCCTCGGTTATGAATTGCATTCTCACCCTAAGGTATGCTGAGAGCAGGCTGACATGTTTTTCTTGCAAAATTTCCCAGAGGAAATAATGCAGTGCCTATAGAAATAACCAAAAAAAGAAAATCTTTTGATCTTTCCTATTCTAAAATTTCATTTTTCAGGACGTACAGCTATGGAATTTGATGAGAGGGAGATCTAAGAACATAAGATCTTAGATCAGGAATAAATTTGAGGACACAAACGGGCAGAGTAAATCTCAAATAAGAAGATAACTCTCATTTTCTTTCAAGGAAAAGAAGCCGGATAAACAGATTTCATCCAAATGTTTTACCATTGGATATTCATTTACTGCTTTAAGGATTTTAGTTCTTTTCTCCCTCTCCATCTGACTTACAGACTTGAAATGTGTATTTTTTTAAAGCAGCCTCTTCAGACAGCCCGTGACTGTGAGAACTGTTGCAATTTGAATCAGTTGATCTTAAGAATGGATTATTGCACAGGTTGTCAAAGGCTTCACTAATTATAATGACATATGGTTTGTTATTGCATGGTCTCAGTCCTTACGCAACGCACCAGTCTGACCTGAAAGAAGAGAAATGCCTCATTTCAAACAAGTTTTAGAGTTTTTCTCCCACCTTTGAGAAGGAATAGGGCTGTTTAAGGGTTTGTGGTGCTGGAGGGGTGCTAGAAGGGCTCAATGGTGATGCAGGATATGCTCTTTCCCTTCCTTTTTTTCCCTTTCTCCCTTCCTCTGGGAACTTTGTCCTTTCTCAGTTCTCCAGGATACAGTAACTTCTAATGCCAGGCTGTCCCAGGACACAGGATTTCCTCTTTTGGCACCTCGAATCAGCCTCACTTTGCTCCACAGCACCAGGGCTGGTGCTCAGCCTTGCTGGAGGTTTGGGATGGAGAAAGGGCCTTAAGTCGGGTGTTCAGGCTTCAGTGGCTGATCTCCATCTCTGCAGGTACAAGCAAATCACACAGAGGGCAGACCCTTGTAGTCTGTTGCCCAAGGCTAATGGCTACTTTAATTACTGCCTTAACTAGCTCTGCATTTTCTGCTGGTTTCCTGGGCTAACAGAACAACTAGTCTGACCAAAGAGAGCAGTTTCTTCAGTTGCACAGTTGCACTTTTGAAAGTTTTAAGGTTTCTTCTGTATCCAACGATGTAGGGCTTAAAAAAAAAAAAAGAGAGAAAGAAAAGAAAAAAAATAAATTGTTGAAGGGTTCTATTTTACAGTCTGGTTTTTTGACAATATGAGGTTTAGAAATCTACATACAAATGAGAAGGAGTTGTGAAAAATTCTGATTGATGGGCTGTCTTTCTTTTTGACAATTCTAATTGTTTAAAGACTGCAAATGTTCAAATATTTAAAAAACTGCAGGCGGTAACTCTGCTATCTGATAGCAACATAAATCAGAGAGAGGCTCTCCTAAATAAATCCTTGCAATAATATGAAGAGATTACATTCTGATGCATGCTAGACTTCTCTTGCATCTATCTCTAGATCTCTCTTGCTCTGTGGAGCTCTACTACCCATTACTGGTCTGGTGCAACATCTCACACGTGCAACCACCTCACATATGTATTTCTCTGAGTATGACCTCCTGGGCACACAGACATAGGCACTGAGGCAAAACACAATAATTACTCAACTGAGATCATACCAGAAGTCCGTGAAGATATGGAAAACTGAAGGTAGCTGAATTGCGGACATACGTGTCCATCCATGGTTGTCCACAAATAAACAGGTTCTTTGTAAAGAGGGAAAGAAAACAGAATTCTTGCCATGCTGCTGTGTGCCTACAATCTTCCCATAGAGTCAGAAGCAGAAAAAACCTTCCCACACCTGCCAGAAAGATTCCAACCTAATTGTTGTACAAGATAATCAGCAAAAAAGACAGGAAAGCAAAACATCCAGGGGTGACCAGTATGGAGAGCCCTGATCCGTTACCATTACCGTGGTTCCAGCAATGGAAAAGCTTTTGGCAGGCAAGGATGTGGTGGCATCCCAGCTGCTCTAAGCAAGGTGCTGCAGTGGAAGGTTGCAGTGGGAACGTGGCCTTTTTGCTTGTAGGAAAATGAACCTGTGGGAAAACCTATTATCATCTTTAGACATCAGCAGCTGTTAGCTAATACACCCTGTCTTTGAGTGACTGACTATTTCTTAAGTTCAGTGACGTAACTAACATACTCGATACCTTAAATGTAGTTGGAGTTGGCGGGGGAGGAGTGGGATCTGCTTGTGTTCATATTCCAGAGGGAATTATTTCTGTTATATTTTTAAGGTTCCCTCTGCAGCTTTTAAGATGTTCCCTAAAATCTGCACTTACATAACATCTATGTCCAGATTTTTCTAAAATAATGGTGAAGAAGACTACATGGTAATTAAAATAATTCTTCCTCTGAACTTCCTCTCCCTTTTGGTCTCTCAGCTGATGCTCTAGCAAGCAGTTTCTGCCTTGAGGGGCTGTTGAAAGATAGCTCACTGAGATAGCTCAGTATCTCAGCTAACTTGACCCTGTGAGGTCCTTGAGAAAACTGAGAACAAACTCAGTGTTCACCACAAATTGCCTTTGGCAGTTATCAGAAGTTCAGATCTTTGTCAGCACAGGAAGCCTTTAGTGGAGAATATGGGAAAAGGTGACAGTGCAGGAAGTCCACAAGAAAGCATTGGGACTATTTGGTGTATGTTATGGCAAACGGCAAACCAGATTCAGGTTGTTGCAAGAGCAAAGGCACATCCAACACAGCCTGATCACTACCTCAGTGCATGAAAAAGGTCCCACCTACCTGCACAGTGCTATTAGCCTGTCCCCTGAATCTCCTCCCTCAGAGGAAATAATCCAGACTAGAATATTCTGAAGGATTATAAATAATATTCAAGGTTCAAGAGAGCAACAACACAGGTGTCTACGCATCCAGTTGCAAAGCTGAAGATTTGGACACTACATGACATGTTGGGCTGGCCTTACTAAGGCTGTTATGTTCTGCTTCATAGAGACAATGTTCTGTATTCATGGCTGTTAATTGTTCATGAAGGAAACAGTCAGACTGAGCACCAACAGTCACAGAACAGGAGGGTAAGAACCCATATAAAATGAAAACGAAGATATTTTATCATTACAGACAGACACTATATACTCTCACATTTTTGTGATATATAAATGGGGTGTCATCCTTCTTTTAGCTATACCTGCTTTCGAACATTATTTAAATTCCTGCAGCCTAGGTGGGAATCAGAATAAAAACCAACTTTTGGAATTACTGCTTGAAGCGAAGTACTTAAAGCCAAGAAGAGAGACATAAATGAACACAATACTTGTGGGGTTTGACAGCTGACTTAAATACACTGGTTTTTAAGAATAGGCATGGACTCAGCACCTCAGGGCAAGAGTCATCCTCACGTTCATCTTCCTGGTTGAAGAGAATAATAGCTTCAGGCAGACAGTGTGCAAAGATGTTCGAATGAAGGTGTTGCCAAAGACCATCCCAATAATGCATCTGTGATGTGAATATCACACTTGAAATTAGTCAGCAACAGCTATGTCATCTTGATTTGCATGCTAATACAGATGATGAAATAAGTCTCTGGAGAGATGGATCCACAGTTAGCTGGCAATAAAATTTTTGTGTTTTATGAATCACTGAAATTTCAGCATTCTCAGGGGTCCATTTCTCTAGCTTTGCACCTTGCCTCTTAAGTGAAGAAACATCCTGCTGTGGCCACATCCATGACATCACCTCTTCAAGGAGAAAAGGATGTCACACTTATTATTTCTTTCTGAAAACAGCAGGCGCAGAAACAGAGTTCTGGACAATTTTCATAGACATTGAGCAATGACAAAAGCCTTCTGGTTGAGAATAAGCCTACATTATGGTTGAGAACCAGCTAGGAGGGGCAAGGGAGAGGATTGTCCCGCTCTGCTCTGCTCTGGGGTGGCCCCACCTCCAGCACTGGAGGCAGTTGGGACACCACAGGATAAAAAGGACATCAAACTCCTGGAGAGTGTCCAGAGGAGGCCACAAGGCTGGGGAGGCTCTGGAGGGGAAGGCGTATGAGGAGCGGCTGAAGGCACGGGGTCTGTTCAGCCTGGAGAAGAGCAGCCTGAGGGGGGATCTCAGAGCTGTTTGCTGCCTTCTCACAGGGGACGGAGGTGACCCAGGGGCTGAGCTCTTCTCTCTGGGGACCTGTGACAGGGCTGGAGGGGATGGCAGGAAGATGTGCCAGGCAGGGTTAGGTTGGGCATCAGGAAGAGGTTCTTCCCCCAGCGGGTGGTGGAGCACTGGCACAGCTCCCCAGGGAAGCAGTCCCAGCACCGAGTGTGCCAGCATTCCAGCAGCATTTGGTCAATGCCCTCAGTCACATGGGGTGAGTGTTGGGAGTGTCCTCTGTAGGGACAGGAGTTGGACTTGATGATCCTTTTGGGTTCCTTCCAACTCGGGTAATGCTATGATTCTACGATTTCCAGATTACGGGTGTATTTTCCTTAAACTGGCTGCGTGTTACATGTTGTAGCACTGTTATCACTTTGCTGTGTCTATGAGGGCTTAGCTTTCCTGCAGGAGCCTAACGCTGTTCTTGAAGTTCATGTTCTAATACAGACAGGGTGGTTGGCTAATTTCTGCTTCAGATGGCTTCTACCATCTTTTCTTCATGGCTGCCAGTGTTTTCCCTTGCTTCCCTGGGGACACCAGACACCAGATGCATCCAATGAGTCCAGTTCAGCTTCCAAGCTGAAATAGATCATGGACAGCAGCCATGTGTTGTTCAGATGCTCGCATGGGAGGGAGAGATCCTTTTCCTTTTTCTGTTGCTGACCAAATACAGCCAATAAGAACTTGGTTTAGATCACACAAGCATTGCTTTTAGCTACTTCTAACTTTGTTCTGAATTCCAAACTTTTTCTATATCCTAAAAGAGGAAAGTTGCCTTAAAAGAAAACTGGTGCATGGGACAGTGTATCTGCTCCCAACTGAAATGACAGGACAAGAAAAGCATTTAAACCTGAAAATCACCGTCTTTAGCTGATGAAAAATAAGACAGCAAGCCAGACATATGCCTCTCCCCAACACTGCATAAGTAGATATAACACATAATGTACCGCAACTTCACAGCAGGTCTCTCAGATTGAAAACAAGTAGAAATAAAAGACTACCATACCTCGGCTCTTAAATCCCTGAATGCGTTGTCTGTGTTGATTAGTTACTTTGATTTGTGCTTCTCCACACAGCTCATTTTTCCCTTTAATAAGAGTTCAGCTTGTAAATTGTCACTTGGATTGATAGTATTTGCACCAAACAGTGTAATTAGGCGGGAGTGACTGAATATATTACGTTGTTTGTTTTCCATTATGTTTATTCCAGATGGTTTTTGTCACTGACTCTTTTTCTGAGCTGGGCTGTTAATAAACATAGGATAAAACTAATGAATAAATTTGCTGTGCTTGATATAGATCTGTGGTGGTGGCTGAGATGGGGATACGCCACTAAGTAATGGGCTCTCATTAGAGTTACAGAAATGTTAATTCTCGCTTATGTATGACAGGGAAACTGAGCCCACAGTTAGTGAGAGGTTGAAGAAGATACTTATGTGAGGCTTTTTCCTTTAAAAGGTATCTACATAGAAACTAAATTGAGGTTATGATAAGTTCACAGTTGTGGTGCTTTATTGCTTCTCTGGACAAGTGAAGTGTTTTACAATAAAGCTACACAGAAGGTATCTGGATTCAAGCTTTTCATTGCTGGAAAGCTCTTCTGTACTCTTGAACGAGCTGTTTTGGTCTCTGCCTCAGTTCCTGAACAAGCACATATTTTCTTCTGCATTTTAACTGTCCTGTATTTTCAAACAGAAATTATCCAATGTTCCAGCCTAGGCTGGAGATGCAAAAATAATTTTAGAAAGAGAACTGGAACATTTTGAAGAGAAGAATCCCATATGGGATGGAGATGCAATGACAAAGTCTACACGGCACCAGGACTTGTCTTAATCTGCTCATTTGCCAAAGTGGTGTTGACTGGAAAAAAGCCAAAACTGTGACAGCAGACCTTGGAAAAGTCATCACTGAAGGAGTTTTCCTTAGTTTTTCCATCAGAAAGGAACATGAGAAAACTCAGGATGAAACTCAATATGTCTATCCTACCATCTTTCAAAAGCTTTAAAAACTGCATTAGAGGAGGTGGCTGTGGTTGCTCAGTGGTACGATCTTAGAGTCTAGGTTAAAGAGCATGTTTCCCGCTTTATCTGAATTCTTCCAGGAAGCACATACTGCTGCCAGTATGAATGGCTTCTAGTGTTTCTCTTAACTGCTTAGCTTTGCTCTGAACAACTGAAACATCGACTCTGTCTCATTAAGGCAATAACGCAAGGCAATGCTTCCCCAAGTGAGAAACCAAACTACTAACACGGGAGCGTTGATTTGCCAAGGTTCAGAAGAAGAAATTGTCCATGGGCCCACGAGCAGCAGGCTGGGGAGCCCAGCCAGTGCTGTGGGCACTGCAGCAGCGGGTGCCTGCCACAATGGATTTGAGCATCTGCCTTCTGCCAGCCTGGCTGCAGTCACCTCCTGCTCTGCCTGTTGTGTGGTGTCATCGGTTTGGAAGGGAGAAGGGAACAGTGTTTTCACCTATGAAATGGCAGAGCATCTTCCTCTATGTGTGGTTTCCAGCCATGTCCTGGAAATGGTAGTAAAGGATCTTCCTCTTCAACATGTCATTACCTTAGATCAGGGAGCTGGGCTCTCAAAGAAGCACAAGGGCTGGCATTGGCACCCATACCATGTATTACCAACTACACCACACACCTCTCATGTGTCTCTTTCTGAGAAATGCCAGCTCAACTGCAGCTGGGGAAACAAGACTGAACACTTCTTTTGGCTGGCATTTGTGAAGGTTTCTTTGAATAGGAGCAGAAGGAGAAGCATGTGTGGGAGCATTCCCCAAAGGAAGGGTGAGCTGAGAAAAGCAGGGCTGTTTTAGTCACTGAGGTATAAAGAAAATGAGGATACAGCCCATACCCACAGTACTGTGTGTTGGGCCTGGCCAGCCTGCGAGGCATGAAACGGTTAACCCTTCTGGAATCATTACAGGACATTCCAGTGCTTGAATTCACACAGTAAAAATAAACCTCCTGCAAGGTGAGTTGCCTATAGGGTTTATGTTCTGCTTTTTGATTCAGTCACCTAGGAATATAGAGCCCTTCTATTCGGGCTGGGCTCTGACAGTGCTCCCATTTTACCATTGCTGGGCTGTTGCTGAAGGTGGAGCAGATCTGTGGTAATGAAGTTACGCAGGTCTGTGCCTGCAGGTGCTCGTGTTATTTTCGTAGGGTCTGATTCAAGTCCTGACTGTGCTGTAGCATCATTTTTTGAAGACTGAGGCCATAGTGCTTTTGCTCCTGTGCATTGTATCCACCACGCTCTTCCTGGGCACCACTGCGGGTCCCCTTACAAGGGAGGGCAGTGGTGAGTCTGTCCCAGGGCTGGATGACAGCTCTTCCAAGTGGGCAGCTGCTGTGGAGGGGGTTTTTCCTGTATTGGCCAGGACAGGACTTGGCTTTTGTATTTTTGAACAACCCTAGTTCCTGCTTCTGTCACTGAAATCTTTGCTTACCCCTGGTCCCAGCACCCTGAGGCCTCTGTTGGGAGTTTCCACTCATTTCCCATCTTTACCATTCTTGTCGCTTTCCAGCTGACCATGATCAGATACTCCCACATGACTTTCTGTGGCCCCAGGCCATGTTTTGTGTGGCAAGTGGCTCCCAATGTCAGCGACGCGCTTCTTCCGCCATCAGCAGAAGTTGCTGGCACCAACTCCAGCTACTGAAGGGTTTTTCTTTAATCCCTGGGGGTTTGGTCTGCTATTCCTAGCTCCTTCCAGCTCTGCCTTACACCCTTCTCTCCATGCTCTCACATCTACGATTAAGTCTGTATTTTCAGAACTGCCTTTTTGCCTGTTTTTAATTAGAAAAGGCTGGCAGTACCTTGCAATTCCTGTATTTGTGTACTACAGAGGTGGTCCACTGAGAAGGCACATGGGAAAAAACACGGTTGCAGTGTTTTTCCTCCTATTAGCAAGTGGAGAATATGCAGCCAGCAGGATACTCTCATTGATTTCTTTATCAGTAGTTCCTATACAAGGGAGTAGAAGAGAGAGTAGAGGAACATTGGACCAATTCCTATTTGGTTACTCATTGGAAAACTGGAAATAACCATGACATTACTTACCTGGGATTTACACCAGTGCCAATGAGAACGGAATTTAGTCCACTGATCTTCCATCATGTCTCAGTGGACATGAATAACGCACATAGTGTGTTAAAGCCTATCTGAATACTTATTAAGAGTTGAATAATGTTATTTATTGAGAATTATTTTAAAACTCATTTTCTTCCTTCACTACTTTTTACCCTATCTCTTTTGGTCTTCTGCTATTTTCTCCCATAAAAATGAACAGCAATTGCAAAGTCTTTGGTGAACCTTGTAAAATATTTGGCACTTCTCATTTTACTTGTTGTAGTATTTTGTTATCAGCTTAGATTTTCTTAGTCTTTGTTTTCTTACTACAGAATGCACTACTATGTTTGGAAATATTTCATGTAGAGTTTTGAAAGAAAAAGAATCCATAACATCCAACGATTATGTCATGTAGTCAAATTTATTTCATCTCCTTCATGAAAAGGACATATGAAAATCTTAGCCTGTTACAAGAAATGTTGATAGTAATTATTTGATCTCTGCATTGACCTCATTAATACTATTCAGGGTGGCATTTAACAATGAAAACTGTTTTACTTAAAGATCAGTTGCATAGCAACTTTTGTAGCAAACTCAAATAGAAGAATGTTCTAGGTCTATTATTAGGCTCTACCCAATTCTTCTAATGCCATTAAACATGCTTCAGAAAATATTGCATGCCTGTGCCAAGTCAGCTACTCTGCTTATAGCTCCATAATCCTATAAAGCCCAGTGCACATCCTTGACTTGATTCACATCACTACTCCCACATTTTTTTTGACCAAAAAAAAAGAGAAGGAGGGAAAAAATGCCTGTGTTTTCAGTTAGCAGAGTAGAAAGCAGAAGAATGGCACTAGAGCAAGAATCCTCCATAGAGCTGGAGGACACAGGAGCTGTACCTTGCACTGCAAATTTCTTGAGCCTCATCCATTTATTTTCATCTCCATGGCACGCTAATACGTTAGCTTTACAGTGTAGCATGCTGCCAGAACATTGCAACAATTACACTCGATGCCAAATGCTAAAAAGCCTTCTTGAAATATTACTAAATAAGGTATTGTGCATGTTCTACATGAGGAAAAGAAGTAAATTCCCTGAGCAGCAAGAAGAAGTGAATCTCTTCAGTCTATTAGCTATTTGTCAAATGCTTGTAGTTCTTTATCACGTTTTTTTCCCCTTTTGTTTAATTCTCCAACTTTCAAGCTCAGCTTGATCACTTCTTTGGGAAACTAAAATCATCTCTAATTTGCTTTTGCTTTAATACCATTTGAGATTCATGTTGATCTATTTAGAGTAGTAACAACCTACCAAGACTGCAGTATCTAGAAAAAAACAGTTTCAGAAGGCTGGAACAAAGTGATGCTAAGGGCCATAAGTTAGCACTGTCGCTGGGTGTGCTACTGTATTTCCTGTATAAAGGGTTTGTTTTCAGGATCATAAACACTTTCTACAGGTTGTCCTACACGGTCTCTGGCCAGGAGAAGGGTGCTGTACCCGGTTAATGAACATGGGCAAGCCCTGGCTATGCGGGGGGCAAGTCATGGCTCCCAAAGGATCACGATCATGACGCTTGCTCCAGCCCCTCAATGTCCTTCTTGGAGTGATGGCCCCAAACTGACCCCAGCACTCGAGGTGCCCTCCCCAGCGCTGGGCACAGGGGCACAATCCCCTCCCTGCTCCTGCTGCCCACGCTGGGTCTGACACAGGCCCCGATGCCATTGGCCCTCTGGGCCCCCTGGGCCACTGCTGGCTCCTGTTCAGCCGCTGTCAGCCAACACCCCCAGGTCCTTCTGTGCCAGGCAGCTCTCCAGCCACTCCTCCCCAAGCCTGGAGCTGCACGGGGTTGTTGTGTCCCAAGTGCAGGACTCTGCCCTTGGCCTTGTTGAACCCCCTCCCATTGGTCTCAGCCCATCGGTCCAGCCTGTCCAGATCCCTCTGCAGAGCCTCCCTGCCTTCAAGCAGATCCACATTTGCACCCAGCTTGGTGTCATCTGCAAACTTGCTGAGGGTGCACTCAATCCCCTCGTCCAGAACATTGATAAAGATATTGACCAGGACTGGAGCCAGCACTGAGCCCTGGGGACACCACTCATGACTGGTTTCCAACTGGATTTAACTCCATTTACCACCAGATGCTCCCGAGGCTGCGAGGTGCTTGCTGTCACCTGGCTGTGACACAGCTTTGGAGTGAACAGCAAGGGCTCAGTGTTGAACCCAAACTCCACCTTTGTATAAACCATTTTCTACACATCCTCTGTCGACCACATTAGCTCTCCCACAGGCTGCCAAGACAACTTTATTTGCTGTTTGAAATCTTTAATGGAAATTGAAAAGTCTCCAATATCATCACTAAAATGTGCAATGGGGACAAGCGGAAAAACTAAATTTATGGCTGGAAAAACAAAGCTGATACTCTTGTGAGTGGCTGGAAATCAGTTTGGCACTCCAGTTACAGCACTTCAGTGTCTTATTTTTGTTACTAAAATTGTTTTTCTCAGTTTTCTTCA
This sequence comes from Neomorphus geoffroyi, assembly GCA_033558235.1. NCBI lineage: Eukaryota > Metazoa > Chordata > Aves > Cuculiformes > Neomorphidae > Neomorphus > Neomorphus geoffroyi. The sequence goes on from JAUMJM010000020.1 coordinate 1,864,454, forward strand.
AGGCCAATCAGTAATCATTTGTTTTGTTGGGTGTGTTTCGGTCTGAGAGTTTTCATCTCTCATTCAGTCCGATTCCTCAGTTTGCTAAAGGACAGCTGATAAAACTCAGTTTCAGATAAACCAAAAATTACATTTATGCCATAAATACTCTCTATGATTATGGGAAAACGTACAGTCAGTCTCTTTTCATTGGCAGTAAAATCAGTGTACAAAGCATGCTTGAATATCATTGTTCATTGTCGCAATATTGTTTTCTTTGAGTCATCACACCAAATTCTCCTTTTTTCAGTACTGTCCTTATCTGAACCTTTAAATCTCTTTCTAAATGACCAAAAGTAGTTCCTGGTAGACCCTGTCAAATCCTCTGGCTCTCCTTAGGGTATTCATATCCACTACACTCAATAAAGTTACAACTAGAAAGAAACATGCCATCTGATGGCCACAGCAGTTGCACCAATTGCTGTGGCGAGATGTTCTCGCTCACTAATAACTTAAAATGGATTTCCTATCCTATTCACTGCGCTCAGAAACGTCTTAGCTTATGGTCTGGCAATACCAGAAGCCATTCTAATCAGATTGCATATTTCAGCAGTAAAATCTTAATCCTAAGGATGTACAAGGGACTTTACCTTTCAGAGCAGCTGCAAAGTACTCCAAGTAACGGGCAGTTTTAATTTCCTAAACCAAAGACTGCATCAGAGCTTCAGGGTTGAACTCAGAGGGGTTTTGGAGAGCAGCAGGCAGGCCGTTTTCACTCGCCATGAAATTTCTGTCATGAATTATAACATAAATGGAACAAAAAATGGTAGTCCATTTATTTCAGTGGTTCTACTGCATTCAGCAATGTTTCTTTCAGAATGTTTTACATTTATCCATGCTCAACCATCTTATTACAAGTGGCAAAGCAATAGCTGGATGGTGCAGGATGAACAGATCAGGAGAACTCTTCCTTACAAGAAGTGTTTGGGAGTAATTTGTATTTTTCTTCTCCTCAGTCATGCTTTATGAGTATTAATTAACTCCGCTGGTACCACCGCAAGGCAGGAAATCATATGGAAATAGAGAAACGAAGGAGATTACGCGATTTGCCCAAAGCTACAAAGAGAATCAAGATCAGGATCAAGATGATAACTGATGCACCTGGTCATGTAACACAATTAGCAGAGCAACCTCCCTTTCCCCCACCTTCTGTTAGGTTATTCTCCATCTGCAAATGGCACTGAGTTCAGCAGTCCCTGCTACTTGAAGCTGAATTTCACTGCTAAGGTTAATTTCCATTCAATAGGATGACTACACCAACACATTTTTGCATTAGAGAGAAAGATTAAAATATGTCTTTGATTAAAAGCGATGTAAGAATCCCCTTTAACTGCAGTGTGACCCTGACATTTCCTAATTTTTCAGGAAAGAGCTGATGCCTACAACAGCATTTTTTTATGCCATCTAGTGGTCACAGAAAATCAAATGCCAAGCTCAAACCCCGTGTGCCACCCAGCAAAGGCAGCAGCGCAAATACAGCTGCTGTTTTAATCATCCCTGCCTCGATTAGGGCTACTAATGCCTCCTTTTCTTTTGCTGCCACTGTTGTCAGTCTTTTTGCATGGATGCCTGCAAGCTGTGCTGCTAAAATGCTGCGTAGTTGCAGTAAGAAGCAGCCTGAAAACAGAGTTAAGTAAATGGATACTCTCAGGAGCGTTCTCTACTTACGTAAATGCCATGTTTCTGTGGAACAGGGAACATGGTTTCTTCATTGCTTGGACAGCGTGAAGGAAACTGTGGGGACAGATGAAGCAACTGATAAATAATAGATTATATACACAGATGAGTCATTTGTTTCCTGAGGAGATCAACACAACCAGGTGCCTTGGAGAAAAAGGGATGACCTCGGTGCCTCAATTTCCTTCTGACCCTCATGAGAAACAGAGGCACAGAAACCTCTGTTTTCTGCAGAGAGATACTGAAATTAATGTTTTCTTCCTGTTGTACCTTGATGTTGTGCATGGCTGTGGATGGTCCTGCCCATGACACAACCTACAGGCTGAGCGAGGGCACTGCTGGCTGCTCCACCTGGCTGAACTCTGGTCGCTGCAGGGAGGACAAGCCGGGAGAGGGCTTGGTCCTGGGTTTATTTTCAGCCACTTTTTGGTTCACTTCTCTAAAAACACAGATAGGGACTTATTTCTGCATGTAACGATGATCTCTAAAGGTGCAATCAAAAGAAATACTCCCGAGCAAGGACAATAAGGAAGGACTGCATTATTTATGCTTATAATAAAAACTTACTTGGAAAGTTAAGGGAAGTCAGACAGCACCATCAGCTATAGTGACATTTTTCCCACTATTCAGTGGAAACAGCATTACCTGCATTCTTTAATAAGCAACTGTTGTTGAACAACGAGAAGAAATCATAAATCTAGAATGCTGGAAAATAGGTCAGCTCAACAACTAAGGTTATGGCCACATCACTGCACTTGTAAGACATTTAAGGTGCTTTTAAGCTAATATATTTGAACTGAAAATCGTCACGAGGATGACTATGATAGTTCCTGATGCAGATAGGGTTTGAGACATGAAAAGCATGGTAATTTGTCACGGTTGACCTTAGTGTTACCTTGAAAGTTTAAGACTGTCTGCTAAGATATCATAGCTTTGGCCAAGCGAAGCTAGCAGCTCACCAGACTTGGTCAACATTCTGTCATACTTCGTCTGTACACACGTTAACGCATTTGGTAAAAACATAACAGCTTGACAAGAAAAGCTTCCTTGTTTGGATTGGAGTGTTTTCGACAATCCTTCAGCAAAGCCAATCCCAAGACCTTGATAACAGAGTTGAGACCCCTGCCGCTCTCCAAAACTCCTCATCCCAGGTCACCCCTCACAGCTTTGGCAGCAGGACAGGTTTCCCACTCTGGCACAGGAGAGTTGCAGACAGATGGCCTCCTCAAGATCCAGCTGTGCCAAACCAAGCTTGTCCACTCTGTTCCCTCTGCCCCTTGGCCCTCCAGGGCTCCCCACGCCTTGTCAGACTCAATGAAACAAGAACACTTTTATTCCCACTGTATGGACCAACCTGGTTTATTTTGACTGAAAGAGGCCAGGAGACACAGTTCGCGGCACACAGCAGAGCTGGTCCGGTGCCAAGGAGGCCAGGGTGGGCAGGCAGGTTGTAACCTCTCCGGCCATCACCACCTGAGATGCATGTCTGCACCCTGCTTGAGCCAAAGAGGATCTGGGATGGTTCTGCCAGCAGAGCTGTGAGGGCAATAACCTGCGGCGGCACGGCTTGTAATCTTCATCTGGCACAGCTCTCTACAAAGTGAACATCTGTCCACTGCCTAAAGATACGTTTCAAAGCTGATTTAATTAGACCAGCGCAATCACCCATCTGGACACTTTCAGTGCTTTGGCTCCCATTCACCTGGCAAGCAACAGCACTGGATAAAATTGGTTGTCACCTGCCCCAGCTGCAAATCCGCCAGAAGGACAGGAGGATGTATCAGCCACGCTAGCACCTCACACTTTTGACAGCTAAGTCTGGTGAATCCTCATGAGGTGCTTTATGAAGCTGCCATCTACTCAGATCTCCTGTCCAAGGTGGCCATGGCCCCAGGAAGGGCAGCAGGAGGAACGTGTGCCTGTGACCATGCAAAGCCCAGTGACTCAGCTAACACAGCCCATTTCAGTGGGTCCAGCGAAGGCAGGGATGGTTTCTACTGCACGATGCCCTGGTCAGTCTTTTACTACCTGGGAACCCTTCCCTCTCTTACCCACCTGGCTCTTATGTTTCCCTACACAATAGCACTGGACCGCAAAGCACGCAAATGCTCCCCATGTGATGCAACGCGGTGCTGGATGGGTTAAACAGCCTGAGGAAGTGGCTGAAGGACAAAGAAAGGGAGCCCCAGCAGACCAGCAGTAACAAACTGCAGAGGGATAGCTCCATTTTCAAACAGCACACACATTCCCGCAGCAAGAGCCTGACTACATCCTTAGTTTCTATAGCCTGACTATATTGTTAGTTATATAGTGCCTTATTTCAGCTTAGGCCAAATAAAAATAAATTGGTTGATTCTACCTCAATTAAGGCATCTGCTGAGGATCTGGCATTTATTTAACTAAAGTATTTGAAGATAAACCAATGCAAGTTTTTGCATAAATGTTAGAAAAATACATACAGATTAAAAGAAAAAAATCATCTATGACAACTGAGAGCACCGTGATTTTTTCAGCACCATTTGGAGGCTGCAGATAACTCAGGACTCTTTTAGATTTTTTTCTAAACTCTTAATAAAAACCTACACTTTAAATTAGAATTTAAATCTATGTCATGGTTACGATCCATTGTTAAAATCCTTTTTAAGAAAAACAATTAGAATTTTAACTAGTTACAGATGGTGGAGATAAAACTGATCTTTACAAATCTGTGTTTAAAATAGGATTTTTAGGGAAAGGACTGTTTGTGTTTGCTAATGTTATCCAGGCTGTCTATTTGTAAACAGGAGTCAAAGGTTTACCAGTTTTAGCCTGCGGTAAATCAGAAGAATGAGGGAAGATTGTAAGCATTAAAAATCTCCTGATATCCTGGAGTTGCTTTAACCTAGGCAGAGAGGCCACAGCCAGGGGCAAGAAATGAGCAGAAGAGAACAGATGCCCTTGACGTGATTTCTGTTGTCTTTATGGGGAGGATAGTACTGGTAACTCGTCCAACGGTCAGACTGGACTGCGTGGCCCCCTGGCCTTTTCCTGGTATCCAGACTAGACCAGGATGTACGTAGGCAGACAAGGTGATCTCAGGGTTCCTGAGCTGTACAAGTTCATGGGCAAGAGGGATGGTGAGAAAAGCCTCCATCTGGCCGCTCCCTGCTATGAGTTTTCACTGCTGTTGCAGGTGAGAAGGCTGAGGAGCTCAACCACATCCTGCTGCTCCTCAGCCAAGCCTGGCCCTGCCTGCTCTTGGAAAGCAGACATTTCTCTAGACTCCTTTTGCTTTAGCACAGAGAGACTTGTACCATCTCTTGCCTTATTCTCTAGCTATGTTCATTTTTCCCTGAGAGATAATAAAATAGAGCCATGCAAAACCCAGGAGCCACCAACCATTTGTCATTTGGAAACCGCAGCAGCGCCGTTTCCATGCACTTGCTGCACACAGCAGGTCTCAGCTGACCACCCGCCTCCAGGTCGTTGCGATTTTCTGGAAAGAGTTGCAGGTGGCCTGGTTCTTCCCAGGCTTCACTGTGGCAAAATAATAGAATAATAGACAAAGGAATCTCCACAACTTACAGATGCAACTCCAAAACAGAACAACCTCTCTGATTAAAGTGATCCTTCTTTTTGCCAAATCTGCTACGCTTGCTAGCAGGTGGTGGGGCACTGCCACCCTCTCTGCACAGCCGAGGGACTCTGGAGAGGAGGCTGTTTTGGCTGTGACTGCAGCCACAAGTGGTACCACCCACACAGCATCTCTTTTTCTAGGGTTCAAAAGAGGGGACTGGTCTTCTCAAGTCTACAAACAAGGGGAGGGCAGCAGTGGTGCATGGGGGCTGGAGCTATGCCCTGCACTCTGTGCCCTTCCAACAGGTCCCTCTCCTGTAACTGCTGGCCTACCGTATCCTGTCATGGTTCGAAGACAGTCTTCAAAAAGAGGGATGTGACTGTAATATCTGCGCTCACCACAGTTTGAACATTCACTACGACAAACAGGCTGCTCCTGCCAGACTTCTGGCAGGAAAAACAAGTTGCACATCTAAGATTTCCATGTAAGGACTTTTTCCAGACATCTTCCAACTCAGCCAGCTGTAGCATCACACAGCGGGGACCTGTCTTCCCGCTGCCACCTCTCTGCCACCACGCCACTCTCCAGGTAGGTGTGCCAGTGTGGACACGTCGGCAATCTGGAGGGACACAGAGAGGCACATCAGGGTGGCCCCGGCAGTGCCTGGGCTTTGCATGTTGCTGCATCTCCCCTTCCCCCTCACTTCCAGCCTCAGTGTCTGGAAATGAAGGAGAAAACCCAGAGGGATCCACATCCCAACAGACAGAAAACAAAGACTCTTTTCCCCATGGACCTGTTAGGAGCAGGACAGATTTCAGCCTTTGAGTTCATGGTGCTGGGAGGAACTCTCAGCAGCGTCAGCAGCCCAGGAAGGAGAGGGGAGCCCTGCACTGGCAGGCACAGGAGGATGAGGAGGAGAAGGAGGAAAAGAAGAACAAGGATGAGGATGAGAGTCACCCCAACAGGGAATAGCAAATGTCATCGCGCTATAACTGAGCCTGCATTGTGGTTGTGAGGACATGTGGTCATCAGTGACGCTGCTGCCTTCAGCTGGCTGCTCGCGGGGAGCAAAGCAAGAGTCTATGATCTGACATTCTGTGGTTAAAAGAGATAAATAAACAAATTGGATTTTGAATAATAAGAAGACACAGCTGTATAAAGAAATCATGATTGTTTTGTTTTAAGTGTGCCAATGAAAGCAATATTTTATAGAGTATCTGGAAGACTGTCCTTTCAGCTGTCTGTAGCAAACGCAGGAGAGCTTATGCAGCTTTGATAATTGAAAGAGTTTTTTTCTTTCTATAAGAGTCACCGATGTCTCCTGGAAATATTATATTCACTCTTTACTAATTTTCTTAGCTTTTAATTCTGGAGAATGACAATTGCTGCAGTGGGGAGATTCTGTCCTGTGTTGTATGTCTATGGCAGAGACCAGAACACACAATCCCAGGTAGCTTCATTTTTGTAGCTGTACTTCTGCATTTTTGTTAGATATGATGGGTTTATGCGGCTCTGAAGACATAACACGAAAGCAATGAAGCTGCTAGATCTACTGATTTTATATGTCTTTCAGAATCTTGCTTACTAAAGTTAATACATTAGAGGAAAAGAGCAGATGGCTCTTGCAATTTAGTGTACCGTGTAATCACTAGAATTTGTAATTGCAAATTAAAAGTATTCAACACGGAAATACTTGGGGTAGTCACGAGGACTCCAAAGTTACAGCTTTTCTGAGAAATACAATGCACTAAGGAGCAGATCAATCACTGTCATAGAATCACAGAATCTTAGAATCATCTGGTTGGAAGAGACCTCTGAGATCAAGTCCAGCTGTACCTGTCCCCCACTAAACCCTGTCCCTAAGGAACTCATCCTCCTGTCTTTTAAACCCCCCCAGGGATGGCGACTCCACCCCCTCCCTGGGCAGCTGTGCCAGTGCCTGACAGCCCTTTCAGGGAAGAAATTCTTCCTGATGTCCAGTCTGAACCTCCCCTGGCACAACTTGTGGCCATTTCCTCTGTCCCATCGCTGTCACTGGGGAGCAGAGCCCAGCCCCCACCCCGTCACAGCCTCCTTTCAGGCAGTTGCAGACAGGGATGAGGTCTCCCCTCAGCCTCCTCTTCTCCAGGCTGAACACCCCCAGCTCCCTCAGCCACTCCTGGCAGGACTTGTTCTCCAGCCCCTCCCCAGCCTCGTTGCCTTCTCTGGACAATTATTATTGTCCAGAATAATGAGAGAATAATAATAAATAATGTCTGTTACAATGCAAGAAATAGAAGAAATCAAATGAAATTATCAGTTAAAAAGATTTAAGGAGATCAAAAGTTTTAAGGGAGACACGTGTTCTGCGCATAATTCATCCAACAAATTTACCTGCGAGGAATGTTGTGGAAAGCCAGAGTTAAAACTCTTTCCAAGTTTATGGATCAGGAGTCCAGCAAGTCTGACAGAAAGCAAAGACTCAGAAAACATCTCCAGCTCAGAAGACCTCAGCTGCAGAGCACTGGAAGCAGGAAGATATCCTCCGGCAAACATCGCTGTGTGCTTCTCACACCCTTGGGAAGAGCGCAGGGTCCTGCTGCAGGACACGGCCACACAGCAGGGGCGCAGCGCTAGAAGGGCTTTGGATCACGTTTACCAGAGTCATTCACACGTAACCCAAACCAGAGGCATCACGAAATTACTATTATGAATGACTTCACAAATTGCCCCAAGAGAACAAACTGGAACACCAATTAATTCTATGGAGAAGGAACAGCAGTGCTTTATGAACTTCTGCAGAGACCTAGTTTCATGCATTAACAAAACAAGCAGAACAGATAAAAACTGTAAGAGAGAAGCTGCGCCGACAAAATTGTCTCCAAGTGAGGTGTTTTGATACTGTCTCCCACAAACTGATAAATTTATAACTTATTTAACTTTACAGTGCATGTACATAGATATAAATGTGCACATACCTACATTCCAGCTTTCCCAAAGACACAGGAAAAAGAGAAAGAAATCAGAGCATCTCACAGAAAGAAAAGGAGAATTCCAAGCAGGAGAGAAGTGATGTTTGAGCATGGGAGAGCTTGCAATTACAATTCTCTTATTCAACACATAATGTGTATTTTAAGCAATAAACAAAATCACAAATATCAAGATAGAACTTTCTGCAGTAAAGATACCTATTACAAAGATAAAAGCAGCAAAAAGGCTTATTACATGCCAGCTTACTGTTTATCAGCTAGAAACAAATCTAAGTATACCATTAATTCAGACCATCAGAGAACAGATCTGTATTAAAGAAAATTAACTCCATCGGTCAAAGTCAAATACAAAAAAACCCTTTAATAATATCTTTGACATAAAATGCATCCACCGTGCTTCGTGGCCCTGAAGAAAAGCTAAGTAGGAACAAGACTCTTTGGCTGGTAAAGGTACAGATGTGTCTGTATGCACACACGTGTGCACGTACACACACTTGCGTGCGATAAAATTAAGCCCTGGTTGAGGGAAAAGCAACTGCTCTGGAAGCCTTCAAATTATAAGATTTTTTTTTAGTTTTATATCCATGCTATGAAATTTAAATAGTTTTATCACTGCAAGGAAAGGTCATTATAACCAAGACAATAGAAAGCTTCTCCATGTTTTATGTATTTTTAGCTTTATTTGTAAGTCAATACACTCTGAATCTCTGTAGGTTTCCATTAAAGTGGAAATTGCAGAACCCTTTACCCTGATGGAAACGTGAAAATACGCTCTAAGCCTTGCATGACTCCTCTTTTTAATATATTTTATTTGTATTAACAGTTATTTAAGGCAATTTCTGGGGGACAGATCATTGGAAGTGATTCTGGTATTCTGTTTGTCTTAGACTAGCCAGAATTCCTTAGGAAATAAATTTATATCCAGGTTACAGTTTAAAATGCAAAAAGGATCGTAGCAGACAGCTGCCATGGAGTTGCAACTGTAAGATAACACTGAGCCTATTCTCATCACTATAAATTACATCCGTAGATACTTGAATGAGAAGCCTAAGCAAAATTCCAGATACTACAAATAGGTAAAGTCACATTTACTGACTGTGGAATTGCAAAGAGGGTTGTCTGTGGTGCCTCTTCTTTTTAAGAAATATGGCTGCTTTAGCATAACCTACCACACACCACTGCCTCGGGCGGTGTTTGTGCTGCAGATGCACCCCAAACTGTGACATCTGTGGATGTCACTCTGTGCTACCCGTGCGTCCTGTTTACTCCTTCTCCAAAGGAACCCCTGTGTGGCTGTGCCTGGGCAATCCAGCGGGCACCCCCCGGGCACAGTGCACCTTGCAGCTTAGGGTCCTTCCACATGAGAATTTACTGCTTGTGTGGATTAACCTCAGCATGCTGCACTTGGATAAAATCACCCCATCCGTGCTATTTGCTACACAGCACCTTCATCAGTGCGGGGAAGCCCAGATGCGTTGGGAACTTCTAGGGTGACTCCAGCACCCTGAGGTTCAAGGTTAGGTGGGACTTATTGGCAGGCTGAGATCAAGGCAAATTCAAGGGAAAATGAAATTAAATTGGTTGCTAACCACTCTGTGACCTCCAGACTGCCAGGAATGCCCACTTATGTCCCTTGGAAGCCCTGCTGAGGTCACCCTGCACATCACACGCATGCAGAACAAAGACAAAGTAAAGCCCCCCTCCTTGAGGTTGGGCTTTCCTACTGGAGACTGGAAGTTGAGTGACAGCTACAGCTTCTTCCTGCTGTTCCCCAGAGATATCCGAGTAAACTAACACTTCCCAGAGAGGACGGATGTCAAAACCAGTCAAATTATTGTTGCAAGAACTTAAGTGAGAAAACACCTTCAAGACCAGATACAAATAGAAGGTACATGGTTTCAACACAGCTGTGCCCGACTCAGAAGCTAGACCTGATCTGCACTGTGCTAATAAACTGCAGGAATTATGCTGACTTCATCCATTTTAATTTCCCATGAAAGAACTGACTCGAAATGTGAAAGAGCAGTTCACAAGTATGTAAGAAAAACAGAATCTGAAAAGTGCTTTTGAAATAACCTGCTTTTACATCAGCCGAACAATATTACCCCTGTTACTACTGATGCTGTTGTTTCACTGATGAAGAAACAGAAGCGTGCACAATTAAATAATTGCCATGGAATAGACGCTTCTGACTGAGGTACAGAAAGCAGATCTCCTGAAAGAAAACTGCGCTCTGTTTTCTTTCTTCCTCTCTGTGAATCTGATCAAACATCACTAATAAGACAGACATTTGCATTTGATTTCAGTATGTACAGAATCAGGCTGACAAATGATTATGCATATCAAACAGAAGTTATCATAGCACAGGAAAAACTCTCATTCTTCTTAAGTGAATTTGTGTCAGACAAATTTGTTTCAAACAAAATTGTGTCAAACAAAAGAAGACAAAATTCTCTCCTCTCCTCTCCTCTCCTCTCCTCTCCTCTCCTCTCCTCTCCTCTCCTCTCCTCTCCTCTCCTCTCCTCTCCTCTCCTCTCCTCTCCTCTCCTCTCCTCTCCTCTCCTCTCCTCTCCTCTCCTCTCCTCTCCTCTCCTCTCCTCTCCTCTCCTCTCCTCTCCTCTCCTCTCCTCTCCTCTCCTCTCCTCTCCTCTCCTCTTCTCTTCCTCTTCACTATCCTAAGGTCTTTTTCAAGAATGGTTAGGATATATTGCAGTCAGGATATACAATAGGCTATAGTAGACGGCAAAACAGATGGATGGACTCTCCAGAGCTCTATACAACAGCATAAGTTGGTTCCTTTCCAAGGTTGTACAAATTTAAAAAACAAAACCACAAACAAAACCAAAACAAATAAATAATACATTTTTCCTATGTAAGTTTTTTACTTGGAGGTTTAAAGCTGTCGGCCTGAAATGTCCACGTCAGAAATGCAGATGAAAGAAAGATTAGTGTCAGTATTAATTAAATAAGAAAAAGCTTTTATAACAAATGTTAGATTTTTCCAATGTGTTCTAAGAACAATCCAAACATTTCTTCAAATAAGCAAGCTGGGCCTTTACATCTTCACAATGCATAGCAATTTGTCTATTAAAAAACCCCACCAACAACTCAGCCTGAGACCGTTTAAACCCAAACATTCCACCACAGAAACAGTTCTCGTCAGGAGACCGATGAAAGCAAGTCCTGAAGGACAGGAGTTAGCGATGTAGCTCGGCAAACGGCCTGGTAGGGAGAGGGGTCAGGATCCACATGGAATTGAACAGACTTTTGAATGCCTTGTACTGAAAATCGTTGTTTCCATACGTGTAGAGTGAACTCACGCTGCCAGACTGGCATTGCAGTGCTTTTTTCCTCTTGAATAAGTACAAACCGTTGGAGCCACGGGGGCACTGACAACCCCAGACTGTCTGCCAGCCCCTCCACCACCTTGCCCATTGTGCAGGACCTCATTTCAGCCCAGCTGATCCCCACCCACGGGGTGACAGCCTGGCCCAGCACGGGATGCTGCCCTGCTCCCTGCTGAGGTGATAGCACCGGCTCCAGCTGGCGAGACCCTGCCCCTCTGTGTGGAGCTTCGTCACTCCCAGCCCCAAGGAACGACCAGCCCTTGCCTGACACAAACACCTCCACAAGATGTGAAGCTGTAGGTCAGGTTCACCAACCAGAAACACAGGGCCTGTGTGAGCGCTTGTTTGGTACCAACGGGGTTTCTGGGGCATGGGCTTGGGTGTAGCTGGTGTTGTGTGGAGCCTGCTGGCAGGCAGGATGCATCATCCCTTCGGCTCTCAAAGGGAAACACAAGTCTTTGTTTCAATAGGAAATATGGTGCCATATAGAATTTAAATAGAATTTTGGTTTAGAGCTCCAAACTGTTCAGAGCTGTCTTGCTTACGCGCATGTGCTTTAGTCTCACAACGAGGTCAGCCTCGCTGACAATCGAGTTGTTATTTAAAGGTTTGATTTAATCAGGAAGAAGCATACTTAACAGCATGTGCTATTACCCAAAAGCAGACATTACATAAATTTCGTTCTATTTTTGTATCTTCCTGGCTCCTATCTCCTGATCTGACATTAACCATAACAATCACACATGTGGCTAACGCAGGCCAAGTCCTCCTTTTTCTATTCCAGCATAAATATAGGAGTAACACTGCTTAAGTAATAGCTTTGAGGTAGACTCACTCCATGAGAACAGGATTTTTCTCAGAACAGCCAGTCAGGAAACTACGCTGACTTGGAGTTCAGATTTTTATCTCCTGTACCAACAAGTTACAGCACCAGCGTGGAGGAGACCACCTGGGCTGACGCGAGAGCCTGGCAGTCCTGGAGCCCCGGGACACACATTAACGTTGGTGGCATTTTGAAAAGCTCATGAGGCTTCAAAGGTCTGATGCTATTTTCAAAACACCTTAGGCTTTCAGAAGTTCAGGCTCCACTGATTTACAGCAAGGGCTGATGAGACACGGCCCCCCCATGACCCACATCCCTGTAAGATTCAGCTTCCCTTAAGTTGCACTTAAAGTGTCACATTGAGGGTTTCTCTTTGAAGGTCCTGAATGTGCACCAAGGGTCAGAAGATGGAGACCTTGCGGCAGACTCTGGGCAGCAGATAGTGCAGTGCCCTGTGAACACAGCTCTGCAAGAAAGCCATCAGTCAGCACGGCTGCAGGGTGCCTGGGCACAGAGCCGTGGCAGGCGGGCACAGCCTGGCTCTCACGGTGCGGTCCCAAGGGTCTGTGCTGCACAGCGCTGCTCCTGTGGATGAAGAGACCCTCTTCATCCTGGAATAGGGGTGTTCCACTCAATACCAACGTTCCAGTTGGTATTGATATCAAAAATGCTGGCAAATAAATTCTCCAAGACTCATTTTGGAGTTTTAGAAAGCAGCATCCTCTATTTCAGCGCTGGGTGCATGAGGGAACAATTCCCATCAGTCGTGCGCAACGAGACAAGAGCTGGGGACAGAGAGGAGAGCGACGAGGATGGTGAAGGGGCTGGAGCACAAGCCCTGTGAGGAGCGACTGAGGGAGCTGGGGGTGTTCAGCCTGGAGAAGAGGAGGCTGAGGGGAGACCTTATTGCTCTCTACAACTGCCTGAAAGGAGGCTGTAGTCAGGCAGGGGTTGGTCTCTTCTCTCAGGTGACCGGCGACAGAACAAGAGGACACGGTCTCAAGCTTCGCCAGGGGAGGTTTAGGATTGACATTAGGAAGAAGTTCTTCACTGAGAGGGTGATTGGCCATTGGAATGCGCTGCCCGGGGAGGTGGTGGAGTCACCGTCCCTGGAGGTGTTTAAGGAGAGATTGGATGAGGCTCTTAGTGCCATGGTGTAGTTGACAAGTAGGAGTAGGTGTAGGTGTTGGGTCATAGGTTGGACTCAATGATCTCAAAGGTCTTTTCCAACCTTATGATACTGTGATAGATACCCAGCTTACATGCGTGTGTAAAAATTCTCCCTGCATATTCTGCCACTCTCCATAGACTGATTTTATTATGAACTTCACAACAGCCAAGTCTGTCTCTGCTAATTAGAGCTTCAGAGCCAGCTCTGTTTGACCTCACATTTTTTAGATAAGTAAAAAACCAGTCTGAGTACAGCACTATTTTAAAAACCCTACTGTATCAGAAAAACAGTCTGTGTCTGTCTGTCTGTCTAACTTGAAAAATACTGCCACTTAGATATTGCTTAACTGAAGTCAGTTAGCAAACCAATTCTACAGCAAAACAACTCTACTTAAGTCAAAATATTCCATTCTTTGCAAAAACAACCACTTCTTGTATCACTGTGTCACAGGTTTTATGGTTCATTTATTTAGACTTAGGTACTCAGTTCCCCTCCAGATGCATTTTTTATGTGTGAGAGCTTCTTCTAAGCTGGAACTGTTAGGAATTTCTCTAAATTCAACTCAAAGATCTTAGGATCACGAAGTTATTTGTTACCCAGCAATATTTATTTCCAGAATGCTGCTTTTCTACGTCTGCTTTCAAGCGCGTAATTGTGCCGTTATCTTTTGAAGGTTCTCAAGCAGGAACCTAGGAGCTGTAGTGAGTTTTTTTCAGGACTGGTATTATCTGAGCTCTGTTGTGCTGTTCTGCCATTCCTGGGAGCACAGCTTGGTTAGCATGGAGCACTTCAGAAATTCCTGCTTATATGTTGCAACATATAAACTCTCATTAATAAAATTCAGAGTAGTTTAAGATAATTAAATTCATATTATAGAGCTTTTACGACACCTTCCATTTTCTAAGTGTCACATAAATAAAAACTAATTAGTCAGACACACTTAATTATCCAAGTTTTGATGTTGGAAAATGTATACTTTATCCTACCTTTGCACTCCCCGGTATCTTAAGGGCTGTTTACAACATCACCTGGATTGAAGGGACCACAGTATTTAGCAAACCCATGGACTCAAAATTTCCAGTCCCCTTTTCGCACAAAATCCTGGCTTGCTGTGTTGTAAGAGCAGCACACAGAGACCCTGTGTACTCAAAACGTCACTGTGACTTTTAGCGGTGTGAAAAACAATCACTTGGGTCAAGCCCCAGGCAGGTGTCTTCTTCCGCTCCAGCAGAACAGAGCTAAGAGGTGGCCACTGAGCTGCTCCCTGCCCCAGGTGCTCTCCCAAATCTGCTCCAGGGGAAATCAATGGCCTTAGTCCTGCCCAGGCATTTAAAGCACTCCTTTGCTCTTCGCTTAGTTTGATGTAGCCACTCCTGAACACTGCCCAGCTTGTGGGGGCACAGGGTCACGTTCCAGAATGACCTGTTTGGAGAGAGCTTAACTCACGCCCCAGGTGCAGGGTCACTCGGATCCTGAGCCTTCCAGTGTTAAATCCTGGCCCTTTTCCACCACGTTGCAAGCAAACACATTATTGTCTCCATGTTAATTGCCAACTGTAAAGGAACTGGCCCAGCTTCTCAGCTCTCTGTCAAGACAAATTCTGTCAGGTTGCATTTATTTGCATGTTCTGGTACAGCTGGCAGTGAAAATGCTTCGCCTGCCAGCCCTCATGTTAAAATTCCCCCCAGCTGACTCAGACTGCCTAACCGATACACACCTTGACCAGCTTCCAGAGCATTTTTAGCAAAAATAGTCTTCCAAATAATGAGAATGCCTGGAACGAGAGAGGGAGACCATGTTTTGAGTCAGAAACTGAGAAATAAAATGACTCCCATTCCTTTCATATTTTGAAAATCAAACACATTGGTCTTGATTATAAGCTCTTTATTTTTCATGAAGGTTTGAGACGTGGCTGAGCAATCTGCACTCAACAGAGTTGTGAAGGAGACAGTTCAAACATGAAGGAGTGCAAATTTCAGTGAGCGAGACTGTTACATGTCAGCATTGCTAATAAGGTCTTTAAGGATTGTTTTCTCAGCAATATTTAGGGAATGTTTCTTCCCACTGGCTGAATGATCCCTTTGACACCTGGGACTGGGACTCAAAAGTTGGGACTGCTCAAAAAGCATTCAGGGCCCTCTTCCCTTCATACATGAGGGAAGCAAAGCGACTGTAAAGCCATGTGAAGATTGCTGGATTGTGTAGGTGACCCCAGGAGCAAGGCAGTGGCCACCTGCAAGTCTTGCTTATTTAGAGTAAGGCATGGTTTTACAGCTACATTTCTGGAAGTCCAGAAATGTTCCCTTAACACAAAGCAAGCTGGTAGATGCATAAATCTGTGCTCAACTGAATGTGAATGATCAACGTAAAATACCTGGGAATAAAATCCATAATTAAGGCTTGTATTTTAAACAGTATAAAAATCATTCAATGCAAAGAAACTGCAGAGCTTGGTGGGCTAAACTGTGAGCCAATGTTTCTAAGGCTTTGTAGAAAGGTCAGCGGTGATGGTGAACTGAATGGCAGCTTTGGACCCTTCAGGAATGGGGACACAGCAGATTTTTGTGCAACATGTTTTGTGAGGGAAAAGACAGGCATAGCTAGTCAGGTTTCAAGCCAGAGTACCTCTCCCTGTTTCTTACCCTGATTTATTACCTCATTGTCTACATTGTTTTTCCTACTACAGCTCTCCTGGATGAGAAAGCTGGGGAGGGTCTGCACAAAGGCAGGAGGGGCCTTTGTTACAACAAGACAGAGGATGGGGACTATCTTGCTCTGTACCACTAAGCCACTGCCAGTGCTCCAGGCAGAAAAGGTCCCGCAGCATTAGTAATTCTCGTCCACATAATTTTGCACAAGGAAGTTAACCATGAGCTTCTTCCCCTCCTTCTCAAATAGTTGTGCATGCGTATTGGAAGTGAATCCATAGCCAGCAAGGAAAGACAAAAGTAGGAAGACAGCCAGGATAACTTGTGACTAATAATCACTGGCTTTTGACTGAGCTTTTATTTGTAACAGATTCATGGAAATCTTCTCTGATTGTTTCCAAACAATGCTGATCAGTAGATTAAGACCTGCACAGCTGGACAAGGGAGAAAGATTAGATCATATAACAGGTAGTCTCAAAACTGGGAATTTGCTATAATTCTTTAATTCCTAATCTTAAAAATGTATGAATGACATAGTCTGATTATATTCGTAATGAAGTGAGATTTCTTAAAGGCTTGATGTTGAAGACCTTCTGCCCAGCATTTAGCTTCAATGGATGCAATACTGCTTAGTGCAACACAGTGTGGGAACACCCAGCCTCCTGACTCAGACTTTCCTCTGGCAAAGGGCAGTTTTCATTCAAGTCCTTGATCCTTAGGTTGTGTCTGCTTCTTACCCACCAGCTTTCTCTAAAATGCACATGCAGCCTTAGGCATCAACTCCCTCCAAGCCACTCCCTCCTCGCTACGCACTTAAAGTCCTTCTTTTCTGCAGAGTTTGTTGTCCCCGATTTAAGTCCTATGAAAATCCACGAGCTTTATTTGGGTACATTCAGCAGGACATCAGAGTAAATATCTCTGTGAAGTCCGTGCTTGTAGTTAACCACTACCTTGGAGTTCAACATTTGCTGCTCTGCCATAATGTTGAGCATTCATATGTTAATCCACTCGTGGAGGCTGCGTGTGTGACTGTACTGTAAGGCTTTATCAAATGACAGCAAAATTAGGAGTTTGGGGTTTGCCAGTTTGCTACAAGATTCTTAATATGAAAAGCAAAATATACATCACCAAAGAGAATTTTGGAGCATCACTTATTTCTCTCCAGTGACAATATTTTCATGATGTTTTTCTTCATTGCTATTGATACCAATGCTTTCTCATTTTCTAGTTTGTAAAATACAAAAGTTTCTTTGTAAAGAGCATATCTGTATATGTGTAGGTATATATGCTGGTCTTTTTCCCTGCTGCATAAATTTGACCATGCCATATAACTGGTGAAATATCATGAACTGCAAACAAACCTAACAGTCTGGGGTTTAAAATCCATCAGCCAATGCTAACCAGTATCACAGACAAGGGAATGGGAACAAGGATTTCTAGATTGATTCATTCTGCGATGTCTTTAACTCTTGAGTTTGAGAACAAATCTGAGTTTCACCTCAAAAAAAAAGTAGATGGTATTTCACAAAGATATTTGTCTGAATCCCTCACTCCATTTCTTCTTTTTCTCCCCACAGAAACCAGTGGACTCCAGTTACCTTGAATGCTGTATATTAGCTCTGTACGAATGGATACCACCAACAAAAAACCCCACACAAGCGTCCTGAGAAGCCAGCAAGGGAACTAGGAAGAACAGCTTGACTTGCAAACCCCCACCTGACAGATGACTGAGTCTCTGCTAATGTAACACTAATTTAAGACACCGTTGTGAAACAGGTACTGCAACTCCTCAGCACGTTACTGGTTGTGCGGTATTTTTTCTTTACCACATTTTGGAACAGACAAATCTAATCTACATACATTTATGAAACCCTCAATTACTATATAGGATGCTTTAAAAAATTTTCTTGCAAGATATTGCAACAGAGTTGATTTCATACGACAGTCCACGTCAGGCTCAAAAGAAACCCAACCTGCCAGCAGCCCATTCGCACTCCATCTGTTCCCCACCCGGTTCGACCTGACCGATTGCAGCGAAGTGCTTATTGGTGCTGTTGCCATCAGGGTTTCCTACCTTGCACTGAAGCTGTACCTTTCCTACTGGTTTCCTTTCTGCGGGCTCAGCAAATTTCTGCCGTGGTTTTTCAGGTTGGAGATTCATTTGCAACCTTAAGGGGAAATTTCAAAATGAAATTAAGGTGGAAGCCTTGTCCTCGCTAGAAGAGGTTGCTCCTAGGCATATCCACCTAGAGCAGATGTAGCTCCCTTCAGCAAGAGGGCTCTTCTCATTAAAGCTTATATAGGTCAAACACACAAACTATGCAAGCAAACGTCTTTGCACTGAAAAATCCAGATTTTGTTTTTCCAGTGTCAAATTTTGGTCAAAACCCCCTGGTTTGCACCAATTATCCTATGTCAGTCTAAAGACATGGAGTAGCACACACATCGACCCAACAAAGGCTCCACCTAAAAGGCTTTCCTCCTTTCTTCCTGCGTGGATTCTGGTAACACAGAAATACCAGGTTGATCTCTGTGCATGTTGCACTGCAGTGTCACATTCAGAGCCATCTACACGTGACTTAGAGTGCCATACTATGCATATTCTTATATGCATATGTATTTTTTCCAGATCCAAGGATGTTTCTATTGATTTACATCACAAGTTTTGCCATCTACGCAAGCGAACAACCTCTTCAAAGCCAGCTCAAAGGAGAAAACTACTATACCAGATACATCTGTAGCATCCCTGGTTTGCCAGGCCCTGCAGGTCCCCCTGGAGCCAACGGATCCCCGGGGCCACACGGACGCATTGGTCTTCCAGGAAGAGACGGTAGAGATGGCAGGAAGGGAGAAAAAGGTGAAAAAGGGAGTGCAGGTATTGAATATTTGTGTAACCTAACACAGTAGTACAACAAAGGAAGACCTTTCATGATCACTGTTAAACATATATAAATATATATATGACAAATGCGTGTATGTGCCTGCGTGGGTTTAAGTGTGATGCATGTATATGTAGTGAGAGAAAGAACATATGCAGATATATTTTAGGTATGTCTAATAGAAATATACTGAAATATGTGTAAATAAATGTAAACATATAGCCTTCCTATATGTAGATGCTAAGAAAAAGTCTGTGGAAAACAAAGCATGTGTGGGCTCAAATAGTCTGATTTGTGCAATTAGACTCATACTAAAAATGCTCAAATAGTAGGAGATATTTAGTGCACAAGCATATATAGGCAGCCACGCCGCTGTTCTTCCCATCAGCACTGCCCTTAGTTCGTTCAGGACTGATTACATATAAAACTCTTAAATGTGTGATCAAGATGTACAAAGAAAAGCAGGAATACAAAAACAAAGGATCTGTGGAGCCTGGTCCTCTGTTACAACCTGCCATTCTTTTTCCATACTAGAAGACTTTGAAAGTTGTTATAGTTTCAGTTTGTTGGGTTTTGTGGGTTTTTAATCAGAAATTAATAGATTTTAATCAGATAAGGAAAAAAATTATTAAAAAAAATTTGGGGAGTATTTTGAAATTCTGATAGTGTTTTTCTCGTTTATTCAGGCACACACAGTAGCCGACACAATGATTTACTGAGCTGATATGTGCAATGATTAACTAACTTAAAATGTTTTTGAAGGTTTAAGAGGAAAAACTGGGCCATTGGGACCAGCTGGAGAGAAAGGAGACCAAGGTCAGTCTGGTAAAAAAGGACCTGGAGGATTAACTGGTGCCAAAGGCGAAGTAGGTCCAGCTGGACCACCTGGACCTAAGGGAGATAAAGGAGACCGAGGAGACCCAGGTGCACCAGGGGTCTGTAAGTGTGGAAAGATAGTGCTGAAATCTGCCTTTTCTGTTGGCATCACCACCAGCTACCCAGAGGAGAGGTTACCAATTGTATTCAATAAAGTCCTCTTCAACGAGGGGGAGCATTACAACCCTTCCACAGGGAAGTTTATTTGTGCCATCCCAGGGATTTATTACTTTTCTTATGATATCACCTTAGCAAACAAGCACCTTGCGATTGGGCTGGTCCACAACGGGAAGTACCGGATAAAGACATTTGACGCGAACACAGGCAACCACGATGTAGCTTCTGGGTCCACGGTGATCTACCTTCAGCCAGAAGACGAAGTGTGGCTTGAGATCTTCTACACTGACCAAAACGGTCTCTTTTCTGATCCAACGTGGGCAGACAGTTTGTTTTCTGGATTTCTCTTATATGTGGATACAGATTACCTTGACGCTTTATCGGATGAAGACGAGCTCTGAAGGAGATGAAGTCAACTGACATTCAAACTGGACACCCCAGCACAGGATTCTATCGAGCTGTGTGGGGAACACAAAGCTCAAAAAAAAAATTAATCTGGAAGTTTATTTGCTTTCATAAGAACCAAATCTGAGCTCATATGGATCTTTCTAGAATCTAAGCTAAATTTTTTACCAAACAGCAGGGATATCAAATGGAACTCTTAATTATCACTCCAGGACTGACTCCTCCTGAAAGCTGTGTTTATAATACTATTTAAACAAATTTAAGATACTGTATATTGGATTTTATATAAAATATATTGAGTTGCAATGTAGAATGGATATTTTGTAAATGACATTAAAGTAAAATTGAACAACTGGTGGCAATATCATCTTTGGTCATTTTATGACAGAGAAAACACTGATTTTGAAAAAAGGAGAGGAATAAAATAGGAATATGTGGTTCACGATGCAGCTAAACAGGTCAGAAGGACAGTCCCAACTGACATTTCCAACAACAAATGATACTCGTAATTACCTAACCTCCTAATAAATACATGAAGATTTCTACTAGCTCAGAACTGCCCAATGACAGTCATAAAAGAACAGAAAAAAAGATATTAAAGATATAAAAAAATTAAAACCTGAAAGATCTGAAAACCTAGAGACAGACAATCAGTATTCAATATGGGTACTTCTGGTATAATTCCAAGCAGGTTTGCTGTTCTTTCAATGCTTTTCTGTACCTTTATAAGAAATGTGGAAGAAAATATAAATTTTTGCTGAAGAAAATGATGAGTGTCAAAAAAATGATAGAAGAGTTATGAGAATAAATTATATGCAACAAACTGAGTCATATCATTAAAGCAGACTTACTTATATTTCAATATGGCCAAATGCAATAAAATAAATGTAGGTCACATACAAGATGAAAAACTGCATTCAGAAAATCAGTGAACTTGGAAAAGGTACGGATAAGCTGCTAAATATGAGCCATCAGAGTGAGCTGTCACTACAGCCCCTTGGATGTATGAGAAATGGAATTATTATACAAGTAGGAGAAAGCAGTACTTACTTACGAAGCTGCTATTTCTGTCCACAAAAACATACTGGAAAACTGTAAAAAAAATGGTTGTAATTCTACCTGTGCAGATTACACAAGAGATGTAACAAGGTCAACTTATTTTTCTTGCCAAAGAGATTAAGACGTGATTTGATCACAGTCTGCAAGTCCCATCTGGAGATAAAACTTCTGGTAGTTGGCAGTTCCTTCTAGCAGACAGGAGCATAGCAAGTGCCCTGGTGAGAAACAATATCAATCCTCACTGGAAATGAGGAACCCACGGGTTCCCCACCACTCAACAGCTTTAAGTCAAGACTGGCAAGCTTTAATTGGGTGTTCTTACTTCCCAAGAATTTACAATCTTATTTTATTCATCTCAGATTTACAGAAACCTGCTATTTTTATCAGTTGTTTAGATAATTTCAAACACTAGTGGTTTGTGTTGCACAGCTCCTGCTCTCACTTATTAAATGACCGAGATGGAGGGTAATTTCTGGGGGGTTTTCTGTGTAATTGACTTAATTGTGAAAATTACAACTAAATAAAATTACACAAAAATCCTGCTGAGATGGCAATATGAGGAAAAGTGAGCACTTCAGCTTGGTACAGAACATTAATCTAAGCACCCCGTACCTGTGCCCACATCGCCCGTGCAATAACAAGCACGTCTTTGAGTATGATTGCTGCTTTATGCAGTGAACAGGAGCAAAATCCCATCCACAAATCAAACTGGCAATGCCTGTAAAACCTTTATTTTATTTGACAGTGTGGTAGAAGACGAAAGTGGATTATTCTTCTAACTAGACATCTAATTTATCACCATTCTACAAGGGCTGCCTCTTGTGAAAAAATACGGAACAGAACATTTCTAGGTTCAGTTTATCACTGGGCTGTACAATCATTTATACATTTGCAAATTAAGCACAATACAAGTGCAAAATGCAGCCCAATCATCACTTACAAGGATGACTGACGCCAGTGCTTCACAGCCGTCAGTGCCTGCACAAGGCACAAAGGCTACCGGCATCACGCACTGCCTCTGCAACCAAATTCCACAGCACAGAAGAGCCAAACACATTGACCCCACGACTCCCAGAAAGCACAATTCAACAGATGCAGGACTGGACCTATTTATTATGCAACAAAAGCAATTCACAGAAGCATTTAACTATATGTTTATTTTTATTTTTAAAAATATATGGAGGTTTATGACATTTCTATTAATAGAAATTTATGTTAGCACTAATAAGTCAATTTTTATTAGAAATATTCCACACTTTCAAGTTAGACAACTTCTTCTAAAGCAAAACTTAAGAAAGAGTATCAACTGTTTTCTTCAAACTCTACTGAAATGTATTTGGTAATTACAATAAACCTGGAAATTTTCAGACAAAACTTATTTTTCACCACTGAATAGAGAAAAAATTTGGCTTTATACTGAAATGTTTCTGGTTGCAATCCTAACCAAAAGCAAACTGCTTCCATGCAACAACCTTGTACAAATTAATGAAATATAAAAGACATATTTTAAACACCCTATGTTGAAAATCAGACCATGGGAATACATAAACCAAGAGTTATTGCTTCCCTCTACATAATTTGAATTTACGTTTGTACAGTCATAGAAAAGTAGTTTTGGCTTCCCTAAGTTTTCCCATTTGGATTCCATAGTTATTTGAACAGAGTTTAGTATTTTGGCATGAACTGTTAAAAATAAGTAATTCTGTTGAGTAATTCCTATACGTTTTGGCAAGGAGAATCCGTTTACTACACGTATGGAAAATATATGTAGACGGGTAGCACGTCCCTGCCCTCATTCAGGATCTCAAAAGTAAATCATTGTTATTGCTACTATTCTACTTGAAAAAAGATCAACTTTGATGACATGATATTTCATTAGGAATATTCCTCTGTCTAAATTTGAATTTATATGGAAAACAACTTGGGCTGAAGCCTTCCTACTACTTACACTGGTAGGTGGGGAGGTCTGGATTGGTTTCAAGACATTGCAGGACAGGGTAGAGCAAAATCTCTTTGGGATTAAATCTGAAATTAATCAAAGATTTCTACACAATAGGTACATCATTCTACACATGCCACAGTAAAATTAGGCATCCTGACCAATTCAGTCATCTAGACTTCACCCACAGCCAGCAGAGAGAAATTAACATCATCAGAAGAAACTCCCAAGAGGAAGATTCTCTATGCTGCTGCACCAACTCTTAAGCTTCCTCATCAAGGCTGGAAGAACTCCTACAAACATGAGACTGCCAGAAAACCTTCAAAAGGTATTGAGAAGATGAGTATTCCTGAGATTCTTAAGTAAAAGATATATATACTTATTCTTAAGTAAAATACTTATATACTTATTTGGGATATATGTATGTGTATATATATAAGCAAAAATAAAATTCTTTGAAACAAAACGGCCCCCCTCCAATCTTTTACAAACTTTCTTTGTACCTGGCAGAGAGGCATCATGGAAGGAGTCAGTCACAGGTTCTGTTGCTGAATATTTTTAACCTAGATAACTAATTAAACATCAAATTCCAGCTTTACTTTGATATGAGTATGTTACTTCGAATAAATATCTTCACTTTGTTTACTACTGGTATTCATGTCCACATGGTTTATGCTGTTAGACAACTTTTTCAGGCATTTTCTTTTCAAGAACTGTTTACAGCGCTCAGGCAGCACAGAGGAAAGAGTTACTAACGGATATCAGTAACAAGAACACTATTTACATTTTTCAAATCTTTTTTTTAAATCTACCTAACACCATTTATGTACTTTTGGGAGAGGTAAAAATAAATAAAACTCTTAAGCAGCGCATTTTGTTCTCTACCAAATATGTTTCATTAGTTGGTGCAGTTTGTATAATATTTTATTTATTTATTTTTGTATAATATCTTTATTTCTCAGGTTCAGTTCATATTCAGTCACTAAGGCACTTACTAAATAATTTAGTTTCACTAATGGGTTTATCTGTTTGCAAGTAATTCATACTCAGGAAAACTACACTGATGCTGTACTAGGCACTCTGGTCAGTAGAAACTTCAGTTTTATGTGGAAATGTGGCTCACTTTACATATTTATTTCAGTAGGTGATGAATCCTATCCAAGAAATAATGTATTAGACTCAACACGAGAAAAATAGAGTTGAGAAAGCAACATAGCACTGACTTTCTCAATGAGCAATGTAGTGCTTTATGGAAGCACTTTATTCCTTTCAGTATAAATCATTCAGACCTCAGCTCACAGAGAATTTGTAAGATATATTTACTTCCATGTAACTCCTTAAGACAGCCACTCTAAACCGAGGTTGTGTCAGTATTTCTGAATTTCAGAGGCCTAATTCTTCCTCACATCGGCATGCAGAACTTTCCAAGTACTCTCACAAAATTCTCAGGTGTCTGATACTTGGTTTTGTCCTAGCTGCAAGCATCAGATCAATTAATGAAAGTTGCTACCTAAAGCACAAGAAAAATTAATTAGACATATTACACACAGACCTTTTAATAGTAAATATATACAAAGAAAAATGTGCCTCCAATTATTTAGCATTTGGTTTATTTCCCTCAATTCCGAGTACAAATATTTTGTTATGATCCAGCTGGTACCTGCTAGATGAGGTATAAAGGAGATTTTACCTCTATGTACATTGCTCCTGCAGCAGCAAATATTAAGTGTAAAATTCATCTTACCCGACTTGGACCTCTAAAAGCTCAAAGATAATTTAATTTGGCAATTTGTATGTCTCACAATTAGACAGAAGATGTGGTTTGATGAGAACACAGATGTACCCTTATAATGATGGAAGTGACCTCTTGTCAGATCATTCCTAAAGTATTGCTCAAGTTCATCCTGGGACAACTTCAACTTTGGCTGTCCTCTAGAAAATTTTACAGCGTATTAAGGTGGGCTAGATAATCCTCTCGTGCCTCCAAATTCAACACACTTAACTACATATTAATTCTCTTTAACCTTCTGAAGACTTGCTTACTGATGCTGATGTCCCTTCCACACACCAACTGCATTCACCATCAGATGTTCTGGTACAGGAACTCGGATTTCTTCTCCACCTGTGACAAATTCCATGCAATTTTATTTGCCATTTCTGTCATGTTGGAGTAAGCTTTGATCACTTTAAAACCATAAAGATGAGCAGAGTTTGTTCTCCCTTGTTTGGAACCTCCCTGAAGCTGGGATCATCATAGAGCTGCACACAGCATTTGATATTCCTATTCTAAGAAAACAGCAACACAGACTCTTGCATTGTAAATGCTGTACGTGGCTTGTAGGATTTGGAGATCTGCCTGTTTTCATTTGGTTTCAGAAATTTTGGCTTGTAAAAGGGCAAGGCAAGTAGAAAGAGGTGTATATGGCAACCCAATCCTTATGTTATTAATTTTAAAACCATTTTACTGCTGAACATGGGATCTGACATCCCTTAGCCTGCCCACTCCTGGGGCAGCCTGCACTGTGTGTCACTACAAGCTGCCTTCAACCTTGACTATGCCAAAGACATCCTTGACCATCACTGACAAAATAACTGTTTAAAAATGTCACATCTGACAAAGCAGAGCTGCCCACATCATTTTATTTGGAGCTTCAAATCTGCTGTCCAGTATAATCAAGGATAGTGGCTTGCCTTTTGTTTTAATAATGCTGAGATAAATTAGTTGTTCTCAGCCCAGGAAATGTGTGGCTTGAATTCTGTATGTCTCCTGTGATTGCAGTCACTGTACTGACATGTGTTTTTAAGCAGCTTTTCATCCTGTTCAGCAAAGGTTCCCCACTGCTCCTTTAGGACATCACAGTAACGCACCTTACAGAACGCTGTCCATATTTGTCCATCATTTAAACTATTTGTACAACTGTTTCTGAGACTGGAATAAACTGTTGGGACACAGTTATTAGCAAAACAAGATGTTGAATCTGAGTTCCTGCCAAAACTTTGTATGAAGGTTCACTCACTGTATCTTTTCCACAGTCCCACATACGGCGAGACTTAGTAGACAACAGAGACTGAGTACTGTATTTGTTACCCTAAGGAACCTGTCTTCCAATTATATTTCTTTCCCTTCTTGAAAGCTGTTGTTATGTCAGGTGTTTTCTAGCTGTTATAGATCTCTTTTAGCACTTAAAAATGCATACTCCCAATCTTTTTACCTACTATGACTGTTTACTTATTCCCACAATCTCCTTCTTAAACATTATTCAGAAATGGGGAACAATTCAGTCATGTCTTTTAATGTGATTCCAGCTACTTAAACTCTGCAGTAACAGACCTTCAGATGTTAGAGGGACTGTTTACAGAGAGACAATTATAAATAGGTCTAACGACAACTGCATTTAGCATCAGCAATATTGTTTATTTTGGTTGTACCTAAGATACTAACACATATGTTAACATAAGAAATCACTGTTAACAATTCAGCACAGCAGAAAAGACCCCTCCCCAGATTTGACAGAAAAACAATAACTTAGGAATAAAACAATAAATTAGGAATTGTATATAAGACAATCCACACTTCTACAGAATATCTGGCAGTTCCAAAATTTCTAATATTTACATAAGCTGGCTGTGAGCATTTAACAGGCAGATTACCCATCCTTTTTCTAACCGGGGCTTAAGGATTGTACTCCCCTTCAGCTCTAGAACAACTCTATCCAAGCCTTCAAAGCCTTCTGTTTTCTGCTACGTAAGTATCAAAGTATACATAAGTATAAAGTATATTGATAACTTCATAAAGTTATGATTTGTCTTGCTTCTTACTTTGGCTCCATGATCCACCTCCTCAGACTCAGAGCATTTACTAATACATTTTTTAATCTTGGTGTAGCAAAAAGCCTGCCCTTGCAAATTACAGCTGCTGAGAGCTTATGCCTTTACTCTATGCTGCTGTGTTTCCCATTAAGTTTCCCTAAAATGATATACTAAGAAATTTGCTGAAGATTATGGTGATTCCTAAAGGTCATCTGTACAGAATAATGTCCTCTTGATACAGCTTCACTTAGTACTCCAAGTACTTTAATGCCTTGGAAAAAGAGACAGCAACTGGAAAACAACTAACTACTAACCGTCCACTTCAAGGATTTATTCCTACATGACTGATGTCAGGGTTTTTTTAAGAATGAAATAAGTCAAAAACATAATTGCACATGCTATAATGTTGGCATATAGTCTGAATTACAGGTTTAGTCAAGAGAGTGAGACAGGCTTTTCCCCAATGATTGACACTCAGGAATCACTGCTCCAAACCACGCACGTCCCAAGAAGAGTTTGTGCCTCTCCTCTAGTTACAAAAGCATGCAGAAATAAAGTCAGATAATTTAGCAACGTTAGGTCCTTAAAGGTAAGAGAAGTGACTGTCTTAATTGCAATTCAGTCTGAAATAACCATGCTCGGTCCTTCATCCTGCAAAATATCACAGGTTTGCGTTTTTTTTTTTTAAGTCACTGCAGTAATTGAAACACACTGCTTTTTCTAGGAGCTGCAGTCATTTCAATCCTCCTCATTCTTTATTCATGACTCCCTTTTACAGTAAAATGAATTGTCTACCAAAAAAAGAAGTCTTCCGAAAGTTTTTTAGAGGCTTATGGAGGAGAATCTGACTCTTCCTCTTTAAAAAGCAAAGCTAAGGCTTTGTTGCTAGGGGGAGTGTTGTGTGCTCTGGAAACTGCTGTATAAGAACACTGAGGTAGGAAGCTAACATTTTCCTTTAGATCTGATTCAATATCACTGCTTCCCTGTGTTTTCATGAATGAGGCAAATTTAAGAATCCAAAATCCTCAAAATTACTTTCGAGATACTTTTGATGCACTTACTTTTTTTCAAAGAGGAGGGGGAGAAACTTCACTGTGTTTATGTTGTCAGTTTCAGATGCTTTGGAAACAGCCTCTAATCTAGTGGAGAGCTTTATAGTTCTTGCGACCAGTTTTTTATTGCATTTTAAATTGCCTGCTCTAGTACTTAACTTCAAGAAGTGCTAGAAAATTGTTAAAAAAAGCAATCATAAAGGCCTTTCTGCCAGTCTTCTCCATTTCCATGTGCCTTTAGGAAAGACTGTTTAAATTCGCTACATAAACCTTGCTTTGAAAAAAAACTTTATGTGCCAAGCAATAAAAATGCTGCTGCTTCTTGCATTGCTGCATTTTTTTGTGCTGCAAAGGGGGTATTTGATGAACCTTGCCTGCAGCAAGGATATGTTGCCATTTTTAAGTGTATCACCCTTGGCCCTGGTGTGAGATGCTTACAGATGGAGTTGGTGCTGAGGGAAATGCACAGGTGGTTTCAGAGATAGGTACATGTCTAAAAAACCCCACCTGTTTAGGGCTTGTTCGGCTAGTTGAGACTTACTTAGAAAGCTGAAAATCCTTGGGGCTAGTAGCTGGTAAGGGCTAAGCCTCAGGCAGGAGATGTTAGTCCTCCTCTCCTTCTCCAGATTTTTTAACAGGCACCTCCTGGGAGATAAAGGGGAATATGAAGAGTACTCTTCACATTCCAGCCGGTGCTGGAAGCACTTTTTGAGGTGAATATTCATGAGCCTGTGCACACCCAGTACAAAGAAGTGATGAGGAAACAAAAGCCTCAGTTACCTCAGCCACTTGCTAGAGAAGATGTAGCCAGGTGTGGAAAAAAAGGCCCATGTTTTACTCTTGTGAGTTGTTTCATGGGGATTTTGAAATCCAAAATAAATGATGCTGTTGTGAGTTACTTCATGTGTTGGGTCATTACAGCAGCACTGGTGCAGCTGTGTTTTGTGCAAGGAACAAGTACAGCTGAGGCCGCTTTCTTGTTGATTAAAAAAGAATTGTAACCAAATTTTTCATACAACTCATATGGGTCCACATTATTCACTGTTAAACAAATAAACAAATAAAGGGATACATAAACTTTTTAATCATTCCATTCCAAAAAAAATATGTTTTTTTTTAACTACTACTAAGGCTGTATGTTAAATGGTATGTCATTACAGTGTTCAGGGTGCAAAGGTTACATGTAATGTATCTTACCATCACTGTGCACATGTTAAAGTGTCTCTCTCATGAATAATCCTTGTGCTGCCTATGACAGCCAGATGTCAGCCACCGACCAAATGAACCACCGTGAAGAATTCCAGATGATAATCATGGAGGTTGGTGTCCCGTTAGTTGAGACAAAAATGGTATACAATTGTTTTTCAGTATACCAATATTTTTATACATGTAACCGAGAAAAGCAAAATAAGACTGTGTCGCAAACTTTTGTTAACCCTAGGTCAGTCAGTAACATTCTAATTAATGCAGGTTTGCCTAATTAGTCACTTCTGTGCAAATACATTGCAACTGTATATACCATTTGCTGTAAAATAGGCACCTTTAATGTGATTTAAATTCTACTTCATACTGATCTAATGCTTTGTTGATTAATTTCAGATTATTTATTGAATCTTTTTAGTTCAGAGTAGTTACAGAAATTTAAAAAAAAAGAAAGTGAACCTGGCTTTTCTCATCTGCAGCAATGCTTTTGAAGTGATCATGTTTCGATCAGGCCTGGTGCTTTGACAGTAAAATGTCAGTGAAAAACAAACTCCAAAAAAGCCCCCCCAAACCCAAAGAGACTCTTTGTGTTCACCGAATGAACCAAGTTGGAAGGGACCCACAAGGATTATAGAGTCCAACTCCTGTCTCTGCACAGGACACCCCAACCCTCACCCTGGTGACTAAAGGCATTGTCCAAATGCTTTTGGAATAAAAAGATCAGGCAAGGTGCTGCAGAGCCACCAGTAAGCTTTAACCTCGCTAAGCAGCGGCGGTGGGTGCCACGCTCAGTGAGTGCCAGGACTGCAGCCCGCCTGCAGCACCAGTGGGGCAGAAACAGAGGGAAACCGCTTGTCTTAGTTTAGAAGAAAACTGAGATATGTTACCAGATATTAAGAGATCTTTAATCAAGGAAAAACCAATTTTGTACAGAAAAGATAACAGTTCTCAGCTACAAATGTACGTACAGAACAGAATTAACTCTAATCGCAATCAAAACCTTAACATGGATCGAGTCCTGTACCCAAAATCGGGTGTTTTGATCGCGCTCGAGTGTGTGGGTGAGCACCAGGCCGCTGTCCCTCCGCACCTCGCTGTCTGACGGGAGGAGCTGCTGGATGAGGACCCCGCCCAGCTGGAAAGGCTGAGGAAGACGCCGACCGCCCGCAGCCACGGGAGAAGGAAACCGGTGCGAGGTCCCCGCCCCGCGCCTGCGCCATCGCCCGCCCCGCCTCACGGCCGGCGGCTCCACGCGGCGGCTGCGGGCGCTGGGCTGGCTTCTTGTCCCGTCCCGGCTCCCCTCCCTGATGCGCTCTCCTTCTCCCCTGCCGCCCCGCTGCAGCTGCCGGCGGCTGCCGCTGTCCCCGAGTCACGGGCGGCGGAAAGGAACCGTCACAACATGGCGGCGGCGGCGCGCGGTGAGCGATCGGGGCGGGGCCGGGGCCGGGGCGGGGCCAGGGCTGAGACGGAGCTGGGATGGGGGCGGCCGGGCCGCAAGCAGGGCTGGGGGGGTCGGGGCTCTGCCCCGTGCTGCCCCTCCATGTGTCCCCCCACCCCGTCCCGTGGTCCCCGCAGCCCTGAGGCAGCGGCGGGGGGTGCGGCCCGCCAGCCGTGGTGTCCCTGTGGCGGAGGGGCGGCTTTGGTACGATAGTTTCTGTTACAGAAAGTGGAATATTTGGATTTAAGCTGGAGTAGGGTTTCATCCAATTAACTGTATTTTTTTAAAGTTAGAGAGAATGTCACTCTGATTCTGTGTTTTCTTTATTTATAGCATGATTTTTTTTTTCAAATAGTGTTTTTCCAGACATGGTTCAGGGAGAAATGATAACTTCATGTGTCAAGTACAATATGTGCTGAACTGATGTGTCTTCTTCTGTAATCACCTCTGTTTGCAGTCTTTCCTATCTAACATGCAAGTCATTATCAAGAGATCTGGCTGTTGTGAAGTTCGTAATAACATTAAAATTAGTCCTTGGAGAGCAATAGAATATGCAGAAGATTTACTGGGAAAATTTATACCTGTGCGTGTAAGTGGGGAATAAATTCTGTCCCCATCTCTTGTCTCGTTACACGTGATTGATGGAAATCATTCCCCCATGCGTGCCCAGCACTGAAATAAAGAAGCCAAAGTGAGTCTTAGAGAGTGAGTTTGCAGGCATTTTCAGCCTGAGTTTGCCCTGGCTGTAGTACCTGGGTTCAGCGTTCCCACTGCGAGGTTGCCTTCAGACAGAAACATTGCTGCGGGATCCTCGTGTAAGGGGAGCAGGGGGGCGCAATAATGACCCCTGACCCTGAAGAGCCGCGCTGTTCATTCGCAGTGTTAGAGCAGGGATGGAGGGGACCTTCTGTGTGCCTTTTGTCACGTGCCAGGGCAGCTCGGAACATTGTGCAGACAGTCAGAGCGCTGCACTTGTAAGCCATGCGCCTGTGGTATGAACTGTTGTGTTTAAAAATGAGCAGATTATGAGATGTTCTTACTTAAAATACCTCACCTAGAGGTTTTCCATTCAGTTCTGGAGTCCTCAGCACAGAAAAGGTGTGGATCTGTTGGAGCGAGTCCGGAGGAGGCCACAAAGATGATCCAAGGGCAGGAGCACCTCTCGTACAAGGACAGGCTGAGAGAGATGGGGTTGTTCAGCCTGGAGAAGAGAAGGCACCGGGGAGACCTTTGAGCAGCCTCCCAGCACTGAAAGCGGGCCTAGCAAAGGTGGGAAGACGCTCTCTTTGTGCAGCGATAGGGCAAAGGGGAAGAATTTTAAACTGAAAGAGGGAAGATTTAGGTTAGACATTAGGATTTTTTTCCTGTGAGGGTGGGGAGGCCCTGGCCCAGGTTGCCCAGAGCAGTGGTGGCTGCCCCATCCCTGGAGGTGTTGAAGGCCAGGTTGGATGGGGCTTTGAGCCTCCTGATCCAGTGGGAGGTGTCCCTGCCCATGGCAGGGGGTTGGAACTGGATGGTCTTTTAGGTCCCTTCCAACCCAAACCATTCTGTGAGTTTATGAAAATACCCAACATCCTTCAAAGGTGGCAGTGTAGGCTTGAAGTGTTTACGTATTTGAATGTCAACTTAATATTTTGTGCTTGAGGTGTTATTCATGCTTATGATGGCCTGTGGGTTTATTGATGGGTTATTTTAACTGTCATGTGTGACGTACTCTACCCACGAAGCTATAGAGTGCAAGGGAGTGATGTACTGGGAAGCTGTTAGAAGTGAATGTCTGATTGCAGGCTTGGAAGAATGGAGGTGATTGGTACTTGAAAAGTAATCTTCAATTTATTTGGCAGAATCTGCAGAATTCCTGTTAAATGCTTGGGACAACTTTAATGTTGTGAACCTTACTGCATGGTTTTATGGGCTTACTTACATAGGATGCATAAAAAAAGCTGATTAAGAACAGAGTATTAAAAAGCCAATAAAACCAAAATCCAGTGACTTATAAACATGCTTAGTTTTTCATCGATATCGAGGTTTATCAAAATAAAATGTATATATGTTGTCCTTAAACTCATTTTAGCAAAATATGGTATTTGTTAGAGACATCTACAATTTAGGGATGTTTTCAGCTCTTTCAAGATCTGTGCACTTTGCTTTTGAATGTTTTCTGAGTCTCACTGTGCCAGCTTGTGCTGGGAAAGAATGCGCTGTTGGCAGATGGAGTCCAAACAGTTTTCAGAATTGATTGCGTGGGGAAATGAAGAGACACCCTCTAGTGATAGTTGGTTTATTATACAGAAGCTCATTTTCCAAGAGTAAACAGAACAGCACAGCAGTAGTCTGAGAAGAAAGCTAGCCATTAGTTCCCTTCTGTGGTAAATGTTTTGTTTTCTTAAGTGTTTTGCTCTGATACTTGTTGCTGCTTCTAAAACCCCTGTAATTCTGCTAATTTTGTGTGACTGAGTACTGCATGTGGTGTTCTGAATAGACTGTGTCATTGATTTACTTAATTGCAGTATAATTGATCCATTTTCTTTAATTACATCTTAAATTTTGAGGAAGACTGCATCTTAACCTGAAGTCTTCGTTCATTTATCCAAAACTTTTCAGGATTTTTTTTTCCCCCTGGAGTTCAGTGTGAGAGATTTATAAATAATTTAAATTTAGATCTTCTATATTTTAAGCTTTTGAATATGCTGACACTGACATTTGCTGTTGTTTTGCCCAGTCAAAGGGTAAAAGTAAATTTCTGCTCAGTTCCTTACTGCTTTAGTTAGACTGATGATTTGTGTATGAATTAAAAAAGTAATCCATCCTCCCTCCCATTTTCCAAGTGCCATTGAGAACTTCTGCATAGGCTGTTTCCTCTCCTATCTTGTTTTGGTTTTGCTTTAGTGTCTGTGATAATATATTGCCTCTATTCCTAAGCCTTTTTATTTTGTTGTGGTTGTCACCGCATCTGTTCATGGTTCATGTTAAATTTGTGGTGTTAAAAGTATATACCCCCCCCCTCCTTTTAGTGAAAAATGAATTTTTTAACACAAGTGAGAAGTAGGTAATGTTTGTGGAATTATGAATTTGTGACGTCCATCAAATACTATTTTATGCTTGCATGGTATGATCTCTTTCTCATTCTGGTCCCACAATGGCAAACTTACTCTAAAACATATCCTTCAGCTCTTTGGTCACTTAATATTCATCATTGCGTCTGTTTGTTCCTATTAGTCGTTCATGCAGTCAGTCTCTACTGTTTTTACTAATAAATTTATTATTTTACTATAGGCCATCATTCAAATATTAATAAATGTTTTAAAGGTGTTAGATTGAAGCAGACCTTGAAAATACCCACTCGGTATGGGGTTTAACTTTATTAACTGTTACTCACTTACCTTTTTAAGTGTTGTTTTCCAGTGACTTGCACGTGCCCCCACCTCCGCTGTTACATCATTGATATGTTTGCTACTGAGACGCCTTTCTATAAGGCAGGCCCAAAAGTTGAAACACATGCTTTGTTCGTAATTCACAGCAGCCAGTAGAACAGGTGTTGAAGAACACTAGAGTGGCTTCATAAGTCTTGATCTTGGCTATTCTAGGTTTTCTGCTGCTTATTATTTTACTGTCTTTTAAATATTTAGAAACAGACTGAGTCTTTTTTGTAGAGCTGAAGACAGATTGTCTTGTGCAAGCTTCTGCAGCTTGCTCTTTCCCTTTTCTTAAAAAAGGCACTTGCCGAGGGTTTTGGAACTTATTTTCCATCATCTCTCAGAGTCACTGGCGGTTCTGATGTTGCTGTAGCCAGCTTGTTACTGGATACCCTGCAGTGACGGGTTTTAATTGGCTCAGTCTGATAAATATTTATCTAGATCTTGTTCTCTGTTTTGTCATGAATTCTTACCGTGTTCTTACTGATATGGTGTTCTTGTTAGGAAAGTCAAAATGTAAATAGACTTCCTGTGTGTCATCTCTTAGGGTTTCTACTGGGGACTCGCTTATTTCTCTCTCTAGTATTCCTCTTGGTAAGGAAGTGATTATGGGATGCTTGCTTTTTTCTCTTGTGTGTTTCACACTAGTGATATTCTTTGTGCCTTATTCTTTCTTTTGAAAGTTTCCAAATACAACGATTGCTTCTTTTTACAAATACAGGCAGTAAATTGTGTAATTTGAAAAGACTAGGATTCTCCCAAATCTTTTGATGTTTCTGAGTAGAATCAGTATTAGTAGGGTTTATCTTAATGTATTTTTCTTTTCTAAATGACAGTGGACTAAGGTCACCCTAGAAATTAGATTGCACTTTGGCTTTGGTATAATAAGTAGCCTTTAAATGTTTAAATTGTATATTCAAGGTACAGTATTTTCTGCCCACCAGTAAAGCTCTTGGATTAGTATTGAATCAACCATAATGTGATATATGTTGTGTGACATTACCACTCCTAAGCCCTTACCCTTTGCTGGTTTATCTCCTTTTCATGAATTTAATGCCTTATATAAACCTGAAATCACCCTTTACTTAGACCTCGGCAAACAATGTTCTTTCGTAAAGGCAAGGAACAAATCAGTGTTTGGCTTGAAGAACTGACAAGTAGTATAATTCTGTAAGTGGAGATAACTAGAAAAAAAATTATATACCTAGAATGTGATGCGTTCACAGATTAAAAACTAAAGAGAAAAAAAAAAGGCCCCGCACCACAAAGCACACGTGCAAAAAGAGCTACAGTTTTTTCCTGCTAATTATCTTACAGCTGTTCCAGTAAAAGGGCCAGTGTGCTCTGTGTGGAATGATTGACCTCTTTCTGGAAATAAAAGCTAGTTAGAAGAGTTCAGGAAAAAAAAATTAGATCTGAGAATTCTATGCATGAGAAGGGACGTAAAGCATTTCTCTTTAAAGAGACAGTATTACATGCATCAGCCAAAATTTCAGTAAGGTCCTGAGAATTTCCAGGTGAACTCTAGGGCTCCTGTGAGATAGAAGAGGTCTGTACAGGTGGGATACAATTATGCAGGTGGAATCAGTTTTGTTAAGAAGAAATGTATTAGTTCTTTCAAAAAGAAAAATGCTTAAGTAATGACTTTCTAAGCCATTAGGTATATAAGTATTCAGCTAAAAATATTCTGGAGACTTTTATAAAGAGGTTACCCTTGACTCTTTTACAATAGTAGTGCAGTCCAAGAGAGGGAGATGGGTACCTTCTCAAAATACTGTGCAGAAGAGATTGTGTTTAATCCATAGAGCTGCTGAAAGTGTTGTTATTTGATTACACATACAATCTCATTTATATTGTACATTTAATTTTTTTTTTCATTTGTGTTTATATGAGAGAGTAGGTTGAAGATATCCACAACTTCGTATTTATGACCAAAAGAGTGTAGCTTCTCTGTAAACAACTGGGTAATTATTCATTATTTTTATTTAGTTATTGAGAAATGCAGTAGGGAACAGGGTCATGCAACTATTATGTACTGAATCTACCTGAAGAAATAAATTATTTAATTTAAGAGAATCTGATATGTGGAAGATAAGGAGGAGGAATGTTATCAGTTCTTCAAAGGAAAAGAGGACCCTGGTAAGTTTGATTATCAAAGATGCATTCTCATTTACTTCTAATTATGGAAGAAAAGCCTGGGCTTTTGGGGAGCAGCAGTTCGAAGGATGCCACAAACAGTAGTCCTCCTTTTCCACAATGACATAATTACCCAAATCAGTGTCCAAACCTGGTATTTGCTATCTATCAAAAATCTAAATATATGCCACTGATTTAAAACTTGGATTTGTTTCACAGGATCAACAGAGATACTTGATCCTGTGGATGTAAAGTTTTGATGAGTTCTTGTGGTTGTGCGAGTTTCTTGTTTGTTGGTTTGAAATCAATGCCAGTGGTAAAACTCAAGTGATGGCCTCCAGCTGGACTTTGCATTACTGATCACACCACTTCGAGTCCAACAGCCAATTTTTACTCCACTTATTTAGGCAGTCCATATTTCATGAGTTTCTCTATAAGGGTGTTACAGGAAATAGTGATAAACAATATCCACTGCTTTCCCTTCATCCACTAACCCAATCGTGGAAAGTTGTCCCATTGTCAGCTATGAGTCTTTCCCCTTTCATAAATTCATGCTGATGACTTCAATTTTTGTCTTGTACTTAACATATTTGGCAATAGTTTCCAGGATTATTTGTTCCATCACCTTCTTGGGCGTCATGATGAAGCTGACCAGCCTGTAGTTCCCCAGATTCTCCTATTGAAAACAGGAGCAACGTTTTCTCCTTCTAGGACCTCCTTTGATCACCATGACCTTTTAAAGATAATCGAGAATGGCCCTTGGGTGATGGTAACCAGGTCCTGGTACTCACGGGAGTGTTGCACTAGGAGCCATGGGTCTGCATATGCCCAGCTTGTTTAAAAGTGGCCTTACTTGATCTTCCCCTTCTGAGGGTAAGTTTTTGCTGCACCAGGCTGGGTGTTCCTGATGGCAGTAAATACTGAGATGAAGAAAGCACTGATTTCTTGGGTCTTTTCTGTGTCCATTGTGACCAGGTGCCTTGACCCATTCATTTAGGAGCAAGTAACGGTTTTCCCTAGTCTTCCTTTTGCTGCTAAGGCACCTTGTAGTATTGCATCTTCTTGGCAATCAAATCCATTGCCAGATTCAAGTCCAGGAAGGCTCTGGCTTTCCTAAGCCCATCCCTGCATCGTTGGACAGGTTCATAGTATTCCTCCCCGGTTGTTTGTCCCTGTTTGACTCTGGTTTGAGTTTTCTTTTAAGGCATATGTTGAGTTAATTCATCCATGTAGCCTCCTCCATGCCAGGTAATTATTTATTTTTAATAGAAAAAAGCATTTACAGCTCGAGGTGGATCATAGTATGTAATGAAAGGTAAATCCATCACAAGTTCAGTGATAGTCTGTAAGGTCTGAATCCAAAAACATGTTTTCACATTTTCTCCTGTAGGTTCTGTTGGAACATGGGACTTTTTGTGGTATATATGGATTTATTTAACATAAGTTTCTTTCAGGAAGTACTTAATTTCAATGCGTTGCTGTGTGTTCTCTGTTTCAGACTTGCCACCTGTTCCTTCAACATCGAGGACAGACTCTGCAGAACTTTCTGTTAGGGACCGAATGAGAGAGAAGCTAAAAGCAGCAAAGGTGAGAATCTTTCTGAAGGCTTTTCTGGTTAACTTAAGTGTTACAAGTACCACCCACTTCCTTTTGCTTGCTTAGACCTATGTGAATCTGAATGGAAGTATCTGCTTTTTTTATTTCTAATGCCAAAATAATACTCAGTTCATCACTACAGTTGTTTTCCAGTGTATTTACATTCCTGTATTTTTTTCTTAAGTTTGTATTTAATTTGTTTGTAATAGTATAAAAGTTGTCATTTATTAGTTCAAATGATATAATCATTACAAGATCCTTCTGTGTTTGTGTCAAAATAATTCTTACGCTGTTTTGAAATCAATGGATTTCCTTGTATGTTTACTGTGCAGTTTAATAAGGGGTGTTAACATCTAGGTCTCTAAAAGCACTTAAGCTGATTATACAGCTAAAAGATTCTGTCTCTAGCACGAACATGCATAATTAGTTGAGTTCCTGGGAATTATTGTAGCTTTGATTTTATTATATTTCTATTATAGCTAAGCATTGGTTTTTTTGTTTGCTTAGCCAAAAGCAGAAAGTCCTTTATTGCAAGAAGACCCTAGTCCACGACCAAGACGTTTAAAAAGCATCAGAGAAAGGAAAACAGAAGTCAGACTGGCTGAAGAGGTAAGACAGAGCATTGGATCTTGCATGAAATAAATCAAAGACTACACATAGTCTTGAAGATCAATTTTTTTTTTTTATTTTAACATGATCAAAATTATACTATTGTTTGAATTAGTAAGCACAAGGAACCTCCCTGATTATTGTTTTTATCGTATGTATTTAATGAGAATCATTAGCTTTCATTAGAGTATAGACATTATGTGAAACTTATGTCATTTATAGCTTCTTGACTTCTGTTGTTCAAGATGCCTTGAAGTATTTAAAAGTTACTGTAACAGAAGGGACCACTGTGTCATAACTTTATATAAATTGGCACAGTGTAATTGCTAGAGGCTGGATACTAACTTTACGTCATTGCACTGTGTTGGACTACCCTGTTATTTTTTTATATTCAATTTTTTTTAATATAAGCATGCTCTTTGTTAGAAAATGAATTTTGAATTTAAAAAGTAACAAAGGCTATGCCTGTGCAGAACTTGCACCCAAATGTGCTTCAGAATTCACAAAGAGATTGTTTGCCTGTAGAAAGTAAGTTCCAAAGAATGTGTATGCCCAGGAAATAACAGCATGTGGCAGTAGCATTTATATCTGAAATTCCAAACTATATGAATTAGCCTGGCTAAATTGCTTGCCTAGGGGAGAATTACATAACAATGTACGTTGTCAGGAGATTTTGAGCAGTGTTTTCTGCTAATAAGTGGTAGTCATCACTTTCAGTTAAGTACTATTGTTTTAATATGTTGGTATTAGGAAAATGTGGAAGTGATATTAAAGTTGGTTATTAATTTTATATAAAATATATCTGAGACCTTCCACTTGTTGATTCCTGTACTTGTTTACACAAGTATGAAGAATTGCTTTGTTGTTAAACAAGTGGCATCGGATTGCCAGACTTTGAGATTTTCTTTGGGCTATTATTATTTTGAAGTTTAGGTTGAGTAGATATAAACTTGAGAAATGCCTTCTTTTAACCTAAGAATTCAGGTCACAAAGAGGAAAAACGAATAGAATGATAGATGAGTTTATGTTGGTTGGCCATGGTGAAGATCACTTTGAAGCACTTAAGTGCTGAAGCAACCGCAGAACCAGTGATCTGTGTGCAGGGACAGAAAAGGCTTCAGAAAACTGGATAATCATGCTACCTCCTTTCTTGTCCCAAAGGATAAAAGAGTTAAGTCATAAATAGATGTACCCTTTTAAAATAAATATAAAATCAATGTAGTTGTTACCACAGTGACTGGGTTTCTTTTCTGTTGTTTTTTTGCTGTGAACGTGCAATATCTAATCTGTGTATTCAACTATTTGTCTTTTTTCTTAATGGATCAGTAAATGTTTGTTATAACTTACGTATATATTTTTTAACACAGTCTGATAATGATAAATTTAGGGAGATGAAAGAGGATGAATCCCATTTACCGTCAAAAGTAAAGTTTCGCGATTCTGTCGAAAAGCTTAAGCAAAAGTTAACAGTAAGTAACAATTTGTTCATTCCAGTAAATGATATTAATTTCATTTAAACTTTATATGGCTTCTGTTTGAAGAAGCAGATAGAATTAATTCCTAAGTAGTGGAGAGGGTTTTTTTTAATTTGAAAATTTGCAAACAGTCTATGCAAACAATTGAAGTATAGAAAGGGAGCCTTCATCAAATACAAAAATGGCTTTGGGTCATTCGATTTTTTTAAAAAAATATTCAAGTAAATCTATCTGGACACAATTGCTGGAGCTGGGAGGAAAAATGTTTCTTCTGTTTCTCTTGAATGCCACCAATTGGCAGTTAAGTCAATTTACGGAGGAGTATATTGATATTTATGAGCCACAAAATGCTACTGTTAATTCTTTAATTAGAGGATCAAATCGGAGGAAAAATGCCATTAGAAATCTCCCTTCATATCATACACCTAGTTATCTGGATTATGGCCAGAATTTAAACTTTGATATTTGTCATTTGCTAGTAGATTATATTTAAAACAGTAAGCTGGTTCAGATTGAACCAGGTAACTTTCTTTGATAAAACATTGCAAGAAATATTTAATGAAATAATAGTATAGAAAAGTTTCATTTAAAAATTTAATTCAGCTTCAGCATTTAGGGGAGTTCTCTGAGATTAAATAATTATTATCCTGTGACAAGTGTGTATACATGCTGTTATTGCTGTTATTAATGGAAAGATAACTTCATTGGCCAAAATTTCTTACAAATCTCATATCAAAATATCTTTGTCACCTTTTCTTAGGTTCAGAATGATTTTCCTACTGCTGAAGAAGCATATAATTTCTTTACATTCAATTTTGATCCTGAACCAGACAGTGTTAAGGCTGCAGCCAGGAAGAGGAATGAATTATATGAAGAAGAAGAAGAATATGTAGAAACTCATGAGGATGAACAAGAGGAGGATGAAACGGTGTGAGCTATAGAATAAATGTTCGCATTTTTATTCAGACTTCTTGAATTAATTGTAATCCTCTAACATGAAATGGCAGCTTTTGTTTCCTTAAAAAATCTGAAAGTATGCTTTCTAAAGCTGTCAATTTTAACAAAAGAATGAACTAACAGAGGTGTTTGCACTTAAACTGTAGGATGAAGATGTACGCCTAGTTAAAGACGATTTATTCATTGAAGGACAGATAGCCGAAGATCTTCTAGTAATGAAACCTCCTAGTTGTGAAAGCTACTCTGAGCAACTGAAAAAGGAAAAAGAATTTCTTTTCATTCCCAGCATGCTGGCAGGTATGAAGTTTGTGCTTATGTGTTTTGTTCCTGGATTTTATAGCATGGCACCCTTTCATCAGCTGAAAAATCTTGTATCAGACTGTCTCTGGCAGTAGTGCGATATTTAATTGTGGTTCTCTTGACACTCATCATCCAGTCAAGTCTGAAAAGGTCCGACAAAATGGATTAACTAGGACTATGCACACGCCAGCAGGTCACCAGCTGGTGTGCTGGCAAGTGAACTCAGGGCACATCGGTGTTGGGAGTGTCCTGTGTAGGGACAGGAATTGGACTCCACGATCCTTTTGGGTCCCTTCCAACTTGGTTCGTTCTGTGATTCTGTAGTTGCTTTGGGGCAGTTACCCGCATGGCTGGCACCGCTTTCACTGGGGTTTAGCTATTACATTATTTAGCACGTGGAACTGATTACTGGGTGCACACATTCAGGTACCAAGAATGGCTCAGGCACTGTCAGTTATTACTCACAATATTTCATCACTTGGCCAGGTCTTTCCACGCAGCAAGTTTTTCAAGAGTCATGTAACATAAGGATTTGTGTAATTCAAGGGGCGCTTTTCCCAAAATTTGATTTTGTCAATCGGAAATAGTCAACATTGATCATGTCTGTGACCTTTTTGCCTTATTCCCATAGAACTGCAAAGTCCTAGAAAATTGCTTTGTAATATCACTTGCCATTTAATATTTGAAATGGAAGAAAGAGAAATGAGTCTTTTGATGGCTTTTACCAGGATGATACCAGCACACTTTGCAATGCAATGTCAAAATACTGAAAATGGGGTGCCTTGTAACTTAGTTTCGTTTCCAGTGTTGTTCACTGTGTTCTGATTTAGGGAGCTAACTTTTATTGTAACCCTCAGTATAATCTCTCCCTGTTTTGAGATTGCACCTTGAATACTGCAGGCAGACTTAATTCCACCTGCTGTTATTGGGCTAACATGACGTTTTATGTATGTTCTGTATTTCTGTACAAGTGTAGCTTGAGGTCCTCTAGTAAAGTTCAGATTAATCTTAGTTAAAGTTTCACCGTACATGGGAAAAACTTGGAAGTGTTTCTCTAGTCAGTTGTTGCTGCTTAAAATTATTTATTGGTGGAGGTATATTTAATTATCTATTTAGAAGAGTTATGACAGTTTTATGACAGTTTCAAACTGTGGATCTTCCCTGATTAAGAAAAGGACTTATTTTGGTTCTATATTTATATCTTTTTTCCTAGTTAAGAAAGTATTTCTGACAGCATGTTTAATATGCAATGCTGTTCATTTTAAGAATGGCATAGACTCTTAGAGAATTAATAAACTGGAACTACAGTTATAAGATATGTTACAATCCTTTTCTATTTAATTTCTCATTAGTGCCGGCTTCTGAGAAGATGCCTAGGGACATGCAGCCCAGGTACCTTGAGGATGAGGGTCTTTACACAGGAGAAAGGCCCTTTGTGTCTCAGTCTAATCAAAATATTTTAGAAAACAGGATACTTAGGCAGGAGCAGGTAAGTCACCAGTACCTTCTTAGCTGTCTTTTTAAAATCCTTTTCTTGTCAGTATTCTATTTTGTTACAGTGAAGTAAGTAGATGGCCATGATAATA
Source organism: Neomorphus geoffroyi (assembly GCA_033558235.1). Taxonomy (NCBI): domain Eukaryota; kingdom Metazoa; phylum Chordata; class Aves; order Cuculiformes; family Neomorphidae; genus Neomorphus; species Neomorphus geoffroyi. Next base: position 1,907,537 of record JAUMJM010000020.1, read on the forward strand.
TGGGGCTTTCATCTTTAAAACATTTAGCAGGATCAAACACAGGGAAATGTGGGTTGTTGTAGGAGTGTGTTTTAGTGTATCCCAGGAGTCAGAGCACCAGACTGGGTCTTGGAAAAGGTGTGTCTTTTCTTTTTCTGGCTCTGCTTGTAGCCTGCTGGGGAGCAAATCACTTCACTTTTCTGTGCCAGCATTTAGTTGCCACAGCTATAAGGGCAATTATAGTTTACTTTTTTTTACAAACTGCCATGAGAGCTAGTGGTATGTATAAAGACTTATGCAAGAGCTGGGCACTCCTGTTATTATTTACTGTAAGATCTTAAACAAAGGAAGCAATAGGGAATGAGTGTTTTTCGTGTCCATGGAAGATAATATGAAGTAATAGACATGTGGAAGTTGGCTGATCGGACTGTAAGGGTAATTAAATGTGGGTCAAGATTATCTGGAGAGGTTTTAGAATCCCTTTAGATTTTAAAGAATGACACCTGTGGTGGTGGCTTGGATATATTTTATCTTCTGTATTTCCTCCTATGCATGGTAAGGTGTGTATAGTTTAGTGTAGATTTATTCTATTGTGCAGATGTTGCCCTTTATATTTTATTATGCTTCTATGGATTCTTATTGGGCTGGCAGAGGTACTTTTGTGAATCAGATTGGGAATATTTGGATCTAGAATTTTTTAACTGGCCAGCTTCAACCTATTCAGTGTTCTAGTTTGCTTCACCATGTTACCACATCAGTGTTTGGTTCTAGGGTCAGCTTAAACCAGGTGCTGGGAGTAAGAGGGCAAAGCAGCATCTTTCAGCAGCTGCTCTGGTATAAGCTATTCTTGAATCCAGGTCATGAGAGCAGAGGGATCAATCAGGAGAGTGTTTAACATGTGAAGCCATGGATAGCACTGGTGTGAAAGATACTTACCTCATCTGCCTTCAGAGATGCAGTTTGATTAGTTCAGCTTGTGGACTAGAAGAGCTGAGAGGTGTTTTGCAAAATGATGCCTCTGTGCTGCCATTTAGCTCTTTTATTCTTTGCTTTATAATTTTTATAATATAATCTGAAGATGTGAGTGGCAGTCTTGTGTAAAACATTATGATTCTTTCAGTTTTAGTGATCTAAGAAAACAAAATTTAAATGTTAAGTGATGTGTTGATTTTTTTCCTTTTTTTTCTTTCAAATCTGTAATGCTGTTTGCTAAAGGAAAAAAATTAATATATTTAAAATTTGAGCAAGTTCTTCGTCTTTGATTTCAGAACTTAACTATAGTATATTTGAAAATTTTGTTTTGGAGTCTCAGAAAACTTTTATCATAATAAATCATATTAATAAATCACATTCACTTTTTTCATTGTTGTTTTTCTTAAAAATTATAATTTTGTAAATGATCTCTTTATAAAGTAATCAAAAATGTAAAATTATATTTTTATTTTTAGGGGAAAGAGTGGTTTGGTGATGATGGTAAAATCTTAGCGTTGCCTAATCCAATTAAACAGTCTTCTGCTAGGCCTCCAATATTCTCACTGGAAGAAGGCATTGCACCAGAACTTGAAACAGTGTTTAGAAAGGTAGGCAAATTTCATGTATGTGGTTCCTGAGACCAAATATCCCAGTTCTTCTGCATCAGAAACCCTGGTGAGCTGAAGGATTTTGCTCGAAGAGCCATGAGTACTGACTGCTTTCTGTGTCCCACAACCGGTCATTAAATGTGCTGTACTATTTCAAGTATATTCCACGGGTATTTTTCTGTATAAACAATGCATAAAAACCAGTGAGGAGTTTAGCTGGTACTACTGGTTAAAACAGTAAACTGGAATTCCGTGACAAACTGCTTCAAGTGTGTGAACTGCTCAGGTCTCTGAGACACCCTCGGATTTCCTATGTGAGTGCATCTATAAAACAACTCAGGGCAGGAGCTGGGAGGCAGACTTTGTGATCAGGACAGAGGAGCTCTCTGCAGCTTCAGAGATAACTCGTGGTAGTTATATTGCATGGTAGTTATATTACAGTGGTGAAACTCCTCCAAAATAAGTCTTTACATGAAGTTTGCTCATGTAGAAAGCAACTGCTTTTGATTTATGTTGCATCATCATATTTTCTTTGAGTTATTTCCCCAACTACAGCGTACGTACGCTGGTGAAGAGCAGTTGCAGTGTGCACTCATTACAAATCAAAATAAGTTTCAATTAAAACTATTCTGTAAGCTTTAAGCAAACTTTAATTGTTCTGCTTGTTAGCACTCTTTTTATCCCCTTGGAAAAACTATGACTTCTTAGAGTGCTCTTTTGGGACATGCAAGTGTTTGCTGCTTTTGTTGCAGATTTGACTGTTGCCCTTTAACTGATGCTGGCTACAAATACACAATTTTCAGGATGCATCCAGCACCACTGATCTATGCGGGGTGTTTCTGCATACAGGAAAAGCAGTTGCTGCTTAGAACTCAGAAAGATAGGCCAGGAGAACTTATGTTGCAAACCCACCATGTTTACATCAATAGTGACACGTAAATAGCGACTGTTGGAAGTAAGACATTAAGCTTAGGGGTCTTCTGTGATCAGAAAAATAGTCAAAGCATGAGGAATTCAAAACTGTCATTTTTATGACAGGTTATGTCATATTAAACACTTCGATGAGAAACTGAATGTGGAAGGATCACAGGTGAACTTAAGTGTGTTTTTATTTATACCAGTCCTGTGAAAGAGCTTTGCAACAGCTGGATTCCCCCCTCAGCCCTCTCTTTCCAGTTCTTACAAAGAGGCTGCAATCAACACTATGTAACTAACACCTTCCTCTTTTCTGGTACCAGAATATCTCTGATGAATGTCTTGTGAGGAACCCTGAGTGGGAAGCAGCAGTAGTCAGGCAGGAAGCACTGCTCATTCTCTTCTGATTTCAGTAACCTGAGGATATTGGCCGTGGTGGCCTTTTGGTTGCAGCAGGTTGAAGCAGACTCTTTTAATCTTTGCTGCTGAAAGTTTCATTAGGCTTTGTTGGTGTGAATTTCCCTGGTATTAGAAAAGGGAGGCAAAGAATGTATTTCCTTTTCTGCACAATACAAATTGTCCACAAGGAAAGCTATTCTCTGAGAGCTGGAGTGGGTTCTAAGAGGACTAAACCAACAGGTAAAAAGAGAACTAGCAGGCTTTCCTTTGTCTAATTTGGTGTCACCGTCTTCATTGCTCTGCAAAACCTGCAGTATAGGTAGACAACTTCTTATTTCAGCATCATATGGGCTGTTGAAATTCTGTTATGTGGAATTCCTGTGCTGGTTTTATGCCATCCACGCAGACAGTGCTGCACAGGTCATTTTCTATTGCAGGATGTCTTTGCAGCATAATTTTGTCTGTTTTTACAAATGCATTTTATTCTCTTTTTCTTTCAGGCAATAAAAATGACAGCTACCAATCAGTATCTTGTTGGACCTGGAGATTTTCAGGGGCCGTTTCAGTTGGATATTGATATTTCTGGACTGATATTCACCCATCATCCCTGTTTTAGCCGTGAGCATGTGTTAACAGCTAAATTGGCTCAGTTGTATGATCAGTATTTAGCAAGAAAACAGAAGAATCTTACTGAACTTCTCACAGACAAGGTATTCCTGTTGTGTCATCATAGCTCAGTGAGATCTGCTGGTTTAACTTAAAAGCTGAATTTGTTTCTTCAGAGTAGAGTAATGAAATTCTAATTGTATGTGATGAATGGCACTTTGTCAGAAGATAAAACCCCAAGAATTTCGCCCAGCTTGCTGTGTGTTCAGTGCAGAACTGCAGTTTTAAGATTATGGATTTCCTTGATCTTCTATTTAAAATGAGCCTGATGGAGGTTCTGAACTCAAGGGAATATTATTGTTAGAATACAATAACATTTACGTAATATTCCTTAGAGTATCCAAAATGTTTTCCAGGTAAGACTTTACAGGATTGTGTACAGGAGCTCCGACAGACAGGCAGCAAAAGACACTGTGCGAGGATGGAGGGAGAATACTGAAATTTAGTTTCACTTTTTTATTAGAAGTGAAAGAAAGCAGTTTCACCAAGTGCTACAAAAGTTGGTGACCTGTTTCCAGGGTGACCTTGGCTGGGCTATTCACTCGCTGCATCCCATCACTCTTCCTCCATCTGTACACTGGTGGTGGCCTTCTGTGGTGTAAATTTGTGCATGAACATTAGGCATTGTTAGTACACTTCTAATATCATCAGGGTGCATGGGACTATTTTTAAAGCATTTGAAAATACTTTTTAAATCTGAAAGGATAATGATTCTTTAGGAATATGAGGTAAATATTATGATATGGCATAGATCTATGTGGTAGGGCTGGCTTGTTTAAAAATTAGTTTGATTATTAAGCTCGTATAAATTCAAATTTCCATAAATTAAAGGTGATGATATTACCAGTAATGTAGGCAACTGCATAATATATTTTTCATAAAGGGATTATAACAACTGATTGTTTTAGCCATCACTTTGCTACTGACAGGCAGTTTTAAAAACTGTCTCCTCTAACAGTCATTTGATTGCGAGATTGTTGCAGCTATGTTATTCATGAGCCTAAACAATTCTTCCTCCCTTTCCCCCTCCCTCCCTGCTGTGTCCCAGTGGACTTCTCCTTACGTAATTCTGGTGCTTGCTCTCTGTTTCTTAAAATATATCACCTTATAGTCCTCATTTTGGCAGGCTAAAGAAGCTGCACTTTATCTCCTTTTGTGAAAAGTGCTCCCTGTTCCCCAGATGGTGCTGGCAGCTTTCCATGTGTTCAGTTATTGTTTCTTTCAAAATTTCCTCCAATATCTTTTTTTTTATACAGGTGAGTTCGATTTTGTGGTTGCTAATGTGTATTTTCAGCAGTCTGCTTCCTGCTCTTCAATAACTGTCAAACTGGAGAGACAATATTGGTTTAAAAAAATCTTTGCTCCTTGATTTGTAATTTCATTTCTTCTACTTTGGATGTAGTTGCTTTTATCTCCTGCAGTGCCTTTAGCCACTCTGGTTTTGCATTCAGGACTATCCTTAAGGACATCTACAGCAACACCGTAACCAAAAATTATGAGGCATGCTTGATGGTTAATAGTAATTAGAATATTCCTATCTACTGTTGTTCCTTGGTTTTCTCTCTTCTCCTTGCAGTCCTTTGCATTTTCTTACCTGCACGGCCACATGTATTTTTGCGTTCTCCTACACTAGGTGTCCATCTCCCATGTAATCATTTGATCTCTATCTTCAGTTCTCAGTTGAAGGGGTGGCCTCTTGTCTTGACAGAATGGCAACAAAAGTGTAACATTATTCCCCCTTCTGTTTCCTCCTTAGACTTCTCTTCCTGTTGTTACCTGCAGTGTGTTCTGGTTAAATGCATTGTTGCAAGGCTTCTGTAAGGCACTCATCAAATCCACAGTCCACTTGGGTTTGTTGTTTATTTTGTTTATTTTTGTTGTTTATATTCTAGGGCTACCTTTAGTGGCCATTCATAATCCAAAAAAACCAACCCTTCTATAAAAGGGGTTTTTTTGGCAAACACATTTTTTTCCCTACCCCTTTGGTTCTTGAGCTTTCAGAATAATCACTCTATCAGCTTTATCCCTTTTTTTTAGATCTGTTACAGTGCTGAGAATCGCTAAATCTCTCTTGAACATCCAGGGATCCTAATTAAAATTTCATCTTGAAGAATCAGCATCTCACATGGCAAACCCCTGTAAATACAGAATCAAGACAATTCAGAGTTTTCTTTTATGTAGTAACTAACTTCCATGTCAAGGTGCATTAGAAATGTCAAACCATCTGCTAATTGTTTGTTTTTTTCATTTAAGCTGCATGCTTTGAGGAATGCTGTGCAAGGTATAGAAGGTGGTGGTGCTGGTGTTCCTAGACCTGTGGCACAACAGAGCATACCTGAATACAAAACTGAGATCAGGTAGGTATGGATTCATTAAATCATTGATTTTTAAAACTATACTCCTTTTTTCCTTTCCATGCTGGTACAGAATAAGATTCACATCACACTTTTAGATTCTGCTGTAAATTGCTTTAGAAGAATTTTATGGGTTTAAGATTTCTTACTGATAAGCTAAATAAAAAAAATTATTAAGAAACTGTAGCTTAGGCTGAAATCTTGATTCAGAAGGGGGCTAATTTGATTAGCTTTTATTAATTCTTAGTAACTATTTACTGGTGTGTTCTGCAAATTACAATTTAATTAAAGTTTCAATAGACATCAGCTGGATGCATGAAGCTCTCAACAATGCAAGTGATGCAGGTTTTTGAACAGGCAAACCCCCTATTTTTTTCCATTTTCTTACTCTTTACACAAAAGTTCTTGATTCACTTCGTGTTCTTGGGTATTTTGGCTGCCTTTTGCCAATGGTTTAATACACATAAAATGGTAGAATTTTGTTTTAAAAGATTGCAGTTATCATTCTTGGACAGTAACTGGGTAGTAAAAATATACTGCAGTTTCTGGCTTCGTAGTGGAAGTATTATTTTTGGCAGATAGATAGTGGTGAGCTGTAAGTGTAAGCAGAATGATAAAAAATTAAGTTATTTTGGAAATCTATGCTAAAAAGCCTTTTAACTAGTAGATACCCAATAAAATCTGAACGTTTTTCACAATCTGAAAGTAGACAATAATGTATTAATTTAAATAAATAGAAATTTAGACTGATGAAGTGGGTGACAGGATAATACAATATTAAAACCCATTTTTTTCAATAACAATTTTACTTTCAGCCTTGAAATCTACATCTGCTTACACTTAAATATCCACTCGCTACCCTTACTTTGGGAATTGCTTCTTCAGATTTTCGTCCTTCAAGTCTTGTAATACGTTGATGTCTGTGCAGGACTTACAGAAGTCTGTAATGTATTCTTTTGTACTGAAGGACAGAATTTCCTTCTATTGAAGAAGGAGTGGCTTTTATTAATGTTTTCTTAATACATCTTGCTAGAGGACTAAGGGCAGGAGCTGTGCAGTTACCGTACAGCGCCTTGGGAACAGCAGCTCTCACCAGGGACAACATGAGAACAGTAACGAGAAGCTTCAGTGTGGGAATGAGATTCTTGGATTTTAGCACCAACCCTGAGGCTTGCTTGATAGTTAATTCTAATTAGAATATTCCTTGTGGATATCTTAAGTGTTTTTCTAGGTCTTGAGTGCTTTAGTTCAGTGTCACACTGTTATGGATCAGGAGAAACTCGGCTGAAATCAGTGAGATCAGTGTTGTGTAAGTAATGTGAGATGGGCTTGGCGGAGATTATTCTAGGGCTTTTCATATCTGTAATTCTTTCTGGCTACAGCTCTGTTGTTGGAAGCTGTTACACATATGAGTCTCAAATGGGCTCAGGAATTTTTACTGTCGTGGTGTATAATACTAACTTGGACCACGTACATTGGTAAAAAACATCTGACCTGCTTTGTCTCTCTCTTAATGTTGCGTTTCCCTCATGGTCAATGTAACACACTCATGAAAAATATGGAAAATAATAATTGTTTCCTCCGCCCTCCAATAACATAACCAATGTGTAATCCTTGCTGTCTGAAGATCAGAGCTGTAGTTTTCCATCGGTTTGAGAAAGAAATGTGAAATTTGAATATGGAAAGCTTTTACAAATTAGCAATTTCAGCCCTACTGTCCTCATTTTCTGAGGAGGAAGCCGGTGTACACTGTGGATTGCGGTTTTCAGGCTCTTCTGGCTGATGTGTTTTAGCTGGCGTCTTTTCTTCATTTCTTTAATGTCTTTAATGTCTTTCTTCATATCTTTAAGCTTTGTCTTTTAGCTTCATCTGGTATACAAAGAAGAAATGTTGTTAAGCTGCATGGATAAGTAATAATCAAACTACTGGCTAGTGGTGGAGAAGTTACTCATATTGCGCTGTGGAAAGTCTATATTTCATCTGTATTGTTTTTACTAAATATGCTTATGCTTTTAGATAATGTATGATATATTTCTTCTCTAACAATCTTCCACATTCTCTGAATATTCCAAGTAGTAATGTGTTAGTTTACGTTTTCTATTATTTCTTTTAAAATCACATTATTTTCACTAGACATGTTTAGCTACCAGGGTAGTACTGGAAAGGGTCTGTGCTTGTGCCACATAGACATCTACATTGAAATGTGTGTTGGTGATTAAAAGTGCTAATGAATAGCTCTTTCCAGTCAGATTAGAGGGTAGAAATGTGAAATACCAATTCTGGGGGAAAAAAAAAGCCCTGTAAATTTTGTTTGTGTTAAGAATCTTGAAAGGTTGTCATAGGACTTCAATTACTTCACACATTACTACATTACTTCATCTCTGCAAGTCCTTTTTACTGGCGCTTGAGACATGTTAAGACATATTTTGTAATGTGTGACTGTAATAAGCATTACTTCATAGCAGCAGTGTAGGTTTCCTGGGCTGTTGTTTACATGAATTGACTTTAAAATGGGTTTAATGATGCACAGCTGTAATAAGCATTTCAGAAAACTTTGAGATCTCTAGAGAATGAACTGTAATTGAAGTCAGATTGTCCAAAACATGAGAGACGAGAGCACAGAAGGTAATCAAATCCTGCCATCTTCGTGTCTGGGTTTTATGTTCCTTGGATTTAAACCACTGGGTCCATCAATCAGATTGGCATCGTCTCATGGCTGTTGGTGTCTCAAGTTTTCACTCTGTTGTTCCACTGAGTTATGCGGTTCTGATTGACTTTGTGCATATGTACATACATTTCTAGGCAAACCAGAAGACTTCGTGATGCTGAAGAAGAAAAAGACAGAATGTTGCTTAAGTCCATTATAAAAGTTTGGAAAGAAATTAAATCCCTCCGTGACTTTCAGAAGTTTACTAACACACCCGTGAAACTTTATTTGAGGAAGTATGTTTTTGATAACACTTTGAGAACTTTAAAATTCTGGTATCGAGGGTGCAAAAGTAAGAATTTTAGTGGTGTCTGGCACTGGGTCAGCCTGCCACTATTCTTTTTGAGTTTGGGGAGGAAGGAAGTTTAAAGTAACAAGTAATTACTGTAACAGAAAGAAATTTCTACAGGCTAATGAGTTAAGAAAAAATAATTACATTCATTCTGCATAGTAACTGCTATCAACTTTTAGACTATGTTAGTTATTTTTAAATAGAACACTTTTGATATAATGAATTTAATTCATGGAGAAGCAGACTTATGTATTAAACACTTAATTGTCTTCTGTTAATTTATGCTACATGTTGATAACTTGTTTTGAAGGGAAGAGGTTGATCAGAAATTAGATGAAAAAGCATATGAAGCAGAAATTCACGCTGAGATAAATGAATTGTTAGAAGAATGCATGGAAGAATATGAAAAGAAAATGGAGGAGTACAAAACTGAGCTACAAGAGTGGAAATCCTGGAAGAAAGCACAGGTTTGCTTATATCATTCAGTTTCACCAAAAAATAAAATAATTACTATTGTGTTGAAAATGTGTGCTTCTAATACAGAAAAAAAATTCAGGATATTTATGCATGCATTGTATAATGTATTTGGATACCTTCTATCTATTTAGAATTCATTACTAAAGTAACTGTTAATTAAAAAATTAAAATGTTCTAGGTTATAGAGGAGCTTTGTCTTCCTGCCACTGATTTCCAGCACTTCAGCAGTTCTTTAATAGTTTGCAGCATTCCCATTAGATTCATGTCCTTCTTGCAAAGATAAAATATGATGAATTGTGTGTGTGTATGTGTGTGTGGTGAAGCAAAATAATTATGGGGTGTTTCTAACGAACAAGCAGTTGATGTCATCTTATGGACAATTATGTTCAGAAATGTCCCAAAGCTGAAAAATTTAGTAACTATTTTAGCCTTTTACCTCTGAAAAGCTTCATTGCTAATAATCTGTATAGTAGTTAAGGTCTCAGTCGTGCTTCAGGTGGATATTGGCAAACACAGGAGCCAGAGTGACCCACTGCCACAGGGCGATCTCTGAAATAGCCCGTGGCAGTGCCAGCAAAATCCGACTTGCTTTCATAGTTAGCTGACAATCTCCTGGATGCCTCAGGGTAATCGTGGTTATACTTGAATATAATTACTGCCCAGTTTGAACACTGGAGGGATTTGGATACCAAGGCAAAATAAACTTTAAGGAAATGCTTCAAATCTAGTTTTCAAGTCTTGTGCAGCTGCTGATACTTTTATGGAAAGTCTTTTTCACACACATGCAGCATCTGCAGAAGGCACTTGAAATGCTTAGGGGGAGCTGATCTGCAGGTCTTGAAGTCCTTATCGGAACACCAGTGGGCACATGACTCATTAGTATCACTTCGCTTCACTTGTAGGATAAGATGAATAAATGTAAACCTTAAAATGAAAGCAGATAGTGTTGAGCATTAATCCTGGTGGGAACTGTTCACCTACCTCTAGCCAGTTGTGCCTTTCACAAATACCCAGGTGCGTGATTTCAGTCAAAGCTGTGCTCAGCATCTTTTTACTATCTTAGCCGCAAACTGTCTTGAGACTGAGGTGATTGGTTCTTTCCTTTTAGTGTGAAAGGTAATACACAGACCTTCCTTTCATGCCCAGAAATGCTTGCTTTTATTTTACTCAAAGTACATTTTTTTGGTTAATTACTGCTGTTGGTGTCTCACTAGCACAGGTCGTGTGAATCCAAGGAAGGCACTAGAGGCAGGAAAGACTAAATAAACTTAACAGGAAATGCAAGAAAAGTATAACATAAAATTGAACCAAGAAAGAAAGAAAGAATATTTACTAATTAAAAAGTGTGTGAACAAGTTGTTAAGCTAAATACCTCAGTTACTGAGGAAAAACAGTTTGCCTGCCTTGCCTCCTTCTGGTTTATTTGTGGTGGTTTAAACTGTGAAGTGGTTGGTGCTCCCAAGCAAGCTGTACTTCCAAGTAATCTGTAAGTCTGTGGAACAAGGAACTTGCAGTTGTTTAAAGCTGAACATCCGTATGAAGAGTGGAGTTCTGCAGTGCAGGAGATGCAGAAAGGCATGTGGTGTTCTCTTTGTTCTGTTTGGCATCGAGCAAGAGAGGCGATCATTCAGCCAGGCTAAAGATACTGCTAATCTCAAAAGGTTGTGTGCCAAAATTTGTGGCACACGTGCGTTCACTTTGTCAGTGTGTGTGCAGACAACACATCTTGAAAAACTGACTACTGGTTGAGTAACCTTCCTTTAATCCTAATAGAATGCACGTGGTAACTGGTGCGAAATGAGGAGTGAGCTGCTAGCCAGGATGTTCGTGAAACATGTTTATTTTGTATGTTGGTTGGGAAGGTTAAATAAATGTTTTGTTTGAGGGACGTTGTGTTTTTGAAGCATATGACTGGAATGCATTGCTGAATTCTTAATCTGAAGCGGTACTACACGAGTGAAACTTTATTTTTGTGTGGGATGGTTTTAGAATTATAAAGTTGTTTCTCGTACACGTTTATTGCTTGTGAATCAAGAAGACAGGAGTAAAAAACTGCACTGAATGAAACAAGTTCAAGAAGAACGTTATTATTTTTATATGCAGAAGTCCAAGAAGAAAAAGAAGAAAAAAGACATTCATGAAGATGAAGAATCAGTAGAAGATTGTGATCTTGGTGAGGAACGTGTAAAACCCATCCCACCTAAAATGCCCAATAGCCTGGAAATAGAGCAGCAGGTTAGAGAAAAAGCTGACAAGTGCAGAAGGAAGCCTGGAGAGCCTGCTGTAATTCCTGAACTGGTGCTGTCAGGAAGCGTAACTCCAACTGAACTGTGTCCTCGGTGAGTTAGATGTTGGCCTGTAAATTACTTTGTTGTTATATACTTTTATCATAATTTCTTGATGTTGCTTATTAATTGATTTTGTACAGCTTTAGAAGTATGGGCTCACCATTCTCTTTAGCCTAGTGGTTAAAATGTTAAAACTTCTGCTTCTGACGCTGATATAATTTAATTATTTTTCACATGTAACCTTGGATATTCTGTGTTTGGAGAATGAAAAATTCAAAAAAAAAAAAGAAAAATAGAGTAAAGAAGCTTTGTAGTAAACCAGCGATTAAACTATGGATAAAATAAGTAAATTTACTTGTTAGTGTAACTTCCACATTTATAGATACAATTTAACATACATCTAGCAGATTTGAATTTTAAATCTGCTTTGTTTCATACTTATTCAGCAAATAGCCTCATCAAGGAATATTGCTTGGATATTTTACCGCCAATGACTGAAACCTACAAAATCTTAACTCCATTTGATATCATTTTTTGTACTTTGGAACAAGGAAGAAGAATGGAATTGTGTTTCCCTAAATAACTCCTTTAACATGGAGGTGGCTTTACTGGATCTAAACGATTTTTAGATCATTTTATATTCATGAGATAATAAAAAAACTTGTTAAATAATAGTTTTTAATAGTTTTTAAGTCATTCCTTTGTAGTGATATTTTTAGAAGAGTACCATCTCAATTTAGTTGACCTGTTTCCTCTTGAGGAATCAGCTTCTCATCAAAAATTTCATAAAAGAATAATGTTATTAAAAATGATGTGGCAGTTTTTTTCACATATTTACAGAGCAGAAGTCTTGCGACGAGAAGATGTAAAGAAACGCTCAGCATTTATAAAAGTCCTTTTCAATTCCAAAGAAGTATCACGAACTGTTACCCGACCAATAAGTTCAGATTTCAGAGTTCACTTTGGACAGATTTTTAATTTACGAATATTCAATTGGCCAAACAGTTTGAAACTAGAGGTAGGTAGTGATTTATCATAGGAACTGTTAAAAAGATAATGTGAAATGTAATTACTCCTGTAATGTATGCATTTGGCTTTGTGGTAGAGTTGGAAAGACTGAAAGACCTGTGAAAGACCCTCTTTAAGTCATCAGTCTTCTCCCCATTCCTGGCTTCTCCAGTCCCAAACTTTCAACTTGGCTGCGACATTTTTGGTGCTTGTTCTTTGCACACATACACGTGTGTGTGTGCTTTATATATATGTGACTGTGGGCTGCACGGGGGAAATGAAATCATTCGATAACTGGGACATGTTATTAAATATCTTAGTGGAGCAGTCTTTTCATTTTAGAAAAACTGGTTTAAGTTGTGGATAAACTTGTCAAAATGGTTTTCTTAAAATGTTATTGTAAAATTATCATAATATTTGCAGTTGTGGGATAAGTAAAAAAGTACATTGCTAACGATGTCTGTAACTGCACTTGACTTGATCAACAGTGCAGTTAAGTCAAACCGCTGCCACCCCTTTTCCAAATAGGAATTAATCATAGAATTACCTAAGCTGGAAGGGACCCCAAAGGATCATCGAGTCCAGCTCCTGAATGAGTCAAATGAGTAATTTTGATGTGCCAGTTTTCACGTAGCCAATCTGGTATATTTTTAGGAGAGAACACTGATCCTAATTCTCTTGTGAGATGGCTTTTCCTGTTAGCTAACTTCTCTTAGGGGGTTCAGAGGAGGGTGTATACGCCTCGCCTGCTCCGTTTGTGTAACGCACAAGTGGAAAAGGAAAAACATCTTCTTGGATTAAAAAAATCTGAATGGAGAAAGAAATCGTATCTGAGCCTGCAGCTGCCAGGGCAGAGGGAAGCAGCGCGCGGTACTGCCGGAACAGGGACTGAGTCCGTACCCTGGCGGTCGTGGTAAGGGAGAGTTGATGAGGCAGATCATCTGGCACATCCCCCGATGCTGAGACTGGTACGAGCAGTCTCTGCACATCCAGAGAAGGGCAGCGAGGCTGGGGAGGGGCTGGAGAACAAGTCCTGCCAGGAGAGACTGAGGGACTGGGGGTGTTCAGCCTGGAGAAGAGGAGGCTGAGGGGAGACCTCATCCCTGTCTGCAACTGCCTGAAAGGAGGCTGTGACGAGGTGGGGGCTGGGCTCTGCTCCCCAGTGACAGCGATGGGACAGAGGAAATGGCCACAAGTTGTGCCAGGGCAGGTTCAGACTGGACATTGGGAAGAATTTCTTCCCTGAAAGGGCTGTCAGGCACTGGCACAGCTGCCCAGGGAGGGGGGGGAGTCGCCATCCCTGGAGGGGTTTAAAAGACGGGTGGATGAGTTCCTTAGGGACAGGGTTTAGTGGGGAGACAGGCACGGTTGGACTCGGTGATCTCAGAAGTCTCTTCCAACCTTATGATTCTATGGGGCTGTCACGAGCGGTTCAATATTGTACAGTAACACTCTTTAAAGCCGCCTTTATCGTACTATTCTTGGGTGCACTAGAAAGGTGAGGAGGGTATTAAGAAGATTCAGACCAAGATAGCTGCTGGTAGCTGAAATGTCTGCTAATTGGCTGTTTTAGAAAGTAAATTAACAAAATTGCCTTAAATTAATTTTTTCATACTTAAATCACAGTAAACGCCTTTTTTTTTTTCCAAATACCCTACGATATGCTTTCAACTTCTCATGAACACATGTAATTTTTTTTTCCTGTGTCTGTCACTGTGTTTTTTTCTAGATATATGAAACAACGGGTATGGGCAGTACGACCCTACTGGCTGAAGTGTTCGTACCTCTCCCTGAGACTACAGTTCTGACAGGCAGTGCTCCAGTGGAAGAAATAGAGTTCAGTAGCAGTCAGCGTGTGATGTTGGACCATGAAGGAGTTGGGAGTGGTAGGGACTCTGTCTTTCTCGGTTCAATCTTTCTCCTTTTTCTGAAACCATGTAGCAGTAACAGGCTGGCATAAGTTTCAGAGTAAAAGCTGTCAAAAGCATTTACAGCTTCTGTAAACCTTATAAAATAGTCATGATTATTATTATTAAAGTTTGATGTGGAATTTTTCTTTCTTACTAATTTTAAACTGTATGTAATAAAAATGTGTGTTTATTATTTGGCTTCTAGTATTAGCGGAGCTCTCCTGGCTGCATAAGGTGTTTGGGCTTTTTTTAGTATTTAAGTAATCGGGCCTCTGGCACTGTAGAGGAAGCAGATGGTCTTAATCAGTGTAGCTCCAGTGATTTTGATTTTGATGTTCTAAACCACTGAAGAACTGGCTGTATAAGAGTATATGCACAATTATTTTTTTTGTCTTCCTATTTGCTTTGATGACATCCTGCGACACGTTTTATCCCAGGGATTTCAGAAAGATAAATCAAGGGAGAGGTAGGAAGAAGGGAAACAAGAATAATACATAGTAGCACATGGAAATTTCAAGTTTCTATAATAAGTTTGAAAAGCGTTATGAGATGAATGACTTGCATAAATTTGCTGTATGTGAAATGTAGATCAAACTAGAGCAGAAGAATAGACGAAATGCTGTGGAGGAAAGAAATGTGGTAAAAAATCATTACAACAAATGTGTTATTGACCATGGTGACTGTATATACAATTGTGTACCCCAAAGCTTTAGGACTGACTTTTCAATCGTGCATGCTTCTTTGACTCTGAATTTCTCTTTCATTAATAGCACTCTGCTGAATCTGAAAATTACCAAAAATACTAAATGAAGTGCATCTGTGAAGGAAAAAAGGTGCCTTTGGCATGGCTTTCAAGGCATAGCCTCTCCTTCCAACTCAAATGGAAAGGGTTTCTGTAGGTGGAACGGAATCTTTCACTCCTTTTCTAGAGAAGAGTCCTTCCTCACTGCATGCAGCACAATCAAGTTGTTTCACATTACCTAATTTTTATAAAGGCACAGATCATTTAACTACTTGTTATGGGAAGTATTATTAAAGGTGTTTAAAGATTGTGTTTGAATGCATAAATATATACTTTGGGATTTTTCCCTCTCCATAGGTGTGTCATTTTCATTTGAAGCTGATGGTAGCAACAAAATGGCTTTAATGACCTCAGGGAAAGTATCCAATAGTGTCTCTTGGGCAGCTGGAGAAAAAGGAAACCCCTTAATTCCTCCAGTATCTCAGCAAAACGCAGGCATTCCAAGGTAATATGATATGACTTTTTAGGGGTTCATGGGAAACTGACTATACTACTATTTTTTAAAAAAAAGACTTTCATAATAAAGAATTTTCATAATCTTTTTCCTTAAGTTAGATATTTTACTTTGCACTGTAACTCCCTACAAGTATCTTGCAGTACACATTTTTGCAAAATAGTTTTTAGTTAGAGATTTTATCTTTTAGAATATTATTTATAAATAATATTAAAGTTAAATTCAAGCCGATTAATTCACTTTTATGATTTTCTACTAGAAGATGTATATATTGGCAAGGAACTTTCCTGTAATCATTTCGTTATTTTTCTTATTTGAAGTGCATTTAAGTAGACTGTTGGAACACATGCTTTAAATGCCTTTTCTGTAATTAATGATAACAATTATGCTATGAAAGCAGTGCAAGTTAATATAAGGACTTGACACTGTTAGTGAATTAATCAATGAAAAATTCACATCTGTAAGAGCATTCCAAGAAAATACTCTCTCGTGATTTTTCTCCATCGGAAGCTTATTGACTTGCAGAAATGAGTATATATTCCATTTAAAACAATCTAATTTGCCCTGTGGCTGCAAATTGAACAGTTTATTGTATAAAAACATTTTGTTGCTTTTATACAATTTCAGCAAAGTCCAGGAGATAATACAAAAAAATCTGCTTTTGTAAGGAGCTCGGGTAACTTCACTGTAAAGCCTTAAAGAGTTTTCCCATACTTACTAGTACTGAGCACAGACCTCTCCCAGCTGATGAGATTCTTTCAGATTTTTGTTCATGTAGAGACTAGACATTGGCATCCAAATCACCATTAGTATTTTTGACCCAAACTGCTGCTGTTGGAGCAGTTTGCTGATTGGTATATGAGTAACCTGCTGACTTTGAGACTTCAGTGGCGTGGCGTCAAAACACAAGGATGCGTTCCCAAACTTTAAACCTGGGAGACTGATCACTGTAGTGAATGGAAATGTGGGGAATTCCAGAGGGAAATCTGCTGTAAAACTCTCTTTGAATCATGCTCTAGAGATGAACAACCCTCTGACTTTCCCTTGTCTGTTGTGAAAGCCAGAGACAAGATTTTCATGTCCAAAGTCAGGGCTTTGCTGCCCATTAGCTTTTCAGCACAATTGTGATACTGTGTGCATTTGTTCAAGACTGGTGCCTAGAGTTACAACCCCGATGTGACTCTTTTATCTGGTACTCCCAGTAACTGCAGGGTGTTTGGCTGGTTCTAATCAAGCGCAAGAAAGATCCATAAGTTCTTAAAGCTTTCTTGAAAATATTCACAGTATCACAGTATCATAAGGTTGGAAAAGACCTTTGAGATCATCGAGTCCAACCTATGACCCAACACCTACACCTACTCCTACTTGTCAACTACACCATGGCACTAAGAGCCTCATCCAATCTCTTCTTAAACACCTCCAGGGACGGTGACTCCACCACCTCCCCGGGCAGCGCATTCCAATGGCCAATCACCCTCTCAGTAAAGAACTTCTTCCTAATGTCAAGCCTAAACCTCCCCTGGCGAAGCTTGAGACCGTGTCCTCTTGTCCTGTCACCGGTCACCTGAGAGAAGAGACCAACCCCTGCCTGACTACAACCTCCTTTCAGGCAGTTGTAGAGAGCAATAAGGTCTCCCCTGAGAAGCAGAGGAAAAAGACTCAAATTAGCATCCTTAACGAGAGAGGGGGCAACATCACCGTCTGTGCTGTCCGGCCAGTAACATGCATGTCCTGGTGTATTGGGTTTACATGGCAAGGTTTTGGTAGCGGAGAGGTGCTTTAGGGGTAGCTTTGGTGAGAAGATGTCGGAAGCTTGGCCAGCAAGTCAGTGTACGAATGGCCTCCAGATTACCTCCAGTTCCTCTGTGTCTTCTGTGAATATGAGAAAGTGAGCAGGAGCTTCCAGAGGATGAGGAGTGGAGCTGGGGCTCAAAAGTGTTGGTGAGGACCCAAAGCAGGGCTGCACTGCAAAAGAGAAGGCTGTGGGGGTGTCGCAGCACAGACGGTGCCCTCACAGCCGGCGTGCAGTCCTGCGGGAACTGAACAGGATGCACGGAGCAGGGTGCAAGCCCAGACACAGCGAGGGGAACAGTCAGGTCCCAGGATCTATCCAGAAACACCAGGAAAGGGCCAGACGCCAGTGCTACAATGCACATCTGACAGTGCCATCCAGGAATCATAGAATCATAAGGTTGGAAGAGACCTCTGAGAACATCGAGTCTAACCGTGCCTGTCTCCCTGCTAAACCATGTCCCTAAGGAACTCATCTACCTGTCTTTTAAACACCTCCAGAGATGGCAACTCCACCCCTTCCCCGGGCAGTGAAGAAATTCTTCCCAATGCCCAGTCTGAACCTCCCCTGGCACAACTTGTGGCCATTTCCTCTGTCCCATCGCTGTCACTGGGGAGCAGAGCCCAGCCCCCACCCCGTCACAGCCTCCTTTCAGGCAGTTGCAGACAGGGATGAGGTCTCCCCTCAGCCTCCTCTTCTCCAGGCTGAACACCCCCAGTCCCTCAGTCTCTCCTGGCAGGACTTGTTCTCCAGCCCCTCCCCAGCCTCGTATACCCTTCTCTGGATGCGCTCCACAGGATTTAAGGCTTTGAGCAAGCAAGGACTGTACATCTGATAAGCTCTTTTCAGTATGGATTGTCAAAACTTTTATGCTAAATTGCCTCACTACATGAAAGTTTTCATCTTATTTCCTAGTCGTCAGCAGCATGGTATAGTGTACATGTCCTATAAATATATCAATAAGCACCTTGTATAAAAGTTCTCTCCCACCAGTTCCTTCACGTTTCCCCCTTACTTTTGTTGGTAGTTCATCATTCCCTCAGTTGCAAAGCTACGACTGAGAACGAAGTGGAATTTGCTGTGCAGGCTGTGGGGAGCTTTTTGGTTTTTGCTCAGTCATGTGATTTTGGTATAAGTTCTGTCTATTTTCACTTTTTAGTGCTTTAAAAAATATTGAGTCTATTGCATCCATTGGCACTTCCGGCTTAACTGACATGAAGAAACTAGCTAAGTGGGCAGCAGAAGCAAAACTAGATCCAAATGACCCAAACAATGCAGCTCTGATGCAGCTAATCACGGTAAGTGGCTTTTTCAGAACTGTAGGGTTAACAGAGCTGTGAAACAGCTACTCACTGGTACCTTCTCAGGCAGTCTGCACGCGTGCCAGGGGCATAGCAGCATTTGAATTTGTGATGGACATACGTGTATGAGTGTTGAGAAGCAAAATGTCTATTAAAAATATGATTTATTAGTCTACTTTCTAGTGGGTTAATTCTTTATTAATGAGTATGATTTATTAATCCACTCAGTAGTATTCTAGTGGTGAAAAATAGGTATAGGGGAATATGCAACCTGATTCATTTATGAATTAAAAAAAATATGGATTTTGTGTTTGTTGTTTCCATTAAGTGCAGGGATGTTCCCAGTGTACTTGTATCAAATGGGACGCTGCTCATTAGTGACAATTGTACAAAGAGATCTTTGTACAATTTGTAGAAGTTGGGAATGCTCTAAACATCAAACTGAGGAGCTGTTTACACGGCTGAAGTTGTGTAAATGAGCCATCTTTACAGTAGGCTTTGTAGGTTACTCTGCTGTGTACAGTTTTCCTAGTCTTTAATGTTTTGTTATGTAACAAGGAAATAGAATTTTATTGTATTCTTAAATGTATAATCTCTCATACTTTGCTAACAGCAACCTATTTTAAAACAACGTTTCAATCTGATCCATCTCAGTTGTTCTTGCTTAAAATTAACATCCCTTTAATGTACATGTTGGACTTACAAAAGTTATTTTAGAGAATGTTGTCACTTTGTATGAAGAGGTTAATAGTTTTTCAACTATTTTAGGTTGCTACAAGTGGAGAGGCACATGTTCCTGATTTCTTCAGATTGGAGGAGCACGAATTTAATTTTGTTTCTGATGAGGAGTTTAATAGATCAAAGAGATTCCGACTCTTGCAGCTCAGAAGTGAGGAGGTGGCAGAGTTCCGAAACTATAAGCAAGTCCCTTTACATGAACGAGAAATCAGTGAGAAAATCTTCCAGGTAGAATGTTATCTGAATTTTTCTTTTTCCTAGTTTTAATGCTAATAATATTTGATGTGTGATGAAGTCAACTGATCTCTTTAAGAACGTACAGCTATGCTGATGTGTAGAAAAATGATAATTTTATACCTTCAGTCTTTTATTTTAATCTAATTAAGATAGATACCATCTAAGGCAATATTTCCACAGCTGTACAGCTGTATATCCTGTGGAAGGAGAAAAAGAAAACACAGGAATTGCTGTCTACACAACTGTTCTGAGATTTTTTTTTTATTTTTTTTTTTAAATGTAAGAGAGACATTTTTTCAAAGGTGATTTCCAATACAGAAAGGTAATGCAAAAGTAGTTCAGGCTTAGGATTATTAACTTCTGAGCTTTGTCTGTGGAGACTGCTGGAAGCAATGACTAATGAGAATTAAAACCTTTTTATGTTTTACTACAACTTATGTTGAAGTTATTTCTGGTTTAGTACGTTGTTCCAATTGGCTTACCCTGTCCTTGCCTGTCTGTTAATTACCTTACTGAAATGCAATGTGTGCATTTTTTATTTGGGTCATACTTCAATTATTTTTAATCTCAACTCCATTATTAGTGTTAAGTTGTGCATTCTTTTGTTCTTTAACAACTTATATAGCCGAGCAGCATTTTAGCAAGTCCATTGCCTTGGCAGGATCAGAATCATCTAAGATTCTGGCAACTGCTGCTTTATTCCTGCCTCTTCTTCTATAAATTTCTCTGCAAAATTCCTTTCTTCCATTTCTTTTGGATAATGTCTTCTTTTAAAGGTACCTATTAATTCAGTCTAGCTCTTTGCAACACATATTCTTCCATTTTAAATTTTAAGTTAGTTTTGTGTGCCACATCTTTATATACAGGTGATTTTATGGACTAACTTTGTTCATTTCATGTTATCATTCAAAATTGAAAATCATAGTTTTAAGAATTGTTTTATTTGGGGTTTTCTTATCTATAGAATAAACCCATGATCACCCATTCCAAGTTCATTTTATGTATCACGATCTTCAAAACTAAGTTTAAAGTGGTATTCTTCATAGTTGGTTTACTAGTTATTTGGCAAAGTGTGAAAATTCATAGAGTTGTGGAAATATTGTTTGGAAAATATTGTCTGAAGGTCATCTAGTCCTGCTTTCCACTGAAGTGGTGGACTGTTGCCAGCATTAGATGAGATCAGCTTTGTATTTGCCTAGCCAAGTCTTGAAGACCTCTAAATGGGAGATTCCACAGCATTTCTGGATAACTTGTTCCACTGCCACACTACGCTTCCAGTGATTATTTAAAAAAAAATTTAAAAACCCCCATGTCCAACCTGAGCCTTCCAAGTTATATTTAATGGCTGTTTTCCCTTGTTATATCGTCTGGAACTACAGAGATGGGTTTGGCACTCTTCTGTGTAACTGCCCCTCAAATAATTATGGACAGGTGATGGATTGCTCGTTAATCTCTTCCTCACAAGACTAAGTTGGACACCTTGTCCAGTGCAAGAAAGACACTGAAATACTGAAGCAAGTCCAGCACTGAGCTACTAGAACATCAGTAGGGCTGGAGCACAGGGCGTGCAAGGAAAGGCTGGAAGGACTACGTCTGGTTTTGCCTAAGCAGGCAAAGCTATGGTGGTATCTTATTGCTTCCTTCAGGTGAAGACAGTGCATAGAAAACAGTGTGAGACTTGTCTTAGAGGCAAGATGATGACAGACACAAGTTCCTCCAAGAGAAATTCCAGCTAGTTATAATGAAAGCATTTTTCACAAAGATTGTATTAAAATTCTACTACATATTGTCAAGCAAATTTGTAGACTTGCCATCTCTGGATATACTGAAAATTCAACTTGCAAGGACCCCGGATTATCCTGATTGGAGTTGTTCCTACTTTTGAGTGAGGATTTGGATCAGATGACCACCAGAAGACTCTTCCAACCTACGTTATTCTAAGATTCTGCTCTCTTCTTGTAGATCATGTACTGTAGACCTTTGATTGTCTTAGTAGTGTTTTGGTCGACTCCATCCAGTTTCTCCTTATGCTTCTTGAACTGGCAGCCCCAAACTGGACACGGTATGGCAGGTGTGCCCTCACAAATACCAAGTTGGAGTGGCTCATGACTTCCTTTTGTCTGTAGGCTATGCTACTCCTGTGGTTTGCCTTTCGCCAAAAGAACATGTCATTGGTTGTCCTTAAACCTTAACCCCTATGGTTTTTTTTTTGGTATGTTTGTTATTCTGCTGGTTGCTTTCCAGGCTGTGCCAGCACGTGAAGTTACTCCACCCTCAATACAGAATTTTACCTTTTCATCATTGAGACTTTGGCTGTCCTAATCTTCAGTTATCAGGAACCTTCTGAACTGTGGTTTAGTTATTCCTAGTCAGGTATCGTTGGCTGAATTGCTGACAGTGTAGTGTTTCTCCTCATCCAGGTCACTGGTGAGGATACTGAGTGATGTTGACCCTACAATCAATCCCAGGGTACCTTGCTAGTTCAGAGGACACCAACTGGATGCCCTTACTGTTAGAGCTCAGCTGTCCACCCTGTTTTCAACCAGCAAGCAGTCCATCCAGTCCATTCATACCTATACTTTCTCAGGTTATCACAGCCAGGAATAACTGAATTCTACTCGTTGGCAGTAAGTGTATTTTCAGTCCCTGTGCCAGCTCTATTCCTAAATTACGAATTCCATAGTCATATCTAAATCTGGTAATGGAAGTTTCCTGCTGTTGTTCAAGCATGGTAGGCGTGAAGCATCACACAGATGCTTGCTCATGTGTCGTCTTACTCTCCCACCCTGGACAGGGGAGAGAATAGGTGGAGCACAAGCAACAAAACTCATGGGTTGAGATTTTTTTCTTTCTTCTTCCCTTTGCTTATAAAACTAATAAACAAGAAACAAGTGATGTAAAGGCACTTGGCACCTCCCACACCTAAACCAGTCCCTAGCCAGTCTCTGAGCAATGGCTGCCTTCCCCCAAATCCCCTTCCTTTCTGTTTTAATACTGAGGGAGACATTATATGCCATGGAATAGCTCTTTGATCATTTTAGGTGAGCTGTTCTTGTGTCCCCTCCCAGTTTCTTGTGCATCCCAACCACTTACTGCGGGGGAGTTGGAAAAAGAGACGATCTTGACACTGTGCAAGCACTGCTCAACAATATGGAAAACACTGCTGTGTCATCAACACCATTTCAGTCACAAATTCAAAACAGCACTGTACCGGGTGCTATGAAGAAAGTTAAGTCCATCTCAGCCAACCCAATACAATTAAGCTGTGAAATTATCTTCTTTTTTTCCCATTATGGTGTTTCCCGAAGTGATTCTGTTTTATTCATCCTCTCCAGTCTTTTTAGAGTGTGTAGCACTAATACGTAGTACTGCTATGAAATCATTTGCTTTATATTTTTGGTTCCTTGTGTTCCTCAGAACAAAAGGGTCTATCCTCAATGAATAAATCCAGCAGCGTGGGCTATAGCATTTTGATAGTGCAAGGCATGCCGTGCTCAGGGACAATCCTGTGATACACTTAGGGGAATAAATCCACACAAGTGTCTTGGGTCAAATGGAAAGACTTACAGTTTGGATTCAGCACCAGAGTCTGGGCCAATCCGTCTGTACCTGAGTATTTGTTTTTTCAGAAGTTTGTGAAATTTTTCTATTTCTTCTGAAAGTCTATTTAATACTAACAGTTTAGAACAGTGAATTAATGATTTGTAGTATTTAAATCATATTGCAATAAAAAGACATCTGAAAGAAGCAATGCATATGCATGTACCAGCTAGATATTCAGCACCCATTATTGGATTTCTGGCTTAGTTATTACTGTATCTGCCTAAAAATCAAGATTTCTGGCTCAGAAGAGCTATTCTTATTTTATTTGTTGCTAATCTGAAGTCATTCACCGATAATCATTATGAACTGGAAAAGTTAGATAAAGATTTATTGTGGAACTAATGAAGGACTGTGTTTCCAGAATGTGCTTCCTGGATATTTATCTTAGGCAAAAATAATGTTCTTTTTAGTAATAACAGCAGCAAAATGACCCAAAGATTAATTTTGCTGAGTAGCTTTTACCTATTAACTAGCTGTGGTTCTAAAGCCAACCTGGTTTGCAGGCTGGCAGTGAGCTGCAGCTCCTGGGAGACACCCTGGGCTTGTAGGCTCTGTGCTTTGCTTGGAAGCAGCGTATCAGCTCTTGCCTTTTTGTTAACTTATGAGACACTCTCCTCAACCTGTAAATAAAAGCTACATCTGTGAGTACAGCTCATTGTAGTCCACCCAGATAGTAACCAAAACCCCAAGAACCATTCCGTCAGCATAGCTCTCCTGCCCTTGCTTGGGCTACAGACCCTCTTATCAAACCTCAGGCAAAGCAAAACCTTCACACTCTGGCTGCTTAAAAAGCTTCCACTTTCTCACAGTGTACAAACAAAGATTTTTATTATGCTGTTAAATCTCTTCAATAATTGTTTCTCGACAAACTCTCCCACAAGCAGTTTTTTTGCCAGTGTTCGACACTACGAAAACTAGTTCGGTGTGTTATTGAAACACAGTTCAGATTTCAGGTCATCTTCTGTGAATACTGCATCCCTTGTGTTTATAGAGGATTCCCTCTATTGCAGCTGCAGCAAGAGAAGCCATTCCCAGTTGAAAAGGAATTTCAGTTTACCACAGCAGGTCAAAGTTCAGCTTTAAAAGAAGAGATCCTAATCTTCAAGTTATTCATAGTAATTTAAACCATGTGAATCTTGTAACTTAATGGAATTTTTGTCTGTATTCATGGAAGTTTAGCAATGCTGTTGCTGTATGCATTAGCATTAAAAATAGCTTTATAAACCTTTGCGTCTGTTTTGGTTTACTGTGATCCATACATTAATGTTAATGAAATATTTACCATTTTTCTTGTATGTAATAAGCACTGAATGTATTTGCAATGACAAACTCTAGTAAATATCTTTAGGACTATGAGAAGAGGCTGCAAGAGAGGGATGTGATTGACAGCAAAAACTACCTAGATACACACAGAGCAGTTGTTGCCAATTACCTACAGAAGGTAAGTTGCAAAAATAACAACTCCACCATATTTCTCTAGGCCACACGTCGCTTCTGTGCTTGGATGCTTTATTTCCATGAATACTGAAAACTGATGCATCTCTAAACGTGACCTACCAGACGTCTTTAAAATTCCATGTTAGGCCTGGAACTGGTCTAATTGATCAAGTGGAGATTTGTGAATGACTAATTTAATGTTATTGAAAAGGATGCAATATACAAAATGACCATCCATTCTGCATTTTTTTTTAGCAGTTCTGTAAATTGTTTTTTGCTCTAGGGGCCCAGGGATTTATGCTGTTGTGTCCCAAGTATTCACCTATTTCCCTCTCCTTATTTTCCTTCTTGTAAGCTGTGATGCTAAAACTTAATTACCTCCATAAAAGTGGCCCTATTTACTGTTAAAAATTGTTTAATGCAATACACAGAGTATCTTTTTCTGCAGCCTAAGGCAGAGGGCAGATCTTCCCTCACATTACCTTCATTGTCCTATAGAGTGACACCTTCTCCCTCTGTTCATTCTGTTAAGATTACTTTCTCTTTAAGCCTTATGAAAAAAAAATTGTAGGAAAACATTGGTCATATAACCAAGAGAAGTTTGCAATTTCAGACTACTTTGGCAAAGTAGCAATAAAAAACATGGCTCCAAGTTTCTTTCCAGTACTGGAAATATCAAAAATTACATCAAATCCTAGCCAGCCAGCAAAACACGTAATGTGATGTTAAGCTTGATTTGCTGTAGGACAAAACAAATTGTGTCTTAGAAGGGATGGTTTATGAGAGAATCATAGACAACGATGAGTGTTTAAATCTTCCAAAGCCCAAATTCAGTATGATAATATAAAAAAATATGTTTATAACAAAGCTGTCATGTCTGTGTCAGCCCCGCATGTTTCGTGTGGTGTTTAAATGTGTGTTCAAACACTGAGTGATAGTACAGTAGCACAAAGTAACATGCAATATGGTACCTTTGTTCATCACTCTCTGCAATTAAATACAAGTAGCCTTTTTAAAAAAATATTAGCTATTTTATAATTTTATAAATTGTCAGGTGTGCTTGAAATTTAGGTTGCTTACACCAGAACTGAAATTCAGTTCCCTCTGAAATGTGATCTTTATATGCAGAGATATACCAAGAATAATAAGAATTACTTAAATGAAAATTTTTAAAAATAACAAAGGGGGATGTATTGCAGAAAACTGCTTGTTATTGCCTTTCTGCCACTGATGTTGTAATAGCACAGTCTACCACTAATGCCAGTAATGCCTTTATTAGGAGTAAAGGACAAAGGCAATAAGATAATAAAGGCAACAAAGACTCTGTCAGTCTGCTTCCACGTAGTTGTTGGGACAAGAGGGAGGACCTTGTTCTCTGCTTCAGTCTGTGACCTCAGCATAGAAATGAAAGGAACTAAGGGTTTAAACATTTAATTGAAATCGCAGAATTTGTAATACTGGCTCCACAGGTTGTTCTGCAGGCCAAAGTGTTGCTTTTATTCCCTCTAACTGATACCATATGGATTTCGGTATGGTCTCTTCTGCAACTTCATTTAGATGTGGAAAAGAGATATCTTAGTGTCGTTTGTCGTTGTGATTGTTTCTGATGATGAGCTGTAAGCAGATGAGACTTCATTTTTTGGTTGTGTGCTTTCGTATGTTCTCACATCTGGCTAGAAAGTATGTTTGCAGGGAATCATTGTATTTGTAGAGTGAGCCTCTGTTGTGCTCTGAAGAAAGATCTGGTGGAAAGAAAATTTTCCTTGGAGTGTGACTGTCTTAAAATTGGGAAAAAATAAAGACTGTGTGTTTAGACACTGTGTTTAATAGAATGAAACACTTTGCAGCACGATTGGAATAGAAATGTACTTTTATCTCTTCTCCCTCCCCATTCGCAGGCTCGAGAATCAGTAATAAACCGTTTCCTCGTAGCAAAACACCATTTCCTTGTCTCCGACCTTGTCAATGAAGAGGAGATTCCCAGCCTGGGGTAAGATAGCTATCTTTATTTGTTCTAAACAAAAAAAAAAATGTAAAACGGCCTGTGATGTCTTTCTGCAAAGTGTATCAATGTGACGAACCGATGCTTAGTTCATGTTTAGTGTAATACATAAACTTCCAGTCACTGTGTACAGCTCTGCCAGTACAGTCAGCGTACTGATCACAAAGTGGGTAAAACCTTTTTAAAGTAGAAGTCTGGCAGAAATTATTTTGGCAGAAATAATTTGACAAGACATAAATAAGATTTAGCAGGCTATGATGCATCAGGCTGTGATCTGATGAGCTGAGCGTGGCCCTAGGTGCTGCCAGGTGGAATGATTTCCAAATACCAGGTAAGCATCAGAGGCAGTAACTCTGCTACTGGTGTGATAGATGGTGCTCATTTAGAGTCAGTGCATATGCTCTGCAAATAATGTGCAATCGATTGTTTTTTTAAGTCATTGTCTCTATTTTACTACTTATTGCTGTTGCTGGATGTCTTAATATGCTGTTTACTTCAAGAAATATTACTGGGCTTCAAAGTTACTTCTTTTTCTTTTAAGATTATTATTTGTTTTGTTACTAAGCACTTTCTTTGAATGCTTGTTCCAAATCCCATACTTGTTGATTTTGACATTTATCAGTCATTACAGCCTAGATGACTCTTAATTAGTGTTGTTCACTGAAACCTGAGTATGTGAGCAAATTGTGCAAGATAGTTGTTTTTTCTTTCATGTAGAATTTGCTTGTGTTCATTGTAAATGTGACACCCTTAAAGAAGTACAGTGAAAGTTTTTCCAGTCAGTAGTATAAATCTAAACAGTCCCATCTGCTGGAGATACAGAGACTTGCTCTCTTACGGAAGAGTCCATCCTATTTTTTGTTTCATGGTTTCAAATCACAGAATGGCAAAATCCAAATGAGACTATAATCAGCTTTTGGAGTTTTTTTAAATCCAATGCTTCACTGCTGTTTTCTTATCATAAATAATAATTCATATTGGATTCTATTTGCTAATATATGTGACTAGGGAATTTAAAATACACTATGATTTGTTTAAAGTGTCTGCTTAGTGAAATATTTCAGGAACTGATGATTTTGTGTTATTTTAACAGTAATTATTGTGATTTTTTTATTATGTATAAGGAAATACTGCTACTGGCTATCAGTTTTTCAAGTAGATTTTGGAATGTCTGCAGTTAAGTGTAAAATCATAAATCTGCTTCTTATTCTTTCTCTGGTTTTTATTTTTTTTCTTTGGTTCTGCCTTGCCTTGGGTTATAAGTTCTGAGGGTCCAGGGTATGTTGTGGTTCTGCTTCCTTTCTGTAGCCTATGGTTTGTTGTATATAGCTACGTAATTAGATTTTTTCTTTACCTATTCTGTACAGTGGTTGTAGATGCCTTGTTTATAGCACTCTAGATCTCTCTTTAAGCCGCGTAATTGCCTTTTTTGTGTCTTACCTAGTTTTGGAAAAAAATACTTTTTTGCAAATTTAAGTTATAATTTCTGAAATATAAGACAGAAATGGATTGTCTAGTACCAAACTATTAAATAATTTATTAAATTATATATAAATATTAAATAATATTTTTATATTCCATAGAGATTTATATGGCACTAACGTGAGCATAGTTTTCCTTTTTCTGTTCGTGCATACTTTGCACGTGTGCCGTGGAAACACGAGAGTGCTGGATTCTATGCAAAAATGACTAAATATCTGTTAATATTTATTAGGATTTTGGGTCTCAGCCTCTTTAAACTGGCAGAGCCGAAACGCCCATTAAAGCCAAGAAGAAAAGAAAGGAAGAAGGTCACAGCACAGAATTTATCAGATGGAGACATAAAACTGTTAGTGAACATCATTAGAGCTTTCGATATTCCAGTAAGAAAACCAGTTACGAGGTATGTTTAAATACCTGTTTCCAGTACGGATTCATTTTCTGGTTTCCACTGTTTTGAGGAGAGCTGAAGCAGCCAATGTTGATTTTCAGCCGTGTCTGTTGGTTTGATCCTCATGATAAACACATATATACATTTATTTTTTTTATCAAGAATAATAAAGAACTGCGGTGTTGTAAGTTTGTAGGATAATAAGATCATTTATCAATAACTGCTAAATTCAAGAAATGTTTTACCAAAAACTGCATTCATCTGCTTGAGGAAAAAAACTATCTGAAAGACAACTTACAGCTTTGACATTACTTGAGTTCTAATGCTACCAGGTGAATTGTACCTGAAGCATAACCTCCTAGTTATACTCTGGGCTATTTTAATTCAAAATTCCTTAGTTAAATACTAAAAATAAAAATTTAAAAAATCCAGTTCTTCATTGTGAGCTGCTATATTTCCCTCCTGAGTGCAGCATGTTGGTCTCCTCCTTCATGAACTTTTTTTTAAGTTAATGGACTGAGCCTAATTTGACTCTGAGTAATTTTAAAAGGTGACCATTACCTTCGGGCACATCGAGGCAATGCTTGCACTGTGTGATGCTGTTGTCATGTGCAGATACTGGAGTTCTGAATAGTCTGGTTCAGTTCCAGAAGCAATGTATTACTGCAGTGTTATCTCTCTTTCTCCCAAATGAATACACCTTGCATTTAACTCAAAGGTATTTTCAAGCTGACCAATTACTCTGCATACAAAATTTAGCATCTTCAGCTGTTTTCTCTCTTAACTGGATTTCTGTAAATAAGTACATACTGAGAAAAGCAATTCATATTAGAAACACGTGGACAGGAAGGAAAAAATGCAAATTGCAATTCATTATCAGTATTATAAAAATAACTAAAACCCTTCCCAGTCTTATTTGCTTTATATGTTGTCTTATTTTGAGCGTCCTTCAGGAATAGTTGTTCTTCTATAATCTCTTCTGTGGTGTTGTTTCAAAAAAAGGTTATGTGGAAACACTATAAAAGTAAACGAATTAACATTTATTTTATTTCATTCCTGAGTTGACGATTGTGTAATATTCGTATGGGTTTAATTGTGCATAGAGGCCTTGCCTGAAAACTATGAAGTCTACACCGTTTGTGCAGTCTGTGGGGATTTGTCTCCTTGAACTGAAAATCCTGTAGCTCAAAAGAGATTTTACAGGGAAGGCCAAAAAAAAAGTCTGAGGTTGATAGGCTCTTTAGAAAAGAGAGGCTCCAGGCACAAAGCACTCTTTTGCACTGAGGCTTGCAAGAGCTATACGCTCACTACCCCTTTCTAGCCTTCTTTTCATGTTATTTGATCAAATAAATATCTTCCCAAGGTCAGAAGTATTTCCAGAATTCTGTATGGTTAATACAGAGAGTGAGGGATTCATATTTGTTGTTGTCTTGTTCCCTCTTGTAGCAAGCCTCAACAACCATCCAAATCCTCAAGGTCCTTCAGTGAGATGTTCACAGCTTCTCCATCAGCTCAGATCCTGGCTGAGAGCCCAGACTGGGCATTCAACCAGGTAGGTTACAAAACTAACATTTTCTTACGTGAAGATGCGAGCATTCCTCTTTTCCACAGACAGTGAATTTTGCCATCAGGAAAATATCTTATTAGTGAGGTTGGCTTCCCCACTCCTGAATCTCCAAAAAGAGAGTAAAACTGCAAAAGGGTCAGAGAAGGGCAATAAGAATGTCAGAAATAGGGAAGGGCTACTGTACGGTGAAAAATCATAGAATCATAATGTTGGAAGAGACCTCTGAGGTCATTGAGTCCAACAGTACCTGTCTCCCCACTAAACCCTGTCCCTAAGGAACTCCCTAAGAAAATGGAAGGGCTTTTGAGCCAGAATGGCAGTAACTGCACGTAGGAGCAGAGGAATATGTTCAAAAGGCACAAAATTATGTGTAATATAAAAACTGTGGATAGGGTTTGACTGTTTACTGGCTCTTTCTGTACAAGGGTGAGGGATCGTCAAATAAAGCTGGTAGGAATCATAGAGTCACAGAATCATAAGGTTGGAAGAGACCTCTGAGATCACCGAGTCCAACCGTGCCTGTCTCCCTACTAAACCCTGTCCCTAAGGAACTCATCTACCTGTTTAAATTTAAACACCTCCAGGGATGGCGACTCCACCCCCTCCCTGGGCAGCTGTGCCAGTGCCTGACAGCCCTTTCAGGGAAGAAATTCTTCTTCATGTCCAGTCTAAAATTCAGTTCAGCTCAGAACAGTCAAAAGGTTCTGATCCTTCATGCAGCAGTTGGTAGGTGCCCAAAGAAGGTGCTCGTGCTCATTGTGCGCTGCAGAGCTTTGCTTGCTTTGAAGTGAGTGTCGGACAAGGATTAGAAGAGTGATCCACTGGCAGTTACTCCATAGGAAAATCATTACAGGCTTAGGGAAGTCCTTCCTGCAAAAACGGGCGAAAACGGTCGAAGCCTGGAAAGGTAATAGAGTAAATCTCATAGATGCCTGCTCTTCTCCTGCTCTTCTCCTACTATTCTGTTTGTGTCGTCTATAGGCCGTTGTCAGAGCTGGAATTTTGGGCCTGGTGCACTCAGTCTAAACCAGCACTACCGTTCTTACGGCAGACACTGAAGCTACTGAAACTTGCTTGCTATTGAGAGCTAAATTCTGAATGAAGTCGGAAGTGCTTCAGGATTTTTTCCTGGTTTTCTTATGATTTGTTTCTTGAAAAGTAGAAAAGGTTCTGCCATGTGCATTTGAACGCTGATGAAATTCTCCGTTGTGGCATTTTTAATCACATTAGGGGCTTGTTGTGTTGAGTAGGAGTTGCTTATCTGTAACAGAGACAAGCAGGATGGTAGCAGTAGGGTTCTTGGATTACAGATCAGAGGATACGGGTGTAGTTTATTCCACTGGTGTCCAATTCACATGTTCTGTTTCACTTGCTTTAATGAGGTAGCCAGTAGCTTTCCCACTGTCAGGGGAAAATGTGGTTTTACCAGTGTATACAAATATGCCAAGTATTCTGAATACACATAATCTTTTGAAAATGCTAACACAAAATATTTTTTGAAATTTCAGAAATGCTTAGAAGCCCAAGAAATGCGATATTTAAGATGTATTAAAGTTTTATCTGAGCTGGACCAGCCTGATCTCAGCAATATATATTAATATATTCTTATGACTTCTTATGGAGGTCTGTTTGCTTTGTTTTGATTTATATTTATAGGTTTCGGTCCGTCCTTTTGTAGAAGTTTCTTTTCAGCGAACAGTCTGCCGAACAACAACAGCAGAGGGTCCGAACCCCAACTGGAATGAAGAACTTGAGCTTCCATTTAGGTATGGAAATCGAGTAATAATAAATTCTTTGAGTATGCAAATTTATTCAAATTCAAATCGCGTTTCTGGTTTATGTAACCTTTTCAGAGCTCCCAATGGTGACTACAGCACCCACAGTTTGCAGTCAGTGAAGGACGAGGTCTTCATTAATGTTTTTGATGAAGTACTTCATGATGCTGCAGAGGTGAGTTCGTAAATGAAGGACAGTGTACGTTACAGAATATTTTGATATTTTTCAAGTTGCAAGAACAAGACTTTTCAGTGTAATAGCTTTCACCCTCCTGTGCCTCTTTTTTCTCTATGTTGTCATTCCTTACAGTTCTATATACACTCAATATTGCAAGTTTGTTAGAGGGAACAGTCTTCACAGTGTTCGCCTTTGTCTGCACAAATTAAGCTCGTAGTATATAATCTGCTGCAGAGCTGAACATGTGTATGTGATCAGTTTTACTGATATTTAATGAAATTGGAGTTATTAATTGTGAGGCAACATATGAATTGTAATCTGAGCTCTGTTCTTCTCAAGCTTCAAGATTTTTACTGAATTCCAGATTAATGATCCCAGTTCCTGTATCTTTTTACGCTCTGTCTTCTGTTTTACAAGCTGTTTGGTGAAAAAAATACCTTTTAGTTGTATGATTCTATGTATTAATTTTTTTGGAATGAGAGAAAAATGGCAAGTACTAGTAACAAGACATTTTTGTAAGCGCTCAGTGTTGGCAAAACTCCTTCCCCTGCTGAAACCAGTGAAAGCTTTCCCAGTCACTTCAGCATGTACAAAAATAGCAGCACTCAACATGGTTGAAAATATGACCCAAAAATAAATAATGCACGCATTTAACTGAGAACAGAATTCTAGCCTCAAAATTGAAATGGAATTTGATGCAGCAGGAGGAAGAAAGGTACAGTCTTGAAATTTAGATGTCATTCTAGGCTTTCGAGATTTTTTTTTTTTTTTATTGGCTGATCATGCTAGATTTGGAAATCTCTGGTAGGCAATAGACATGTAAACAATGCTCCTATTCCACAGAGTTTAGTTAGATTTTCATAGAAGCAGCTTCAAAAAAAGCCTTTTTAAATAATAGTAAAATATTTCATTAGAAGACTGTAGCTTTATTTGCTTTGTCTGAGAACTTCTGTGGACTCCTCGTTAGATTTTTGAGTTCTCTATCACAGGTTATACAGGAGTTGAAAGCTGAAGTGCAAGCCCTGATGTTCTGTATTTGTTCAGCACCTGGCATGCTTGAAGGCATGCAGAATAATCATTGTCGTACTAGTAACTGAACTTAAAGTATTAAAGAAAATAGAGAATTTTTATTAATGCCTTGATTAAATTGTTGGTTGAATTAAAGGAAATTAGGCTCTCTTACAGTTTTATGTTGGGCAACTTTTTAATAGGATGATCCTGAAAGAGGAAGTGGAATCCGCACTCGTGTTGAGAGACACTGGCTGGGCTGTGTTAAGATTCCGTTTACTACGATATATTTTCAAGCGAGGGTAAGTGTCAGTCACTTGGAGTAAAGTTCTTAAAATACAGAACTGGAGAATGGAAAGGGGGCTGGTAATGGAATGTCAGATATAATGATGTTTTCTGTACCTGTTGGTTTGGTTTTATGGAATTGTTTGAAAATGTCTTTGAAACCACTGGTTTTTGTCAAATTTGGTGAGTATTTGTCAGTAAGTTCAACGTTTTGAAGGGACCAGGAATAGACAAACATACTTCTGCAATGGCAGTGCAGTCTGACTTCCTTCAGTAATGAGGTTAAAAGTGCAGATCCTTTAGATGGTTTCATCAGATCTCCGACGATGCACAGCTTAGATAGGTGAACTACAAATAGGAACGTCACCGAGAGCAGTGATAGGAAACTTGACTGAAGTCTTCTTATTTGACACTTTTCACGAATCACTAAGTTTTCGCTTTTGCCTCTCCCAGTCCTTTCTTTCCTCCATTTTTAGAACTTTCCAAGAGAACCTTTCTTCAAGAGATACCAATGGTTAGTCATGGGACTGACACGCAAACATGCAGCTCTTCATAGAGGAAAGGCACGGGTTTTGTCCAGCCACCTATCCTGGACTTAACTTAACGAAACTAGTTTTTCACATCAATAGTCCTATCAAATTGTAATCGTGATGTAGGACTCTTGTTCTGCAGGGCAGTTGCTTTCATGTGTAGATCACCTCATCGTATCACCGAAGTCTCAGTTTCTTACTTCATGGAGATTCTGACGTCGGTTGCATGCCTAATGACACCTGCATTTGCCCTGGCTGTGGGGGACGCTTCTCAGAACCTTAAGGGTTTTCAGGCATGCTGTGGGTCTCCTGGATTCTCTGAGTGGAGGATAAGCCTGCAGCGCTTGGAGTGCAAAGTGGTTTTCTTGGACTCCCCGTTTGCAAGGCGTAACAGAACATAATAATTATGGGATTCGAGAAAGCATGGGGTTGATTCTTTTGATTGCTGAGGAATTTTGAACAGTGTATTTCTAACCAGTGCTAGTCCACCTGCTTCTGCTAGATCAGGAATAATATGCTATCTTCAACTTGGGGCATTAATCTGTGAATTCGGGTGTTTGAGGGTTGTGACGCCCTACAGAATGAAACTTTCACTAGGTCTAGCCTTCTTTTCATGAGTCTTTGGCCATCCTGTGCAGACAGTGTGACTGTGGAATGTGACCACTTTTGTTGCTGGTCAACGAACAAGAACGAGCAAGATCCTTTACTCTGGGAAGTGTTCCATGCTAAATGCATGAAAATCACCTGAGAAATGTGTCTTCTCACAGTCCTGAAAGACGTAATGAGCAGACTTAGACATTTTAGCAGACTGCTTGCCCATACATAGCAAAGGACACAGCCTATAATCCATCTTCAAGAATTACCAATACCAATGTCAACATCTCCATGCTTCTCGTTGGTCTGTCTGTCTTTCTGTTGTAGAACCAGAGTAGCTCCAGGATTCCTGTCAGATGCGTTCCTGACTCTCTTTGAAGAGGTGTTGCGCTTTGTGATTCCCTAAGCACAGTGTGGGTGCCAGCATGGATCTTCCCAGCATCAGAAATTCTTTTCATCTGAACAGGATTTCTTACTGAATTTGAAAAAAGCCCAGCTCAGTCCAGCAGTTATATCAGAGTGCATGTAGCCAGTAAATTTCAGTAGCAAATGCAGCATTTCTTTATCCTTTTCTACTATACTGAAGCAGAAATTCTGAGTGATTTATTCAGAGTTTTCTCCTCATCAAAACTTAATTTTGTCCTTAAATGTTTGATGGGCCAGCCCAGTGAGTCATCTGCTCATCTTCCGCATCCGCTGAAGGTGTCCTTCCTGATTGCAGTCATCTGAATCCTTTGCAAGCTGGGAGTTTAACCTTCTTGCTTTTCTTTTAAAGCTGTGTCCTTCCACTGTTGAGACTTGCCTGAGCAAGTGTGGGGCTGCCGTCTCGTGTCGGACAGGACTGCTCAGAAAGACCTTATCTTCTGTTTGTGGCAGCAGAGGGAGGTGCAAAGGGCTGGTGAGGCTATCAGAGCACTCTTCCATGGGGAAGGTGGCTGAATGGGCCCAGTTCCAGTTGCATCCAAGAAGCATCAGCAGCTTCTGTGGGGAAGGTATGGAACAATGAGATGCTGGAGCATCCTTCCCACATCACTCAGACACCAGCAAAGGCTTGTTGGTGTGATGCTGCCTTCTGCTCTGCTCTGGGGCAGCCCCACCTCGAGCACTGGGGGCAGTTTGGGGCACCACAGGATAAAAAAGGACATCAAACTCCTGGAGAGTGTCCAGAGGAGGCCACAAGGCTGGGAAGGCGAATGAGGAGCGGCTGAAGGCACAGGGTCTGTTCAGCCTGGAGAAGAGCAGCCTGAGGGGGGATCTCAGAGCTGTTTGCTGCCTTCTCACAGGGGAGGGAGGTGACCCAGGGGCTGAGCTCTTCTCTCTGGGGCCCTGTGACAGGGCTGGAGGGGATGGCAGGAAGATGTGCCAGGCAGGGTTAGGTTGGGCATTAGGCAGAGGTTCTTCCCCCAGCGGGTGGTGGAGCCCTGGCACAGCTCCCCAGGGAAGCAGTCCCGGCACCGAGTGTGCCAGCATTCCAGCAGCATTTGGCCAATGCCCTCAGTCACACGGGGTCAGTGTTGGGGTGTGCAGGGACAGGAGTGGGACTCCGTGATCCTTGCAGGTCCCTTCCGACTCAGGTAGTTCTAGGATTCTGAGAGAAGTGTAGTCCTGCAACCTCTACTTTGCCATTTTGTCATTTTTCCAGGTAAACAGTGCTACGAGGAGATTGCTGTTTGAAAGAAAATGAGTGGCTAGCATGTTTTCTTTCTCTGAGAACTAGTGTGCATGATTTCTGTTACAGCAAATATCAGTGTCCATAATATGCAGGAGAGGCTGAAATCCAGTTCTAATTAATACATTTAACGATGAGATGTTTCATGTATTCTCCTCGGTTAATCAGTGTGTATGACATATTCTCTCATTTTATTGTTTTGTAATTCAAAGTAATAAAGAAATCAAAGCAATAAAATATTTGCATACAAGTATTAAATGTATTTGAGAAGTTTTGCTTCTAATGAGAAGTATTTCTCCATCTATGTTTAGATTGAAGGTACATTTAAGGTGAATATTCCTGCAGTTCTGCTTGGCTACAGCAAAGAAAAGAACCTGGGAATCGAGAGAGGTTATGATTCCGTGCGAAATCTGAGCGAGGGCACATATATAACGCTGTTTATTACCATCGAACCACAACTCGTTCCTGGGGAGTCAGTCAGAGAAAAGGTAATTTATCAGTAAGTCACCATATTCTTGCTTTTTGTTGCCAGTGGTGCAGTTTCTGAGATGTGTAGAGGTGTGCTTAGTGTACCAGAGGGCACGAATGCAGGCATGGAAGGACATTAATACAAATTCTGAGTGTTCTACTTCAAATTTTTCAGCTCAGTTCAGTTTAATTGGATGCACCATCACGTTAGGTGGACAGTTAATGCGTGAGAAATGCCTTTCAGCAACTCTCTAGTTCCAGTTTAATAGAAAGCAAATTTGAATTCATTATCTGTGAGCATATAATTTTCCCATTTACTGCTGTAAACAATAAAGTATTCATGTGAGTATTTGTGAACAGGGGACAAAAAGGAGGTGGCAGGTGCAAACATAGTATTTTCTTGCTTCTGTTTGCAAACACTTCAAGTACAGCATTTATTGTTTATGGCTTCATGCATGCCTCCAGATTTTAAAGATAATTATTTCTAAACAGCAGTTGGGATTTTTTAAATTATTTTACTAAACAAAAAGTGCCTCACGCTAACGACGACATGTAATTAAAATGCATACATTGCTTGCTTATGTAACATTAGGCAATGATTTTGAGGCTGTGTGTCTTTCATTCATATAAAACAGAAGTTCATTCTTTTCAAATTCAGTGCTGCGCTGGCCATTTATTAAGACAGACAGGAACCAGGGAGAAAGGTTTGCTGTTAGGTATTTTTTTTTCAGAGTAATATAAATAATATAAAATTGTACACTGTATTCTAAAACCCCTTTAAATTATGGTCTTGGAAATAAGATCTGTTCTACGTAGCAAGAAATACTACACATTGAAGGTTCTTATCACAAGGAGCCAACCCAAGAAGCCAAGGACCAGTGGGTACAAGTTGCATGGGGAGAGGTTTTATCTCAATATGAGAGATTTTTCACAGTGAGAGCAATAATTTGCTCAGACAGCCTCCCCAGGGACAGGGGAGAGGCCCCACTGCTGGAGGTTTTCAAGATGCGATTGGACAGGGTGTGAGATAATCTTATCTCGGTCGCTTTATGATTCTGTCAAAGCTAAGCTGTACCAAAAAAGTGTGTGTTGTCGCTGAAGCTCATTGAAAGCAAAACCAGGAATAAGGAAAACATTACTGAGGTAAGAAAACTATTGGTACATAAGGCCTGATTTCTAAACTTGGAGGAAAAGTGAAAAAACCCAGTTGTACGTAATAAATCAATAGGAGTTTTGTCAGATTTTTGTTCACTTTTCGCAGTAGAGATTTTTCTAAATCCTGTAAAAATTTTACGTAGTGGCAGATGATTTGTTTACCTTGGGTACTGAGCCAAACCAAGTTATTTCTTTACAAACTTTGACAGGATTTTCAAAGAAAGCATTTTTTCAAAGCAATAGAAATAGAAAACAACAAAATATAATTTCTTGGTAGAGGAAACTCAGTAAAGTAGGACCAAATTCATTATAAGAGCGTTCTATTTTAGGTGGCTTGGATCTAATGAACTCTGTACATAATAACTGCGGAAGTGACGTGTGACTGAAGTAGTGATGATTCTGTGCTGCAGCTCCCCAGATGTGACACATACTCTTATTATAGAAAGTGTTTGGTGTAAAATAACAAAAACTAACTATTTTTGCTGTCCTTTGTTCCTATTTCTAGCCCTTCCTTCTGTAGTTAAGTAATCTTAAGCACTCGTGTAGTGTTCTGAGATGCTAAGCCTGATTTTAGTTAATTTTACGATACCTTTTTTTGTTTCTTGACTTATTTTTTCCTCTCTTTCTTGCTGTCCTTCCTGGATCTCTATTTAGATGAATGAAATGCTTAAGAAGGTACAATATTACTAAATTAAATCAGACGAGAGATTCCTGTTGTTCCCTGTTTCAGATTTAGCTTGGGTATGTGCCATTCAGCAATCTTTTTGTACTTTGCATTCCTTGACTCTGCCGTAGTAGTTGTTTATTTGTCAGTAGTATTTGCAGTGAATTACTACATTTAAATTTACAAAGTGCCAGTGGCTGTAAATTTTGACTTTTAATTATGGTGGAGAAGAATCCCCACTGTGTGCCTTCTCTGCTGACTTGGAGGTCGAGCTGCAGGGTCCTGCCTCGCTCTTCCACCTCCAGTTGGTTTGGGAAGGGTAACAAACAAGAAAGTGGTTTATTTTGAACAAAAATATTATGAAGGATGAATTTTAATTGTCAACACCACTAGAAATATAGAAGGGATTCTAGTTAGAAGTAAAAAACCTATTTTGGCTGGTCCTGAGACCTTTAAAGGATGACATCTTAGGTGACGTGTGAGCAAATAATTGTCATTGTTATATAATTAATATGTGCTTTGGAGTCTTAGATTTTGCTGCCAGAAAATCTCATCTGAAAGTGTTAAAATTGTAGGCAAGTATGAGTTAAAATTATTTATCTATAACTTGTTTGGACCTTCTCTGCAAATATTTGGCATTGTGCAGGGTTATGGCAGTATTATTTGTATAAAAATTACTGGGATTTTCCACATAACCTCAATTGTGTTTTTAATGGAGTGTGATGCGAATAGCAGGTAGAGTTAGTACCTAAGCATAATTGTTTACCCTTGAATTAATGTGTGGTGGTACGTACTCATCCCTGCAAGTTTATTTGGCTGTAACTTTGACTACATTTTCAATGCTTTAATAAAGTCAGGTATAGCTGCAGGTCATTACGTGCACCCATAAGTAAATGCAAATTGCCCAGTTTTCCATTACCTTTCTTATATGCCTGTGAACCAAAGTCTATACTACAAGAAAAGTTCAAAATGCTGTTACAAAAGAATTTTATGTTCCTTTGGTGAAATATGGCTAGTAAAGACTTAAACCCAAATTATAAATAAAACTACGTTTTTATAAATTCTCCTGTCTTTTGAAGTTTGATACCGGAGAAGACGAGAAATTGCTCCAAGCTGCAGAAAAGTATGAAGCTGAATGTACATCAAAGTTTCCAAGCCGCCAGTGCCTGACAACTGTCATTGGCATCGATGGCAAAACGGTTTTTATTACCAGATTTATCAAACCTCTGAATCCTCCACAGGAGCTTCTCGATGCCGTGCCCAATAGTTCTCAAACAGCAGCAGTAAGTAGTGAGGTTTCTGGGATACAGATTTCAGAATGTGTGTGTTTGCATGTGGCAGGCACGTAACATGTTTGTGTGCTTGCTGTGTGGCTGTGCTTTTTGTAAGGGAAACACTAGAAACCATACAATCACCTGGTTGGAAAAGACCTTTGAAATCAAGTCCAACCGAACCTGTCCCCTACTAAACCCTGTCCCTAAGGAACTCATCCACCCGTCTTTTAAACCCCCCCAGGGATGGCGACTCCACCCCCTCCCTGGGCAGCTGTGCCAGGGCCTGACAGCCCTTTCAGGGAAGAAATTCTTCCCAGTGTCCAGTCTGAACCTGCCCTTACAAAACAGGGTAGTAATGACTCTGTGGTATACTGTAAGTCTGTCCATCGTGATGCTGGAAAAGGGTATTTGTTTTCTCTGGAAAAATATAGGTATATTAATGAGTATTGTCCTTTCAGAGACAGAATTACTCCCAGCCTCAATGGGAGTGAATCGAATCAGTCTTTGACAGAAGTTCAAAGATGAGCTGCTACTGTAATGGGGTTAATCAATGTTTTGTCATTGATATCTGTGGAAACAGCACTGTGCTACGCATCTGGCATAATAATAATATTGTTAGGTGTCCGTGTTGTGAACTGAAGAGGTGACTTGCTCTGTTCTGTTTTCTTGCAGGAATTGGTGGCTCGATATGTTGCTTTGATTCCTTCTTTGCCAGATAGTGTGTCATTTGCTGGAATTTGTGATTTATGGAGTACATCAGACGTAAGTAATGCGTTAAACTGAAGTTCTTTATCCTCCTGAATGCATCCCAGCAGCCGCCGCTTTCAGGAGGAGATTGTACCAGATGAGTTTTGAGGTCCCTTCAGACCTAAATTATTTTGTGGTTCTATTATTGTGAGTATTTAAAACGAGACTTAAAAGTGATCATTTTAGTTCCAAGAAACTACACGAGAAACACTGCATGTAGTGTCAGCAATAATGGCACATTTCACAGAATCGCAGAATTGTTTAGGTTGAAAAACACCCAACTATAAACCCGAAACTACCACATCCATCACTGAACCATTTCCTGAAACACCGCATCTACCCGTCTCTTAAACCCCTCCAGGGATGGTGGCTTAACCGCTTCCCTGGGCAGCTGTGCCAGTGCTTGGCAACCCTTTCCATGAAAAAATTCTTCATAACATCCAATCTAAACCTCCCTGGTGCAACTTGAGACCATTTCCACTTGTTGCTTGTGAGAAGAGCCCAGCCCCCACCCCGTCACAGCCTCCTTTCAGGCAGTTGCAGACAGGGATGAGGTCTCCCCTCAGCCTCCTCTTCTCCAGGCTGAACACCCCCAGCTCCCTCAGTCTCTCCTGGCAGGACTTGTTCTCCAGCCCCTCCCCAGCCTCGTTGCCTTCTCTGGACGCGCTCCAGCCCCTCAAGGTCCTTCTTGGAGTGAGGGCCCCAAACTGACCCCAGCACTCGAGGTGCCCTCCCCAGCGCTGAGTACAGGGGCACAATCCCCTCCCTGCTCCTGCTGCCCACGCTGGGTCTGACACAGGCCCCGATGCCATTGGCCCTCTGGGCCCCCTGGGCCACTGCTGGCTCCTGTTCAGCCGCTGTCAGCCAACACCCCCAGGTCCTTCTGTGCCAGGCAGCTCTCCAGCCACTCCTCCCCAAGCCTGGAGCTGCACGGGGTTGTTGTGTCCCAAGAGCAGGTTGAATCCCATCCCGTTGCCCCTTGGCCCATCGATCCAGCAAATAATTGGCCGCCTTTGTCACATACAAACAGATCCTGTCAACTCAAAAGACAAAGACCTTCGTTCTTGTGGTAAATTCTCAGATCTGCATCGTGGGTTTTCACACCATTCACTCTTTGTCCTGCACATTGAACCCGTTCCCAGTAAGCAATAAAGTCAGTTGCAAAGGGTCTGAGAGGACTATTTTGCTTCATAAGCATTAAGAAATATTATTAAAAGTTCTAAGTTGACAACACAGTTGATATCTGCATAGAAAGACTTTTCTTTCTTGTATCTCAATCAGCAATTTCTTTATCTTCTGGCGGGAGATGAGGAAGAACACGCCGTGCTGTTGTGTAATTATTTTCTTGGTATGGGGAAAAAAGCCTGGCTTATCATTGGAAACGCTATTCCTGAGGTAAAAGAATTTTTTCATTTGGTTTGAATATTAACTTTTATTCTGTGAAGTCTTTGGTTCCCACCAATGGATAGAACTGTTTCTTGCTGGCGTGTTTGTCTAGGAAGTTATCGAACCAGTAGTGCTGCTGCAACTTGATTTTTTTCAGAGAGCAAAAAGTATAAATTGAGAGTATATCTTGGCATAAATGTCCTCTGGGATTTTTTCTGGACCCGTGCTTCCACGCTTAAGCTGAGAGGAGCTGTTTTCCTCCTGGTGTGTTCCCAAGCATATGTAAACCTGGATTGCAGTTCAGCTTCCCTAAATGGTGCATCCAGGACAGAGCTGGGCTGGGTAAAGCTTGGAGACGGCCGGAGA
Source organism: Neomorphus geoffroyi (assembly GCA_033558235.1). Lineage (NCBI taxonomy): Eukaryota > Metazoa > Chordata > Aves > Cuculiformes > Neomorphidae > Neomorphus > Neomorphus geoffroyi. Next base: position 1,950,014 of record JAUMJM010000020.1, read on the forward strand.
GGGGGTTGCCAGGGGTTCTTACTGGTGCATAATTCTCCCTCCAGCTGATGGCAAAGCTGCAGCGAGAGCAATATGAGGTGTTTGAGCTTGACAAGTCAATCTTTTCCACCTTCTGGCAGGCTGGGCAGGCAGCTTTGCTGTGCGTGGGCTACTGTGTGCCCCGTGGCTGCTGGAGCCTCGGTGGCAGCAGCCTGGCTTAGTCTGGCTGAGGACTGAAAATTTAGAGTCTCTTGCTCGTTAGAGACACATTTGTTCTCGGGGAAGCACTTCGATTTCCAGGTATGCAATGCTGCCCTTTTCAAAGAGAGGGTAAGACTGTTGTAATGCAGATTTCCATCATTAGTATCTCAAATTACCAAGTACGTGAAAGTTTTGCTGAACAGAATTTTGGTAAAAATCCCTGTTGGGATGATTTTCTTCAGCGCATTCAGAGCTACTGCAGTGGCAGGAGCAGCTCTGCAGGGACATTTGCCCCACTCCAAATCTGATGGATCTGGTAATGCTTAAAAAAGCATTCAGCCTGTGCCTCCTGTGAGGTGTTATTTCAGGTATTTCGAGGAAAATGTGAGTGATAACAAGAAAATGGAAAAGCAGTTTAGGGGTTCCTGGTAGAGAATATAAAAAGATAGATGGGAGATTCCTTGTGTGCCTGATGATGAGGCGTGAGGTGTGCAGCCGTGGAGAGTGCCCGCTGATGGGAGTTGTGGCCATGGCCAAGCAGGAGACGCTGCCAGCGAAGGGGCACACGTTAAACGTTCCTCTGTGGAATTCTGCGTGAGTTGGGAGCTGAACCAGGACAGCTTTTAGATTTTGTATTTTGAGACTGGTTCGGGGCTGTGTTTGTGTAACATTTCTCTGCCACGTAAGAGACAGAGAACACATTAGAAGTGTTATTGATGGAGTTGTAATGAACCTGTAAATTCTTCCAACCAGTTTGCCCCCAAAAGCCCTGTTAAATAGTAAAAATTAACTGTTCCAAACAACACAAAGCCAGTTTTTGTAGCCAGTTTTAAAACATCCTTCTCATACTTTTTCTTCCTAGGGACCGACTGCATATGTATTAACTTTGGAACAAAGCCAGTATGTAATTTGGAATCCCAGTACTGGGTGTTTTTATGGGCAATGTGATACTTTCTGCCCTTTACAAAATGTGCATTGTCTGATCAGCTGCGATAATGTAAGTGTACTCAGTCTTGTCATGTTTCTCTACATACAAGAGCTGATAACTTGATGTTTTCCTTGACCTTATACGTTTTGTTCATCAATTTAACTGTATTTACGCTGTCAGGTTATTAGTGATTTTATTCCATCTTTAGCACGTTTTTCAGCTACTTTAAATACTGAATATAAGGAAAATTTTTTTTAATCAGTATTTAGGTGGATCGTGACATCCATGCATAAAATGTTTGTGCCTGGGTTTCACTAACATATTTTCCATCTTGCATGGCCTAAGAATGTATTCAGTTTACAGCTGCTTAGCTGAGGAGAAGTAATCCAGCAAAGTTAACAGGATGCAGGTGAGATGTAACTGGGAAATGAAAAACAAAGCATATTGGAAGGAGTCAGTTGAATTGCATACAGAGAGGCAAGCACAGCCGTGAATGGTCCCATGTGCAAAGCAAGGAGCTGGCATTACAAACCACAAAAACTGTATTGATCTGGTGTCAGGTCCTGCTGTTTATTTGCTGTAAAGATAAGTAATGGTAGTGTCTGCTCACCATCATCGTGTGGCTGGAAACCCTCAGAAATAGCAGTAGGGGAGAGGGAAGATGTAAGAGCTGCACACCTTGAGGCAAGTGAACCAAAGGCCACAGCCACACCTGAGCCCCCAGCAGGAAGGACAGAAAACCTGGGCAGGTTCCTGCCTGCAGAATGCCCTGCCTTGGCTGGGGGCCAACCCTCACAGCCCCTGGGGACAGAAAATGGGACACGAGAGCGAGGTCCAGAGGTGTGTGAAAGAAAAAAAAAAACAACCACATCAAACCCTAGGATTTATTTGAAGGAAAACTGGAAGTTCAGCTTCAAAGTTTGTTCCTTGGTTTTTTGGAACCACTGTAAGGGAACAGTGAGTCCGACTGCCGTTGTGCGCCAAAATATAGCAACCATTTGCTTGTGTTTTCTGTTATTGAAAACATACCTGGAGAAGTTGTTCCAAGGGCCATGCGTAATAATGGGGTTGGGGTTGGGGTTGTTCTTCTAATTTTCTGCGGTTTTATTGTAAACAAACACAAGACTTTGTGACAAATAGTTGAATTGGTTGGGGCTGTGGTTTGGTTTTTGTTTTTTTTTTTTTTAGTGCTTAACCTACAGTTTAGAAAAACGTAAGTTAATTGTTAATTGCTGGAAGAAGCAAGTAGGGACTTCAGCACTGACATCCAGCTCGGCTAACCCTGAGCTCCAGAGCCCAGGAACATCATTCGGGGCCACCCACTGCAATCTGCCCGTGACTCGAGGCAGGTGTGGTGCCAGCAGAGTGATGCCACCTCATAGCCAAGAGGGGAAGGAAAAGCAATGCTGTCACGCAGGCTGCACCCAGAACTGTCAGTTACATATTAATTAATACACCAACATATTCATTGTTTGGTCCATTTTGCAGCCTTAGCAGTAGTTATTGAAAGGTTGGTTTGAACAAGAAGCCTACAATGCTTTCACACTTCAGACTAGGCTCAAACATGAGACCACGCTGAATATCTATGAAGGCGTGCAAGACGCAAAGTCTCCCTGATGATAAAATACACAGGAGCTGTGTGTGTCTGCATCATAAAATTGAAATAGCAATGGTGCTGGGGTGCAGGCAGCCACCAGGCTTCCCAGCCAGAGCTGCACCGTGCTGGGTCACCGCAGGCACTTCACTCAGAATTCAGAAAAGACTTGCATAGCAACCCAGAGGGGTGGATGCAGCTCAGGACAGCAGCAGAAACTGGAGTACACTGTAACCCAACACCATGTGCTGTTGAAACTTTCAGAAAGCTTCTGGAAGTGTAAAAACTGCCGTGGTGCAGTAGATGGGTTGTTGGACATAATGGAGAAAAAGGTGCATCAGGAAGAGCTGCCCACTGCAGACAGCAGTTCTGTTCGTACACCGGTCTCAACCCACACTCAGAAGCACAAGATGTGACAGACCATCCCTTTTGCTAGGAGACTGCAAAAGTTGCACAGCAGGTGTGACTGTGCAAGATTGCCACGGTTTCCATGGACTCACAGTAGCAGAGGAGGTTGTGTAGTATTTTGTAACCATGTGATTATGTGCTGGAAGTTAAAACAAACTTGCTTTCTCGTAGATTTGGTTTAATATGCAAGAATACGATTCCCCGGTAAGGACAAATTTTGATATCGGCAAAGCAAAGAACTGGAAGTCTTTCTTTTCAAGAAGCTTGCCCTTCCCTGGTCTCTCCAGCGTTCAGGTATTACCACACCTTTCGCCAACTTCATTTGAGGGGTTGAGAGATCACAGACTTGTGTAAAGGAACAGAGACTAAGTTCTTTATGTTAAGTGTATTTATAATGGCACAGGATTTTAAGAAGATTTTCCCAGACCCTACTTAAGAAATGAAAGCAGGAACATGGCAAAGTATTTGGTTTTATACAGAGTGAATGCACATCTATTGTCCTCTAAAGATCCATGTGAGATCTCAGGACAAATCTTTAACACAACCCCATCCAAAGAAGTAGCTTGCTATTATAAAGAAAATGTCAGCGTTTGTCTTGCAGCTAGGAAGGAATTATTTCAAGCCGTAAATAATTCCTTAGTAAACAAACAGACAGAATTTTTTCTAGTTTATCAAAAGGTAGAAGCAGTTGAAGTTTACTGGGAAAGCAAAAAACAAAACCAGCATTACACACAAACGTGTCATTACTGTTTTAATTATGTCTCTACTAGAGTATTTTAGCCTAATTGTGAACACACGTGACTACCGTTAAGGCAGTAACTCTTGAAGTTACATTGCTGCATAGCTAGAAGAGATTGCACTTTCTAATACTTACACTTTTTGTTTATTGCTAGCCTGCAGAATTGGTTTATCAGCGTTCGGACAAGGCTGCTGCGTTAGAACTCCAGGGCAGGTAATTCTACTTCCAAAACAAATGCTGTCAGTGCTGAGTACTAGAGGTGGAGCATCTTCCTACATAGGTCCTAAAAGCCTGCTTTGAATGCTAGGAATTAAGGACAGCCTAAAAATAAAAATCAGAAGCTGTAGTTCACGGGGCTTTATTTTAATCGAGATTACCAGATAGAAAGAACTGATCAAGCAGTGCTGTAGTTTTGTAATAAGCTCCCTGTTCTGTTACTGAACATGCAGGCACCACCTTGCTATGCAGGCATTGCCTTGTGGTGCTTTTAGGTAGCAGTAAATTTAACTGAGGTCGTTTGTGTTCATCATAATCTGTACTAAATGTGTCAAAGGAGATCAGTTAAACGCTAGAATTGTAATAATCAGTGTGCTTTATTGCAGGATTGAAAAAATATTAAAAGATAAGATTATGGAATGGAGACCAAGGCACGTAACTCGCTGGAACAGATACTGTACCTCTACCCTGCGTAATTTTCTGCCACTGCTCGAACAAAACCAAGGCAAAGATGTCGAAGACTACCATCAAGCAGAGCTGCAAAAACAGCTCGGAGATTACAGGGTATGGGCGTGAAAGTACACGGCTTGTGCATGGAAGCAGGAATCTAAATCCCTGCTACTTTGTGGCACAGAAGTGCATTCTAGGCTATTTATTTCCACAGCCACCAAAATTTACAAGAGCTGTTGTAGTGAAGACAAACCAGTGTAATAGAGTGAAGGAGTGGTAATCTATTTTATTTCATTTGTAGATCATAAAATCATAGAATGGGTTGGGTTGGAAGAGACCATAAAGCTCATGAAGTTCCAACCCCCTGCTGTGGGCAGGGACACCTCCTACCAGCTGCTGAAGATAAACATTTGCTGTTGAATTAAGAGCCTACACTGGCCGTGCTGTTCTTGCATTGTTGTGGTACCAGAGCAGTCACTGCCTCCCAGTACAGAAACAGAAGTGCAGCCTCCAAGCATGGGCTGCTCACGCCACTCACTGGTTCAAGCCTGGTCAGGAAGACCCCAGCACGGGTGGGTGGAGGACTCAGAGGAGCAGGAGCCCACACACTACATGTTTCACTCGTTGTTTACTCTTTGCTCCACTCTTTAAAGATGGAAAAAAATTTACTTGAAGCGAGTGGTGCACCCGTGCATTCTTCCTCCAGGCTGTTCTAAAGGTCAGGTCTTTCTGCTCTTCGTGAAAAACAGATCATAGAATCAGAAGGTTGGAAGAAACCTCTGAGATCACCGAGTCCAACCGTGCCTGTCTCCTTGCTAAACCCAGTCCCTAAGGAACCCACCCACCCCTCTTTTAAACCCCTCCAGGGATGGGGACTCCACCCCCTCCCTGGGCAGCTGTGCCAGTGCCTGACAGCCCTTTCAGGGAAGAAATTCTTCCCGATGCCCAGTCTGACCCTCCCCTGGCACAACTTGTGGCCATTTCCTCTTGTCCTATCGCAGATGCGGTAAAAATACTGCACACAACTATTTTCAAAACGAGTTTTCAGTTCCTGTTGCACCTGGAATGTGTCGCAGGCAGATGTTCACCACCTCAAATCCCAGTCAGTGCAGAGAGAACACAATGAATTAAAACCAGTTAAGTGAGAGAAAAGCAGCAAAGCTTTGCTGTATGTGTTCAACAATGCAACGTTAGAGGATTTCTAAACACCTTCACTTTGAACTTAACCCAGACTGAAGAGGTAAAATGGCAGAAGCCTGCCTGGAGTGTAGGAAATGGGGAAATGTAATGAAAATACAGAATGGGCTTGTTGCATCTCCTCAGGCCAGCAGAACAGAAATACACACACAGAGTAAACCTCAATTTTTAAAATCTCTTTATTTGTTTATTCAGGTGCCCTTACCTTCCCTTACGAGTTTTTCTTCTTTCTCCCAGGTCTCTGGATTTCTTCTTCACATGCCATTTTCTGAAGTCAGACCTTTAATAGAAGCCGTCCACAGCACCGGAGTTCACGCCATCGAGGTTTCCAATGTTGAATTTGCTCTGGCCGTGTATGTTCATGCTTACCCCCAAAACGTTCTCTCTGTATGGATCTATGTTGCTTCACTTGTTCGAACGAGGTAGCACAGGCCAGAAGGTTGCTTATGTAGGAGGAAACACAACACATTTCTCACAGTGCTGCTTTGAGCTATCCCAAGTGTTTTAAAAATAGAGAACCTAATTTTTAGTAGCTACAGACACGCAAGCTTTATTCACCCTGCAACCAGTTATTACTGCTGAGACTGACAGCTTAAAATTCCAGTACTAACGGGTGATATTTATACAGGATTTTATAGCTTCCATGGGACATCACGCTCTTAAAATCATCACGTTGGCCCACAGGAAGTGCCACTGCAGTGTAAAATGGTGGAGTTTGGCCACCTTATTTTCAGGGGAAAGTTGGTTCCTGGAAGATTATGTTTTTAGGTAGTCAGTTTATTTTATCTACAGACCTTCTTCCTCTTGAAAGACACTGTCATTCAGTTACAGTACATACAGTTACAGTTTTCCAGTGCTCCTGAATTGAAGGCCAGGACTGTTTACCCATGAATAAATTTCATGCACCAAGGAGTCTTTAGTGAAGGCTGCACTTCAGTTTATAAGAGGCTGCTTCTGCACTTCATGCTTAGTGCCTCTCTAATGCCTGCAGCATCTAAAGGTGTCAACATGTTCTTTAAAAGCTGAAATATTTAATAAATATTTTTACCAAAAATTAACTGGAAGCTCATTTGTTTTATACAAGAATTTGATAAAGTTACTTTGGTATTTGAGATTCTTATCTGTAAGTTACCCCAGTAAAAGACTATTTTACTAAAAATCAGCCTTGCTTATTCGTGTGTCAGTAGCAGTGTTAACTGATATAAATATACATTGCCTTTTCCTCCAGTTATCTTCCTAATTAAACTGTGAAAACTATGGTGGGTTGAGACAAGATGTTCATCAGAACATATCAGAGTTAAGGTTGTTCTTGAGCTTAATTCCAAACTAGACTTAATCCCCCTAATAAATACTAGACGAAATCTTTGGGAGTCTATGACTGCCGTGGGTTCTGTCTGTAAACCTCCAGCAGAAAGAGGTAGCTCCACTGCCATCATGCAATGCTTTGCTGAAGGACACTGATGACATTTCCCAAGTTTAGTCCAACTCCCCTTCAGAGAGGGGTGAAGCAACATGACGTAAGCAAACAGAATTTTCTGCAGCTGCTTGAGCCCTCAGCTGTGTCTCTATCACTCTGCACAGAAACCCCCACCTAGGAGCGAGGAGGACAGGACCTCCAGCCACTCCTTCCCAGCCTCAGAAACAAGAGTTCTGGAACAAGAAAGCCACCGTGTACCTCCTGACTCTCACCTTGCCCCAGTCAGCTTTGCACAAATGGCCATGTAGCGACGCCAGTCTTTGGGCAAAGCGCATTTAATGCAGTGTAACCGAATCAACAGTTGCAGGAATAATGGTGTCCTTTAATATCTATTCTGCAGGCTTCCAGCTGAGCACTGTACATTCTGGCTGTAGCCCATGTTCAGCTGCTGCTCATCAACAGCCAACTGCACCAGCTCAACATTCCCCACTATTTTTCTTGCCTCACTGCATTTCAGTATTTGTGGCAACAAAATGGTATCAAAACTTGCAGTTTATTGTGATCTCCAGCTATGCCTGCAAGCTGACTTCCCAGACACCAAGAATCTTGACAGCTACATATCCCATGACTGCCATCCTAAATAAACACTACTTAGAAGAACTGAATCAGTAAAACAGGTAAAAATGACCAGTTGGGCAGACTGTCAGCCTGCAAAATTAGGCAGGAGGGGGAAAAAAACAAGAGAAAAATGTCCTGCAACTACACTGCGCGTGAGCAGGTGGCACTAAAGCTCGCAACAACACAGGTTACAGCACTCACTTCCTCTTGCAGTGGGCTCCCCACTCACATTCCTCACCTCTCTTCTGGCCCAGGTTTCACTCAGTCCAACAACGGATTCTCCGCCTCCCTGCCGGTCTCTGCTGTTCAGTGAGGGCTCTCTAAAAACCCACGCAGTAGGGAAAAGGCAGTGTTGTCTTTCACAGTTCATATTAATGAAAACTGAATTCCTTGGAAGCTGTTTCAAAACACATCTTAACATAGTTCTGGGGTAAAAACAAAAACACCAAACCAAATGCCAACAACCCCCCCCACCACTGCAAGGTTCACAGCTCTGCAACCACCACACCACCAGTCGCCCAATCTGCAGCTCCCTGCCACGGCACACCTGGATAATGCACCATAAAAGCACAGATATTAAACTGCTACATAAAGTTTTGTTGGTGGGAATGTTTTATTTGAGTATGTCTTTCAAGCCCAAATACAAAACCAAATGCAAAAGGAAGGTGGGAACTTCCCTAATTTTGCAATATAAGGAACGACTACAGGATGAAAGGAAAGGGGAAGAAACAAGGCTCCTAAAGATGTATAATTGTTACCCAAATGCCCAAATGCAAACAATACATTTCCAATTCTCTGCAGAGCTTTATATTGTACTCATGGATTCAAAATAAAAAGAACCATTCCCTTAACACAAAATAATCCAGTAAAGTATATTTAAGTGCCAAACTTGGAAGAAAGTGGCATTTAAAAAGAATCTGCATGTTTTCCCATCTTCCCCAAATTAAGTAAAACAAAACCCAACACCCTTCAAACCAAATGAGATTTTGTGAGATTGTTAAACACTGTACAGTACACTCAGAATTAAGATTTGGAGGTTGCGGGCAGGGTCAGGCTAGTAGAACAAATCTCACTCCAAGGATTGTTAACACAAGATGCGAACTGTAAGTAAAGTGCATGAAAGGAAGCCTGCTCAGCTAAATGAAGTAGACTGAAAGGTCAGAAGTCAGAAGTCATTCGCCAGAGCGGCAGCAGGCCCGAAAACCACACTGCAAGTTCTGGCATCCGCTGGCGGTTTCAGCATGAGGACCTGCACAAAAACAGAACAAATGTGAAAAGAAGAAAAGGCCATTTATTTAGATCCAGAGTTCCTGAAACCAGGTAATTCAGAAAGTGTCTCTTTTTTTAGAACACTGAAATTCATTCAGCACTGGGAAGTCTGAAACGCTGCCAGTGCTGTCACAGTATAAAAGCTCAGCTGGAACAGTTATTTTCCCAAGATACTGTTGCTCTGATAGCTCAGTCCCGTGAAGATAACACATTCAAATCACAGATGTACAATGAGCAGTGCTAAATGAACAAGTTGAAGCAAGCTCTTACAGCCAGCTTTCAGAACTGAGCTGTAAAAGGATTTTCACAATGCATATTTTAACTCCCATTTTTCAAATTCAGATGATGACTTCACGGCATTAGCAAAGAAACCATAGTCTCCAAAACTCTTTCTGCTGTAATGGAAACAATTTTATATTCTGAAAGGTTTTCTTCTCCATGAGCACTTCATGGTGGGGTAGATCTCATGTACTCTGTCTGGAAATTCAAAAACTAAAGAGAAATCCACCTTTAGTATCATTGCAATTATCAGAAGCCATGAGGCTAACAACCAGCCAGCCATTCAAAAAGAAGGAAAAGGTTGCAAACACAAACAGTATAAACAAACACTGTAATTCTACCCACCTCCACTTACCTGCACTTACTGTCATCCCTTTAATTTGAAATGTTAAGGTGATCATGAGATAAGAAACTATTACATTTATCAGTACAGGATTTTATGTCCTGCAGCCGCTTGCCTGCTTTAGAGACACAAACATTTACATTCAGGTTGGCTGGACTCCAGCACCCAGCATAAACTGGAAGTGGGTTGCTGAGTTAACTAAAACAAGCGGGTAGACACCTAACCAGGACAACCCAAATTCCCCCCCCTTTGAGACAAATCAAAGATTATTTAGGGTGTTTTTACTACATTCACAAAGGACTAGCAAAATAATGTAATGAGCTAGGGCACCATGCTATGTCTGGCTTGTTTTCTCCCCTTGAACAGTAACTTAAAGTCGTAATTCAATTATCTTCCAAGAACCTGGTATCTGGAAATCAGCTCTGCTTCACGCCACACGCAGATGAGCCGCACTGTACAAGGTAATTCAGTTAACATGCAGGAGACTGAATACAACAAACCTGAAGCTCTAATGAAGGACAGTATGCAAAGCAGTGAACTTTTCATTTGTGAATAAACTCACTTTCCTTTTCAAGTCTCTTTCTTCACCTCGGCTAAATTTTGATCCTCCAAGTCACTTACGAGCTAGACTTTGAAAGTGTCTTCGCAAGTCCTTTAAAAAGGAGACTCGGTGCTTCTGAACAGCTGGTTTAGCAGAGCATGTTCTGTGCGGCAGCCATTTTCAAGTTGTAGCTGACCTTCCCATCACTGCCACAGCTAAGCAGCACATCAGTAATTCTGAAGCAACTGTCACACTTCCAGTAAAATGCTTGTTGATTGAACGTACAGAACCACAACGTCCCAAGGAAGGGAATACTCATTATACTTCAACATTTGTTTTCCATCATTTTCTTGCTCATTTTAAGAATGTTCTTCCTCATGCTCATAACTGCAACCTAAAAACTGTCCTTCTAGGTCTGATCAATGCTCCATCCAACCCTACCTTCACCAATGGCAGCAGCAAGTTTTCTCTAGGGAGAACATACAATATCATGCACACCTTTCATATCCCCCCAGTATCCCTGACTGCTACAGCAGGGACTCTGAAGTCCATTCCCTTGAGTCTATGGTTTAGTTGTGCACACATTTGTTTAACCTCTTTTTAAACTTGCTGATACTGCTTCCAGAATTCCCCACGGGACCAAGCTCCAGAAGTTCAATACATCTGCTTTAAATCAACCACCTACCCACTTCACTGCCTGTCCCCGAGCTCTAAGACTGCAGAACGTGGTGTGTTACTGTTGCGCATTCACCTCATCTACTGCCTTCCCAGTTCTATAGTCATCCCCTTTCCTGCCTTCTCATTCCAATGCAGAAACACTCCAGACTTCTGAGCACCTCCTTGCAAGACAGCTGCTCCGTTCCCTAGCCCTCTAGCGGATCTCTTCCGTACCTTCTGCAACACCGTTACATACAATTCTCAAGATGAGGAGACCAAAACCACATGCAGCACTTCAAACGAGTGCCCCGAGGCTTCCAGGACCACACAAGCGACACCCTCTACCTTGTTCCCAACACCCTGATGATGTATAACATTGGTGGCTGTTTTGGCTGCTGCTGCAAACAGGAAAGATCTCAGAATTGGCACTGACAGCCCTCTGAAATCATCGTGTCCACACTGCAACTGCCAGCTCCGAATTCAGTTTCATGCAATCACAGTCTGATTGTTCCCAACCACCCAGAGTAACCGTACATACATACAGCTATATTGAAGCTCGTAAGAAGTCCTTCTGGAAATCTTCAGCACCAGTATCGTTACTTGAGGCAGCTCAGTACCACTCCAACTTGGAAATTACTGTGTGCACTTCTTACACCACCACAGCAGTGGAAATGCTGAATAAAGCGTGATCACAGCACAAAACTCAGAGGAGGGGGTAGGGAGAAGAGATGTCACCTCCCAGATGCCTGTCCATCCTGAACAGTGACAATGAAGAACTGTTCTTTTTTCCTATCCTTTAATTAGCTTTCAGTTTTTAAATTTAAACCAGTCTTACAGCAACTTAAAGTCTCAAAAACTTAGAAACTTCTAAGTAAACTGCAGCATCTGAAAAGTTTATAGATTCATTTCCTACTTCATTGGGCACTGGATCAATTACATATGACATTAGCCACACCACAGTGAAAATTTACCCTTCTTCCTGTGCTGCATTTCTTGTCCCATGTTTAATGTTTATAACCCTAACTCTCCTTTATCACTCCCGATAAAGAACTCTGACAAAATGGAGTATTCAGTGCTCAAAAAACATCTCCTGAAATCTTGCACCCTGTGTTCTTTCTTAGCATATACAGGCAATTCTCATAGTGTGGAGGGTATTTTATGCTCTTATTGCAAGGTACTAAGAGTCATTAATGGTTAACAGTAAGGCTACATGCTTATGAGTGCTTTGTGCTTTGACGTGGCAACTGGTCTCTTTCACAGGTGATTTACCTCCTCTATAAATGCCCTCACTCTCCTTAGCTTGCCCTTTTTACATTTGATACAGACAGCAAAACTGAAATGTCTTTCTTTTGATACCCACAGAGACTGTTTGTTACCCTAGCTTTTATTTACTAGGATTGATTTTTGGCTACACCTCTTTGACTTTATTATCTCCCATTCCTCACTCTGTTATTGACCTCATTTGGACTGGACATCTCTTTTCAAACTACTTCTGTTTAAGTTCAAACGGCCTCTTTAATCTTGCCAAAAAAACACTCTCCTGTTTCCTTCAGACTTTATATTGCCAGTGAGTTGGTCACTTCCTATCTCAGACTGGGGCTGAATCTCTTTCAGGAGGGTCACTCTCTTTCTACTGACTGCGAAGACTTGAGTGCAAGCAGTGAAGTAACTAAATTAAAATTTGGTTTGGGCTGGTTCACTTGGGAAAGCAGATTCTCACCTCACCTGCCTCAGTCTAGGTTACTGGTTTAGTTACCTCTAAACTGGATTACTGTAATGCTCTTTACGTGCATGCCTGATAACTCAGATGCTTCAAAGTGACTCAGCACAGGGGTTTGCTTACAACCGAAGAACAGCTCTCGGTGCTCTCAAATAAGGAACATATAAACACATCTTGTGATTTGAGAAAGGATCATAGCTATTCAGTAACTCCATTGTCACACATACTAATGAAACAAAAATTAGTTAGAATTTCCTAGGAAGAAACTGGGCATTTCACTAAGAATACACAACAACCCAGACCAAGACCGTGGTGAAAGAGCCACTCCAGCCAGGACAACTGGCTTGCCTAAAAAGTGATCAAGTTAAGCACTAGCTTTAAAAAACATACGGAGGAGACAATATTAAATTCAAATCTGAGTTTACTAAGTGCTACTCTCTTTCAGCTTTTGGTAAAGTTACACTTACAGAGCTTTGAGAGCTCCTTGGTCATCTGTACAACTTCTAAAAGAGACCAAACTCAAAAGTCTAACCACAATGCATTCCCATATAAACCTGCACACAGGACTCCATAAATATGAACAGAAATTGCAAGGTCTTGGCTCCACTGCTGGATCCATCTATGACCAATGAATTTCTAAATGCTGGAAGAAAAGAGTGAATAATCGGAATCATCCTAACTTTATTTCATTAATGCCCTAGTCCTTTAATTGCAGTGCCTGAGGATGACATTAAAAAACCCTCTAGGAACTGAATTATACTTAAAAGCAAAGAGCTACTGCTGCAGAAACTAGGGAGCCCCATATTTCTAATCCTGAAGCTGACAGCACTCCAGGCTTTAAAACTAAGAATACAGCAAGGAGACTGAACATAGTTGGACAAAATAGCCTTTAAGCAGCAAAAGGTAATTCAAATATTAAACTCTTTTTACTGAGTTCAGCGTGCTTTACCATCAAACGTGGTTTAGACATTAAACAAAATCAGGGTTATCTAACTCCAAGCCTCCAGTGTTGAGCAAAACACAGGCAGAGATCCCACAAATCAGTATGCAAACCAAGAACTGATGTCATACTGACAGTAAACAAACAGAAAAGAAATCTGGAAGTTTGTGCAAATTCATGGTGTCTGCTCATAAAAACTGCATCATATTACTGCTGTGCAACAGCCCTGACTCAGACCCAAATGCAGCTGTCTAACCACAGCTGCTCTACCCTCTTTGTTTTAGTCTACTGAAAAGGTAGAGCAGGTATGGTTAGAGCAGCACTTACAAGCTGAAAAACTGCAAACATGACTACAAAACAAGTCCAGCCAGCCCATCACAAAGAAAACCCAATGAAGCTGTGTGTAAGGGCCTCCAGCAGGATGTTTTCATAGAAAAAAATCTGACAATATGCTGCAGGTGAAAGTAAAGCCCTTCTATGTCAACAGACAACAGTGGCATCTTTATTATTATTCAAAGATGGCCAAATTCCATGCTGTTTGCTCCATTTTTTGTTCTGCAAGACTGACAGGTTTTCCAGCACGATCCCAGAACGTACCTCCTTATGCAAAAACAATCCCTGATAAGCTGGTGGGCAAAGAAAATGATGACATTATTCTCTACAAGCTTAGAGAGCAGTAATCTTTGTGCAGCAGTTAGCAATACAATCCACGTACGTGCAAACAAACAGCTTCAGATATGGACTGCTCTACAGGAAAGAGGGTTTGCTTTCCCCACAGTTACTTTAGAAATCCCAAAAGATACAGAAATAGTTCAAACTGTCACACAAATCCTGCCGCCCGCAGAGCGGAATGAGGCAGTAGTTTCACACTGAATAGCCCTATCACAATGAAGTTTGAGTGAAAATACAAAGAACAGTATCCAGATAAAACTGCAGGGGGCTGAGTTACAAAAGGTTATTTCGCATTTCAGAATTTTGCCAGGACACCCCGGTAAGTTTTTATCAACTTTTTTCTTAAAGAAAACAGCCACAAACTTCTGAGATGCTATTATTTTTCAACAGATGTGAGAAGTCAGACCATTACAGCCTCACTCTCCCGTTGGTTTCTCTCTACAGGAGTAACTGTTCATCCAAGGGCATGCAGGATGCTTTACAGAACCAAGCAGAGCTTATAGGCTCACAGCTCCCAGCAGGCAGTAAAAGGAAGGAAATAAACAGGAAGAGGATCAGGACAACTTTACAGAATAAAAGTATTCTGTTTAAATATAAACAATTTCTTGAGGGTAGTATGGAACAGCCAAGCTTTAAAGTGGAGTACTCACATAAGAGATTCTGGCTTTGTAAACTAATACGAAATTGTGTATTTTAGGGAGGAGAGACACAAATGTGTGAAGACAAACCAGAACACCAAGACTGGTGTTATTGACAGAAGCGAAAACAGAAGAAAAACGGCAAGGAATCAGATGTAAAAGGGAAAGGCTTTCAACTGGTTGTTGAAAACATATTTAAACTCAACACAATGCAGTAAGGAGAGTCAGTGAACCTTAAAATTTTCTAGAAGATTTTTAAAAGCTCAAGTGTGGATGGAATGGAAGGAAGTAACACAAGTATGTCAGAAGAAAAAAACAGCGGTGTCAAAAGTGTGCGTAAAGAATTGAAGAAATTCTGGAAGGAAAATAGTATTTAATATTTTCACTTTTAATATTAGGATCTAATCCAAGTGCATGATCTTCTACCAATTTCAATGGATCAAATATCCAAACACCAGATTTACTTGTAGTACCAGCGCTCTGGTACCCCGTATCCCTGCTGTGGCTGCATCTCAATATAAATGCAAATAACTGAGCTGAACACCATGAACCACCAGGGAATATAAATTTGTTTTACAAACAATTAGCTCTTATAATCCTGTGAACTCAGTTGTTATTCTCCTTTTCCTTTTCTTTTCTTTCCACTTACCTGTTTTACATTCACACCTGGAATTCAAGTCACACCATGGTTCCCATCTCTACTGCTACTAATGCTTACTGGTCCTAACAGAACAGACTGAACTCCCGTGTGGTAAACACTGAAAAGACTTGCACCGTAAACTTATTTTAAGCTTTTATCCAAATCTTTCCAAGCTTAGACCCATCCCTAAATTACTGACTGAAGTAAAAATCAGAAAAACTACATTACATTTTCCATAAGGACATGTGATGGAAGGATTGAAAATATCCTGTACCAGAAGTACTATATAGTATAGTATGGCAAAATACGTGGCATCCCTTTCCTAAAAATCACTGCTTTGGTACGACTCTAATGAAGCCTCTGTCTGAAGTTATGACCATAAAGAAAACATACAGCTACACGGTTTACAGTGAAGACATGAATAGGGAAAATGAGTATTAGCTATATGGAAACTTACTTTCTAGCCCCTATAATTTACGCTAAACTGAATTATGATATATATGGACTAAAAATGCTTTCCTAGCTAATACAGAACTGTACTACTGTGGAGTAAAAGAGCCTAGAATAACAAATAAGGAAAAAATAACATTATCAGTTGATATTTTATAATTAATCTGTGAAACTCCATGCTACACAGTGAAGAAAAAAAAAAAAGTGTGATTTTGGTGGTTCTTTTTGTTTTGTTCTAAAAAGTGTCCTTAAACCAAACATCGCTCCCCAGAAAAGCACATCTTCATAAAAAGACATTACCGTTAATGTTGTCACAGTAGTAAAAGTGTTCATCGTTTAGAGAAGGGCAGGCAGAAACTAAATCCTGTAGGCCTGCCCCTGTTACAGTGAGACAGCCCGAGAGGTTCAGGTGTTCCAGGTGTGGCAGTCCTCCTCCCAGAGTCAGGGCCCTGTTGACAGACAGAGGAGGTGTTAAGAGCCTGCACAGGGCTAAACAGACAAGTTCTCCACTGCATCACCAAGTCAGACTTAACTGCCTCGTGTAACAACCCCCCCACCTCTAATAAAGAGCGTAGATATAAATCTGGCAGTTTCATCACCCCTGAAGCTGCCTAACAGACCTGAAAAATGAATCCAGTTCTACAGAAACCAACAATTCCTTCTGACAGAATTAAATGGTAAATCAGTTTGTTCATGAATGACTCCAGAGATGATCAACTATTTCAAAGAAGTCCCAAGACATTCTTCTCCAAAACACCACTGATTTTGACAATTTTCCCAGGTGGATGTATATTCCCCCACCCACCCTGACAAAACGACACTCCTGCGCTCAGTGCATTACACTTCCAAAAGCTGGAGTGTCATACAAATTTGGATTCCTAAATTTTATCCAGAAAAATGTATTTTCCTAGGGCTGGCAGTGGAGCCTCTCTGCCAACACACCACCTTATTATTCAAATGGAATTCTCTATTTTTGAGTGTAAGAGTCTGGCTGCTGATGCAACAGCCTCACGGATGCATCACAGCTGAGCAATCACCACTTGTTGGGCTGCCTGCTCCTCTGAGCTCACAGGGCAGACAGCCCAAGCTCAGTCACAAACCAGCTCACCTACCTGGAGAAAACACCGGGCTTGACTCACCGAGGTGCAGATTCAAGCCAAGACTGAAAATGCACTCAGAACATCACTGTACAACTTTCTCCCGTCAGCAGGCAGAAGCAGAACTGCTGACTGCAAAACCAGCTATTGGTTAATAACTCTTCTATGAAATGAACTCCAAGTGTTTCCACCAGGAAGTTTCATTCTCTCTCCTTCGGGACTCAAACTACACCGGTGAGTGCAAGCAGCACTTTTTGCAGCACACTCTCAGCTCTTAAATACTGTCTCTTTTATCCAAAAAGCACCAATAGGAAACACTGAACACCTTCCCATGACTCAATGGCCAAGTTTCTCTTTGGTCCTAGATTACTGAGCCATGAAAAAAACAGACCTATAGCAGGCAAACTACACACAGCATGACCTCAGCAGCACCAATCCACCCCAACACTTGAACAGCAACAACCTCAAACACAACACTCAGAGTAAGCTTCAGCCTAACGCTGGCAGCTGTAAGAGCGAAAACCTGAACAGCTGTATTATTTCTCAGTTGACTAGAGCACACAGTACAGCCAGGTATGAAGTCTTCCCACTCCAAGAAGCTTTGATTAGCACAAAGTGTTGCAGCACACCTAAATAGCAAGAACTTCAGCCTCATACTATTTTTATTATGAAGAATTAATTACCTTGTTCTGACACAATACAAAATATCAATGACAAATATTACACACAGGGAATTCTGTAACTCTCGAAGCCATCTCAATGTTCAAAGTCAAAGTCAACTCCAACTATTTTTTCTCCTCTTTTGTCATATGAAGTCACACTGGACAAGTTCTGCACCTACAAAATTATCATAGAATCACAGAATCCTTCAGGTTGGAAAAGACCATTAAGATCAAGTCCAGCCATAAATCTAACATTGTCGATTCCATCATGAAACCATGTCCCCAAGCACCACATCTACACGTCTTTTGAAAACTTCCAGGGATGGGGACTCCACTGCTTCCCTGGGCAGCTGTTCCAACGCTTCACAACTCTTTCAGTGAAGAAATTTTTCTTAATATACAATTTAAACCTCCCCTGGCGCAACTTGAGGTCATTTCCCCTCATCCTGTCACTTGTTAGTCAGGAGGAAAGACCAACACCCTCCTCGCTACAACCTCCTTTCAGGTAGTTGTAGAGAGCGATAAGGTCTCCCCTCAGCCTCGTCGTCCTGCTCTGGACATGCTCCAGCAGCTCAATGTCCTTCTTGCACTGCAGGGCCCAAAACTGAACACAATATTCAAGGTACAGCCTCACATGCACTGAGCACAGGCGCACAACCACTTCCCTAGTCCTGCTGGTCACGCCGTTTCTGACACAAGCCAGGGCGCTGTTGGCCAACTTGGCCACCTGGGACACTGCTGGCTCACACTGAGCCGGCCATTGACCAGCACCCCCCGGTCTTTTTCCATTGCGAAGCTTTCCAGCCACTCTTTCCCAAGCCTGTAGTGTTGCATGAGGTTGTTAGGAGCCAGGCTGAGAACTTGGCATGTGACCTTGTTGAACCTCACAGAATTTGCCTCAGCCCATTGATCCCGCCCCATCATCCAGACAGGTTAAATGCGATGTTACTCCAGCGTTACGAAGTTTCAAGCTTACTGACAGGCATAAGGACAAAATTAGTGAACCAACACAATCTTCTAACAAGAAATCACTGAAGATCAACTCTAAAAGCATTAATGCTGCCCAGAACAACAAATTCACAAAGATGCTTTACTTTGTAGGATACGTCTAAGATTTTGGGTTTTTTAAATCCCCAAAGGAAAAGCTGGAGAAAGTTTTCCAGTCTGGTACTATAAATATTTTAAGATGCAAAGACCACTCAAAACTTAGAGTTTCTTCAATAAAAATGTTTCTACTAAAATTAGACAGGACTGAGCCCAGAATGACCCAAAAAATAAAATTAGAAAAACATGCCACAGCAAAATAGCTCAAAAATGTCTCCTCACCTGAGAGCACGGTCTGTGATCTGGTAACACCCAGACAGGCTGAGAAACTGAAGAACTCGTGCAGTCTCTTCATCTGTTTTGTCACTCCCAGAGTATGCAGAGTCTTTTTTCTCTGACTGCTTAGTCCTTGTTGGTTTTGTACACAGTGCAGAGGACTCTGGAAGTGCTCGAATAGTTCTTAGTGCTGTACCAGCACAACAAAATGAGTGACCGCAGTAAATCAAGTCAGTAGAAGCACAGTGCTGCTGCCACCCTCTGGTCCTTAACCCATAAATGTCTCTACTGTAGCAAGTTGCAGAACAATTAATATGGGATGGTGGTTCCATAAGACAAAATCCTTCAACATTTCTGTGTCTCCACTCCGCAGCATCTTCAATGTCAGCTAAATCATCTGCATCTAGCATCCACACATAAGCAGAATTGAAGTTTTCCGAGCCGTCAGGTTTAGTCCAATGCTGCTCACCATCTCCTCCCTCAATGAGATTTTCATTATTGATTTCATGCAGACAATTGTACTTCTTGTTGGACTGCAGAGTAATCTCTCTGTTTTTCCACAAAGTCTTAGCATTCCTGTTTCTGCAACTTTTCAGAATACCTCGGGTACTGTGAGTTGATATGATACCCAACGCTCTGGAAACCCTTTCTATAGTCACATCTGTGATTTTTTCACATCCAGACAGATCAAGGTGGCGTAGATTTTGACAACAGCCAAGTGAAGTCCAACTGAAATCAGGGAAAAAAAGTAAAAAATTGGTTGGTTTGGTTGAGTTTAGTTTTGTTGGTTTTGTTCAGAAATCAACATTAAGGCTACACATACAAAAGAACATGTCATAAGTAGAACACTAATTGACAGAATACTTAAAAAACCACTCAGGTTAGATTTGATACTCCAAGTGCTGTACATATGCCTAGAAAAGTGATGTCTAAAGAAATGAATGATGAATCAGTAACAACTTGTACACACAACCACCTGCGACATATAATACAGTTACCAGGAGCCAAGTATCACAGTTCACTTTCTTCAGCCTTTTGAGAAGTTAACTTAATGACTTACCAAATTTCACACACTCCCCAAAAACCTACATCTGCGATGTAATACTCAGTTCTAAGTATTTTAATAGTTCTAATTTCTACTACTTGACTTTCTCAAGATTGGCTGTTTATACATCCTGAAACATTGGTGTACTTAGCTCATACATCCTTCTCTCACTTCAGACGTAATAGCTGGATTGCTGAAACACATTCTGTGTACAGTATTAACAACTCCTTAAAAGTGATCAGGGTTAGAGATGGTAATGAAATCAGACTTCTTCCATATTAACACAGCCTCATCCTTCAGCCTTATCTTTTTCAACTGCAATAGAACTCTGATCTACTGTAATACTGTTATATTACCTGTAAAAGCATATGGCTTATTTAAGTGCCCTTTACCTAGTCTAGTTATGTTAACTATAACTTACTTTCCATAAGCAATTGCTTATATTTACAGCAAGCCAAACTCATTTTTTGAGTTACAAATTGAGGTGTTGAAAATACAGATATATGAGGAGCGGCAAATAACGTGTGATTCACCACAAACTGGCAAAAGCTCACAAAGATTAATTTCTGAACCACAGAAATTCCGTAAGGCTTTTATTTCAAGTAAAACTTGGTGCACAAGCTGCAGAGTGTGGTTACCAGCATCTACACTGGTAAAACGTTCTGTGTTGTTACCCAACAACTGAGAGCACTATATGATGAAAGTGCTGAACAGGGTAATAGCCGCTGATAACATCCACTGGCACAGGCTCTGCATCCATGCACGGTCCCACTGCCATCAACGAAACTGCTGCAGACTTCAGTAAATCTTCAGAATCCAGTTACCACACCTAAGCCTTTGAGCTTTGCCCACTGTTTGATCAGTGTCATTAACAGCAGTATTCCAAGCACTACCAGCTATATCGAACTAGAACTGCCATAACTGAGTGATTCCACAAAATCTATGGACAATTTCAATACTAGAATAAAGCACAATTATTGTTGTGGATAACTACACATTGATAGGTAATACATACCCAAGTGAATAAACAGCATTTTAAGTGATCCTTACAAAGTTATATGCTTTACTTGCTATTTCACTGATTTGTTACGCTGGTTCAGTTCTTAGTTGTGTGTGAATCCTAAATGTCATTTCTGTATTTTTCTCTTTATTGGCAGCAGAAAAAGACATATTTTAATGTTTTTCCCTCCTCAAAAGGCTAGATTATTTTTTTCCTAAAGGAAACAACAATCATCTAACCTTTCAAATGCAGAGTCTGAAATATCAGTTTGAGTGAGATCCAAGTATTCCAAGTTAGGGCAAAGCTCCAAGATCTGTCTAACCTGGAAAAAGGAAAGACACAAGCCATTAGGGCTGCACACAGTATCAAGAGACAACATACAAATTAACATTCCCTTGAATTGCAACTCATTTCCACTAGCCAAGTGTTTTAAAGGTACATCAGTTATTAATTAAAGGCAGGACAGACACAATTAAGTGCTGGTTTGAAATTCCATACCATTTTGCTAGACACTGCAGAACTGTAGGCCAATACGAATGTCTTCACTGAGGAGCCGACGTGTGGAAGGACATTATGAATCAAGCCATGAAGTAAATGTTTTTCCATTTGTGCTATATTAATGGCAAGTGAATCTTCACCTGCTTCTTCTGCAAAACAAAACCAAAGAGAAAGACTTCTTTGAGTAATTTAGAATGCACATTGCCATCTTACATCAAACTAGTTAACAGGAAACTAAAGAAAGCTTAAGGCGGCAGAGGTTCCAGAAAGTACCCTACATCAAACTTTTGCTGAATTCTAGCTCAACATACAACTTAAGCCTCGCCTTTAAAAACCATCTGCTTGTCTTTCTGATAGTCCTGAAGAGTTTAACTCCAACGGCAAGTAAAAGTAGGAAGAGTCATAACAGTAAATTATCATTAGAGGACTTGGAAAAATATTTACTACCGATATTTACTGCTCAGGGCTGTCCAAGACAGCAATTTCCACCGACTTGTCTTATACATTGAAATACTACCTCACAGGGCATTGCATATCCTGTGATATAACAGCATGATTTTAAATTAAGCCTAGAATGCATCAGGATGCAAGATCCAAAGTTCCTGAAGAGATGAAGACTAGGTTCTACCTCCTTCCTAACTCCAGTCACATCCCCGCAATTCTTCATTGGTCTGTGCTCGTGTTTGCTCTCTCCTAGAAGTCTTAATTATGCTCATTAAAATCAGCTGCCTGCTGCTTCTCCTCCTCCCTTCCCCTCCTTTTTCCTTTTTCTTCACCCAGCTGGCAGTCAGGATGAGATGAAGATGAGGAAAAAGAGCACTCCTTTCAGGAACTTTAAGTAGTTGCTAGGCAAAACTTCAAGTTTGCTTTTATTGTCTAAGTCTACTTGGCTTACTAAGCATTTTATCTAGACAGAACATAAGCAATAATGCATTTGTCATTAGTTTAATGTACTGGTATCAACTATGATAAAATCTGTATTTTAAACTGATTTTACAGAAAACCACTATTTTATACATTTATTTATTATAACTATCATCATCAGGAAAAAAAAACCCCAATCACCAAAGCTGGAATTTACCTACCAGATTCATCTATGTCAGCATCTTCATCCCATTCCTGGAAAGCACGACTTTCATCTTTTCTATTTTTTACCCATTCCTCATCAGGTTCCGTCTCAAGATCTGCCGCAGGACCACTATACCAATCACCTACTCCACACACACACACCAAAACAGAAGGAAAGGACAAAAAGACAAACTTCTGATCACTGCAGCAAATCTTTACTGGAAGAGTGGTCAAGGTTTAGAACAGGCTGCCCAAGGAGGTGGTCACCATCCCTGGAAGTGTTTAAAAAACGGGTGGATGAGTTTCTTAGGGACATGGTTTAGTAAGGAGACAGGCACAGTTGGAATCGGTGATCTCAGAGGTCTCTTCCAACCTAGTGATTCTATGAAATAGCAATAACCTCTCAGTATATTGTGATCTGACCTAAAAATATAAATTAATTTTGCATCCACCTCAACTAAGGTTGGACTGAACCTTGACATAATTCTTGTTTGATCTATATTTTAAAGCTTCCAAAGATTCCTGGAACAGTTTCAGAACCATTTCGGAACTCACAGTGTATTATCCTATTCTATTATACCACCTTTGCTGAGTGGTATCTCAAGGAACACACAAAGTGAAATCCACATTGATTTTCAGTCAAATGTGAAGCAAAGGGGTTTAGTGCTATTTGTCTCTTCTTCAACCCATTTAGAACCTATTTAAAGCCTCAGAAGCCCTTTCATTACCAGGAGGAAGAAAAATGTTAAAAATTTAACTAAACCTGTAGGTCTTGTGTTCTTTTTTTACTCTCTCTGGCAGTAAATCCCACTGAGAAGCTGCCACCCACCTCCACACAGTTGTAGTAGACAGTACGTCACGAGCCAACTTCCTGTTGCGTCAAAAACATGTCTAGAACTAAGTCACTAAGTAGGTGCCAAATATCATTTTCACATAGCACTGAATTTTTCAAATGAAAATTTAACTCTGAAACCTATCCACTTACTCTTCTGCAGCTCAGGGACCAATCTATTATTTTCAATAAGATTATCCAACCAAAAAAAATTAATTCAGACTCCAAAGTCATTTAAATCTTCTACATTCTGTATAGATTTTAGAAGCCAGGTCCACCCAGAAAGAAGCTTTTAGATTTTATGTATATCAAAATTTAAGCCATGTATCATTAGCTTTCTCTCTTAAAAATCTTTAAGGCACATAAAATATAGCTTAGTAAACAGCACAGATTGTCTCTTTTCTACCCAACTACACTGACATAGCAGCAGTTGTTAAGCCTGCAGGGCCATACTCAAATGATTGTTTAACACTCAAATAAATATGTACAAATACAAATAGAAATATTTAAAGCTATAAATATACTCTGATGACTTGTAACTGGCCTCACTGGAACACAGTATTTTGTCTATTTGAACAGGTATTTTTGCAAAGGCTAATTTTAATTAACAGGAGAATCTGAAAAACAGAAGTTTTAAAAAAACCACTTAGTCCTTACTGCAGTATAAGTTATTGAAGTAATTTATCTAAAGCATCGATAATAAAACTAACATTCATACAGTTTTCTTTGAAGTTTGACTATAAAATTAAGATTGTGAAATTGTGTTGTTAGAACTCCATTTGTTTTAAACTCCCATTCTGCAGTTTTGTTTTATTTCTACCCAGTTACTCAATACACCAGAAATTTTACTGATATAGGTGTAATAGCAGCATTTATAATTCAAAATACCTTAAATTAAGTCATCATTAGGATATATTAGTGAATATACTTGTTAGCCTTCACACAAACAAACCTCCGTAAAAGCAATAAACAGTCTGTATACAAGAGCTGCTCATGAGATACAACCAAGGCAGCTTTTAGTGTCTTAATTCTACGATTCGGAAGTACGCTCTGGGGAATTTTAACCAGGTTTCGGGGCACTGTCCTTACCAAAAAGGCACACACCTTTCCAGCGTGCTCAGCTGTCAGATTCATTGTACACGACAGCTTATACTAAAATACCCTCTTTTAGAGACTCAGAAATTCTGATAAGTGACATGCTTTCAAAGGAAGAATTAAATTTTAACTTACCTCTGGCCCAGCGAACAGGGTAAAGATGTTTCCAAAGAGATCCAGTTTTAGCCAACTGTGACCATTCAGTGCTTACTTGACTACACTGACATAACTCTTGGGGGTTAAGGTAACTGAAAATGGTCAGCATCACTTCAGGAGGAAGATTAGTAATATTTGTGGTGTGCCCTGTTAATTCAGTTTCTGAAATACAGAAAGCGTGGGTTAAGTGAAGCACAGCCTCACAGCTTTAAACAGTAG
Organism: Neomorphus geoffroyi; assembly: GCA_033558235.1. Lineage (NCBI taxonomy): Eukaryota > Metazoa > Chordata > Aves > Cuculiformes > Neomorphidae > Neomorphus > Neomorphus geoffroyi. Next base: position 1,974,902 of record JAUMJM010000020.1, read on the forward strand.
AAGTGGAACTCACATTTAGACTAAGGCAATTTAAAAATAGTATCTGAAAAAATCTTAAACTACTGTTTGGCGAAAGAGTTAAAAAAAATAGGTAACACTTTGGCTTTAAAAAAGCTTTCACAGCAACAACATCTTAAACAAAACCACCCAAACAACTGGCTCAGTCTTCGCTTTGCCATTTTCTCAACAGGCTCATTTTTTCCCAACCATGACTCCCCAAGGGTCCGAAAAAGTAAACTGCTGCTACTCAGGCACAGCAAGATGAAAGCCTTATCTACTATAAATTAAATGCTTTAAGAAAATGCCTTCTGTCACAGATGATGGATATACCTGCGTTGCCACATTCCCAGGAAACAGTACCAGCAACAGAATCTACCAGCTGGGACCACTCTCACTGAACACACTCAACCTCTTGACTGGGACACAGCAGAAAGTCCACATTAACTCTTTGCAGCTGTCCCATATTTTATTTCTGGCTTTAACAGCTAACTAAGACAATTAAATTTAACTTCCGAATGATGACAAGCCTTTCATGTTGTAAAGTAATGCTAAATATTTGGTTAGAGACTGGAAGTTTGACCACTGTAATTAATCCTTCAGTGGACAGCAGCAGGAACCATGTCCAATAGCTCTTCTTTATCAGCATAGCACAGAGAGCTGCAAACTACACAAAACAAAAAAATCAGTGCCTTGGTTAGCTGGGGGGGTTGCTGTGTAAAGAGAATTTTTAATGCTTTAAGAACAATTTATTTGAAAATAAATATTTCTGAACACGTTTTCAGGAGTCCTTAGAAATAGCAGGTTTCACAAATCAGTGGGATTCACTTTAAAAGTTAGGACACAAAGTACATAAGACTTTTTAGCGAGACAAGGATCACGTTTCTTTTTGCAAAGAAGCTTCCAAAGTGAGCATAATGTAAACTTTACCCTGTGATAATCTATTGCTACTTCAAAAACAATCTAATTAAATACAGTTTCACTTGATGAATCAATATATTTATTCGTACACCTAGCAAGTCACTGCATGTAAACCGCAGAGAATTTCACACTAAAACGCAGTTAAAACTGCACAGGACTGCAAGTTGTGTTTTGTCCCATTTTGAAAAAATGGATACAGGACATGTACTTCCTCTCCCTAAAGTACAGAACAAAATGATTGCAGAATTCCTGCTGTCCCAGAACTCCTATTCCAGGTAGAGTTAACAGCGAGTAATGCCTTAGGACATTCATCTGTTCACAGTCAACAGAACAGCATTTCATACTATGGACCATTATCTTTGAACCTGGAGGGCAGAGAATGATCCTGTTCAGTAGTTCAGAGAAGCCGAGTTTCATCAAAAAATCTGATTACAGAGTAGTTTTTCCAAGGAGAGCACCGCATCTTATCAACACCACAAAGTCAGTTCATCACAGCTTGCTCTATTTATCAGTCTCACAGCCCAATATTACACTTTTGGCACATTGTCCCCCTCTTTGGGGCTTCAACTCTTCGTTATTAGTTAAGAGTGAAAACTGTAAAAGTGGACAACTTAAGTGGCTTGAGCAGTCATCAAAGAAGCCTGAAGTGCACTTTAGTAGTTATCCATTTATTCTGAATTTCATCAGGAAAGGTAGTTACAGATGACTGCAAATTAAATATGCACTTTCAGAACACGTATTTCATCTGACCTACTCACACAGTGCACGGATTTATTCCCTTGCATTACTCCACATACAGTTTCTTCATTTCTGATTCACCAGAGGCCCGGGGAAGTTAGGTTGTGGAGCTGGGTAAGGCGAGTTTCTTTTAATTTGAAATACTGTCCGTTAACTATTCTGTGTTATTAAACCATCAACAGAAAAGCTTACAAAGCGGTCCTGAAAACCAAGAATTAAATGCAGGGTCTGCAAATACAAAATATCATTTCAATGGAAGTATGAAATTAGAAGATAATTACTATTTCTTCCTGCTTCTTATATTAAAAATTACAATGGGAGGGAAAGAAGAGGAAGAAGGTTGAGAACAGGTAAACCAGGAAATATTTTCTACATTACAACCTGCCAAGAAGCCTGTATCAAACAGTAAAGTCCCTGAAGTTTGAAAATTAGTTTGAAGAAATTACCCTTTTATAAAAACTGTCTTCTCTGCTGGTTCATAACTTTAGGTATGTCACTGGTGTGGCTTTTATCTAAAAGACGTGGTTTGAAAAAATAAAACTTTAATAATGTTTCTTCACCTTGATCTGCCTTCTCGTCCACAGAATATTTAAAGACCTTCTGAAGCTCTTCTGCTTGATTCCACTTACTAAGACCTCTGAATTCTGCAGCCTCCTTCTGTGAGCAGTGCTGCGCAATTACTTTCTTCTTAATATCTTTTAATTCTTCATAAGTAAAGTATTCCATCAACATTGGCTGGAAAACCTAAAGCAAAGGAAAAAGGGAAGGGGGAAAAAAAAAAAGTCTGGTGCTGACAGAGATAGTCGATAATGCTCCACAGACCCACCCACACAGAATTTCCTGTTTCAAATTCTCTCCAAGTAAAATATGTCATACATTAAGTGAAACAAAGGGCAGCACCATGGAAGTTCTGAGTTCCAACCCTCTGCTTGCCAACGGATCGCTGCACGGTCCCAGACAAGCTGGTTGAAGGTTTTCCCCAAGAGAAAAGGGAAGTGACTAAAGTTGCTTAAACGATATAACTTAACGAGGTACTCACATGGAAGGTAAGTGGCAAGGAAGAAAAACATGAGAAAAGATTTCTCTTGGACAGACTGTGGAAGATTTACTCTCTCCAGAAGATGCTTGCCAGTTTTTGGATACCCATAAATCATCAGACTGGCAGTACTAGTCTACCTTTCAAATATAGGTCAGAGGCTGTTTGGGAGTGTCGGTCTGAGTCACGAAGTGCTGATTCACAGGACTCTTTCTACTTTAAGTTTTGCTCAACATCCTCTTAAACAACTACCTGCTGCAAACGAGTTCCAGCCCCAATGCACTTTTGTTATCTATTTTTTAAGGGACCAGAAGTTCATCAGATTTTGAATATATGCACTGTTTCAGCATTTCACTTTGCAGTCAGAGAACAGAACGACATTGCAGTTCTGAATGCAAATCGGCACAGTAATAAAAACAGAGAATTGTGAAAAAAACTGAATCTCCTAAGCCTTTTGTTTCTATTTGGTCAATCCAAACGCCAAGGAAGATCAGTATAATATCTGAGGAAAATTTTTACCTACCTCCTCTTCCTCTTTCATATGAGGAAGGAAATCCCTGGTAAAGGCTTCCAGTCTCTCCTTCAGCTGTTTCGCATAGTTTAGCTGTTCATATTCATTCTGAGAAGAAAGCAAAGACTTAACTATTATCTAATCTCACCCATTCATTCATGGATTGAACTGTTAAGTAAACCAGTGTTTCAAAGTAAAGTCCATTGTGTCTTCCTCATGCTTGCAGCATGTTCGCTCTATTTCATGGTAAGAATGTGTTCACTTTCAAACTTTCATGATGAGCCTGACAGTCCACGCTGGCCTGTTACTAGCCAGAACAAAGTATTCCCTTACTGCCTGATTCTAATTTATTTTGTTATCAGGCACGAGTTAATTTGTCTAATCATATTTTCACTTCGGTGCAAAGACTGAAGTCTGCCAATCTACAGTCTCACCCAAAGTTCAAAGTTGCTACAGACTAATTATATGCATGCTTTGCGTAAGAATTACTCTAGTGTAGTACAGTTTCACTTCATCTTTTACCTGCATACATTTTACATTAGTTATTCTAAAGTTCTAGCTTCCAAATTATAATCAGAATTTATAGTCAGACACGCTCAATAGATCTTTACTTTGGAAAAGGAAAGAATTCTTAAATAAAGATAAGTGACTTAAAAGTCAAAGTTAGACCAAACTAATCTATCAATTTGTTAGCTTGGTCTCTGTGCCAGTGCTGACCCAAAGTTTGCCCAGTAATTGCAACATACTGAAGTTCCTCATAGCACTTACAGTAAATGTTGTAAGTTTTTCTTTTCAAAATTCTACATCAAGAAACCCTGACTATTACAGAAAAAAAGATTAAGCCACCAGTTTAAATTAGACTAACCACCCTCTCAAAATGTCAACAGTTAATGTATCTAAAGACAGCTAGAGCAATCTGGTTTTCCACACTGAAGTAGTCAAATAACAGAACACTGGCATCCTATCAGAGAAGGTACAACACAAAGCCAAGAATCAAGATTTCCCCTTTCCTTCACTTCATTTTCTGATTCACTAATGGAAATAATTTAATACAAATGTCAAAGTTTAACGTGCAGAGGGGAAAAAAAAAAAAACTTGCAGGGTTCCCAGGTCAAAAACAGCCTTAGATGTTGGTGGAATCAACCAAGTGCATATCTAGTATTTTTCTTACCAAAAACATGTACCATGGGTACTAGAAATGTAATACAGGATGTCAGGTTATTACTGGTGTCTAATTATTAGACTGCAGGAATGGGGAGTAGCGTTGGGTACCCTAGAGGAAAGACATGGCAGAATTCAAGCAGGATTCTACTGGAAAAGAGTTTAATAACTTTAAGTTGTGAAAAAGCCACCAGCTGGGGAAATAACATTTATAGTTGCTTGAGGACTGGAATACTACCAGTATTATAGAGCAACAGATTACTTGAAGGAATACATGACTCACTAACCAAATTTAACAACGCCTTTTTTTCCTTCTTTGTAAGTCTGATAATCATCTCCATTTGTGTCAATAATACAATGCTATGTCCTACAAAAAAAAGATACTCAGTTTCCTAGCAAATTAATAAAAAACATTATTTCTATAATCAGAAACTGTTTTGACCAATTAGCAAAGCAGTTTTTGTATCTGAAAATTCCATGTTGTCGCTCCAAAACACTTCCAATTATGCAGTGATGGACTTCTGTCATAAAATAAATCCAAGAGGAATATTTGCTAGAAATTCAGTAACCGTGATAAAAGAATGTGTTTTAGACTGGAAACTTTTCAGTACTTTGCCAAGAAACCACACAGGTTTTTTCTTCCTCCTTAGTTATTTGTAGCAAGTATGAAGAAAAGTTGAAGCAAACCAACACATAATCACAGCACGTTTTCCTTAGGACACAAGTCCTTCTTAAGGTCTACTTACCTTTACATTCTTTAATCCTTTCTCAAAGAGGCTAAGCATCTCTGAGAGTTTGTTGTCCGAGTGCACGTTGTACACTGTCCGGCTACGTTGCTGAAGTAAACCAATGATACACTCATTTTCAATCTGCTCATGCATTTTAAATTCCTTGAATGTAGCATAAAGAGATTGCAGAAGGGCTCGAAAATCATTGTTGTTGGAGAAATTGGTCTTGGAAAGCTAGAAGAAAGAAAAGTTCATAAATAAATCAATGAAACTCATGTCAAGGTCAAGTGAAATCCATAGAACAGGTGTTAGCTCCAATTATTCATTGCTCCCATTACTTATAACATAAAAGCTGAAAACCTTCAGTTTTATACAGAAAACTGGTAAAAATTAAAAGTGAATTTGCAATTTGCTTCAAAGAACATCAAAAATTAGAGTAATGAAAGCTCTTAATTTAAATCTTCAAGTGCAACAGATAAAAATCAGAGATTCAAGTTCACAGATAGGAATACGCAAACTATTCTTCTGTTTGAAGAGTAACTTTCCCATAATTTATATAATTGGTGCATTAAAATGTAATTTAATAAAACTTCTGTAAGAAATGGGCAGAATATTGGCATGTAGTATTCACTACAGCTAAACACACATTTATATAATATCCCTATTATTATGCCTTTTGAAATTATGCACAGTATTCATAATTATTTTAACCTTCATGACTGACTTGCCATTTGATGTTTATTTCTTAACAGGGACTGACACAAATTCTATAGAAATCCCTCAAACTTGTTTTAAAACTTTCAAAAACTCATTATGCATTGTCATTTTGTATAAGTTTCCTCTTCAGTTCATTAAACAGTAAGCTATTAACACTCATTCTGTTAACTCCCCAAAATAAGTTAACAGAGCACTTTTACTCTATGTTGTGCTTTACCAAAGAGGTTTAAGTAAACTAAATTACACCATCCTCTCATTTCCAGTGGAAACTATGTAATTGCATTTCCCATCACTGGCTCTGAAGAAAAATAAATAAAAATGAAGCTATAAATTCTAGAAATATTACAAACAACTACTGTAAGATAACCACAGAAGTTTAACAAAGTATAATATATGTAATAATGCACATTTTAAAGAAAATCGTGAAACTTAATCAGAAATTCTGAAAGCAACTGTCTCATTCCACATGAACGACCAGAGTGTAAGAAAACAAGAAAGTAGTATAATCACTTTTTAAAGGAAGACAATCCTCAAGAGAACAATGCAGGTGTAGAAATAGCTTTAAGAAGCCAGTAAAATCAAAGCTGTGTTTAAGCAACATAAACCAAACTTGTGAAACACTGAGATAAACAAGTGTAGAAAGATTTTCCTGGTAGACATCAATGCAACCTCCCCAGCCCCGCACGTGGCAGAAAGGTTTCACGACTTTCCCAGATATACATTTCAGTCCTTACTAAGAAGCCATTATTGCAGACCCCCAAGTCCGCCTTCAGGGACACAGCCACAAGGAACATCAAGTCCTAGGCAAGTGAATACAAAACCATACCAGCTCTTGGAAAAGGTTTCTGATGGCCAAGAACCAACAAGTCAAGACAGCACAAAGACCAAGGCAACACAGCAGTGCCATTTTTATACAAGTACAGTTACAATTAGCAACATTTTAAAAACTGCATTTTGCTTTGGAGAATATAGAAAAACAGTATTTTTTCCATTCTGATGGAATGGAAATTTTATTGATGGAATGGAAGTTTTATTCCACACGCAACTTCAAGAATCATAGCCTCCAGCAGTATATAAGAGCGAGCATTATTAAAATTAAAGTTAAATAAGCCATTGAAGAATCCAGACGTGTTTTAGTTTACAAAGATTCTGCAATCCAAGGCTTTTGCTAGAAATGGAACTGAGACAAATACATTGATACATAATACTGACATACACCAAAAATAACCCTAAGTTGATATATCTAAAACTTCCATCCTTTAAGAAAAGTCCTGAACGCACTTACTCATTCTGACATTGCATTACCATTTCCTGGCAACCACTACCAATGCAACCGAAACACGCTGGACATCTGCCAAGGACTTACGCAACCCCCAGTCAGCTGCACACACTTTACATTCCATACTGTACGTACGAGCAAAAGGACTGACAGTATGAAAAAAACCCCACTTACCTCACCTCAGCACAGACAGAAAGCAGGGCAAAATGAAGGGTTGGGGGGGGCTTCCCAGTATCTTTTAGATCAACTACTGATAGGCTAGAAAAAAATTCTATGTTTGTGATGCAATTCATTAGGATTTGAGGCATGCATACATACATATCCCAAATGGGAAAAGATCCTGGCTCTGAAGACTATTTCTATCCTCTGCTAAGCTCAGCAAATGCAATATGCAGAGCAGTGCTACTGGAAGAAACAACAGGCCAGACGTTTCACATGGAAAAGCAGAAGCCTGAACAAGCCCAGAAGGTCGGTACAGAAACACCTCTTCAGGACAGCCTCCTCACCTCCAGCCATGTGTGAATCAGACCTCCATAACAGTGAAGTTCGGTTACTAATGGAGCATTTCTCTTCAAGGACTGTCTCAAAATTGTTCATTCAACTTGTAAGGATTCAGTCAGTTCCCCAACAACCTTTTTCCTGAGAATCTCCTTTGCTCCTAAATGCTTGGTCTTTTGACTGATATAAAAACCTAAACAAGGTTGCTAAATGTGTAACAGGAAGGTTATACAAAAGCATTGTACTTTGCCTTTGAGTTAAAAAAAAGAAATTTCACAAAACTGATTCTGATACAAAAAGTATCTTCACATCCTCCTGACTCAAAAATTTTTCAGGACTCAAACTTCTGTTGAGCCTACCAATTATCATCCACAAATCTGAAATAAATACAGAATCCATTTCTGCATCCAATTTAAGAATTCCTGCTAGAAATGAATTGTTATAGAAGCCACTGTCAGATGAAATGCTTGCATATTCACCTTTGCTACTGAGGCTTCCAGCAGATATCCAAGAGATAAAGAGCTGTGGAGAGGATATTGAAGTTTAATGACTGTACTTGAATCAGCAATTGGTACATTAAAAAGGTCAGCTGAAGCTGAGGAAAACTGGCTTTTCAGAGGACAGGTAGCCTAGCAACTCGGTCAGATCTGTAATTTCATTACCAGGACTGATGAAGTCTTACGACAGGGGACCAAGACCATTAACAGACAGCAGCTGCTCCACTCCATCGTCCACTTTTCATCAGTTCTACACAAGGAAAATTAGAGGAGTTCAGCAGCGCAAAAAGAAAACCATCAGCTCCCAAACCTGGCCAGAGAATCCAAAGAGAACGGCAACACGGAGAAAGATTGCATTAAGGGTATTTACTGACTGGACAAAAATATAAAGCACTATGCAGGTGTAATCTCTGAGCAGGCTTAAAACACACCGCACTAAACCGATTATCACAGCCACAGGTGTCAGAGATATCTGGGAGCTTTCTGGACTTGTGCAGACACTACATTTAAACAACTGGAAGACACAGCACAACTGCTTTTGTGTTTGAATTGCAAACTTGAATTGAGGAGAGGTACCACAAGACAAACAGGCATGGTGCTTCCTGAAGCCTCGTGAAATTTAAGAATCATACATAATCCAAACAGCTTAAGCAAGAGGCCAAACAATCCACTGCATCACAAATTCTGTCTGAAAAATGTCGGAGACCTCTGGCTGATGGAAGCAATGCTCCAGGAGCAGTCAGGAACTGTTAAAACTCAACTAACTTTATTCATTGACCATTTCAACACAAAACACAATAAGAAACTCCAAAAAATCCACACACCACACATCTACTTTATTTCATGTAAACTGGAGAAGGAATGTAAATAATACAAGGGCCACTGTGGGGCCAGCAGTAAAGCACAAGGTCACAAAACGTACCAAATCTGTTTCAAGTAACAGCATGACAAGGAGACAGTCACACTAACCTAAGACTGATGCTCTCCTCTAAAGCACTTCATACTTAAATGATCAATTCAGGGCTTTGCAGTTTACAATACTTAAAAGATTGAATTAAAAATCAGAAATCAGGGCTTAAAGCAATGTGTAAACTAGTATTAGGACTATTAATAAACAGATCTTAGAAGCTTTCTGCCATTGATTCAAGATCAAGTAATTCCATCCTTCCTTTGCAGGAAAAAAGAGTAACCCTGAATTAAGAAATCACTTGATGGAATTTTTTTTTTACGCCTCACATTATGCAATTAAAGGAACTATGCTCAAAAAAAAATCTTTGCAGCTCAGACAATCACATCAACCAGTGTTAGGTGAGTGCCCACCTCCAGTAGACTACACCACACCATTAACATGGTCAAGATGAAGGTAGAGATGCAGCAAACACCCTTCCTTACTGTAAGCTATTATTCCTTTTTTGTGCTTCAAGAACAATACAACAATACCAGCAAAACTAACAGTAACTGCTACTTATACAGCGCTTTATGTTCACGATGCTCAACTGACGGTAATTCTACATTCACCTCTTGCATCTCCTTTGTGGCTTTAGTTAAAAAAATGAAACTTTGTGAAAGAGGAAGACAGATTTTTCTATCCAAAAATGTTGTGAATAAGTAAGAAAGCTCAAGACTGCTAATTAAATCACCAAAGAAAACACAGTATTACCTGGTTTCTCATAGTGTTGATATACGTGTCAATATGGAAAAACATCTTCCCAAAAGAACACTAATTTTCCAGCAACGTTTGTTTACAGTGAGTAAACTGAAACAGCTATTTCATAAATATCTATGCCAAAATACATTTAGTGACTGGAAAAGGCTTGCTTCTTAAAAATATCCAAGCACACTATTAACTGGCAAGGAGAATGTAGCAAATATGAATAAAGAAGCACACAGCTCTTATCAGGCCAGAAGAGCAGTAAGCAAATTCTATGCTGTGTGCTGACTTTTCCAGTTACAAGTACCTCTCTACTCCTAACTACAAGCTGGGAAACAAGTACAAGGAAAGAGAACGGGAAAGTGAAAAATTATTTTTTTACTCTGCCCAAAGATCAAAAAAAATTAAAGTTTTCCCCATCAGCACCTGTAACTTTTGAACAACCCCTAACCCTAAAACTCAGTCTGGAATCTAAAACAAATTGAAGGCAATTTCTCTTCCTTTTCATGCATTATCACAAGGAACATTTTCAATAGGCCATTCCTATACATTCTGCTTTCCATGTGTAACCACTGTGCTCTTTAGACTAAAACAAGTAGTTGATTGCCACTGGCAGTGAAATAAAGTACAGTGTTCCTTATGATCAATGCAGACTAAATTTCTACTGGTTGTTAATCCAGTGGATATAAAACTTATTTAAAAAAAAACAGTAAATTTTTTTCCTTATGGAGATGGCAGACCACTTTGATTAAATAAAACCTAACATTTTTAGACTTCAATAGAACCAGGGTAAAAAAGCAGCATGGTATTACTAGTCAGCTAAAACCTTTTACTCCTACATTTTAGGTATCATCCCTTCATGTATGTATCTGCACTGAAATTCAAGGGACAGGAATTTGGACTCCACAGAGATATCTCAATTTTATGAGCAACAAGAGTGAAGGACAAAGACCATAAGAAGGTGTGCCTGTGTTAGCACCAAGAGCATGCAGATCCATGTTCCACTTCAGCTGCTGTAAACTAGGGGACAGGGACAGAAGAGGAAAAACCCAGGGCAGGGCAGCCCTGCCTTGCTTCCAGCTGTACATTCCTCCCACTTCCCTAGAAAATGCTTTAGCAATTATGCAGCTGCAGATGAACCTGCTAGGTGTACTGATCCAGTAAGAAGCTGCATCTTTTTAGTGGGTGAGTTTTCCACCCAGTCAGTGTGTTAGTCTGACAAGACAGCCTGCAGCGACACTCAGTCACTTGCAGTGTCTTACTTAGGAATCCATGACAAGAACTTCAGTTTATTTTGTCCCCAATAAAGAACTACAGGGCCAATATAGCCTAGCAAAAAGGATGACTGTCCTCTCGGTGCCACCTGCTCCTTGGCTTATCTTTATGTAGAGGTACATGAGGTGAACGGTAAGAGAATTAGCTGAACTGCTTCATGCTTCAGCTCTTCATATGTATGAACACAAGTTTTCCACCCTGGCTGCTTTTCTTGGCTGTGGATCAACCCAAAATAACAGTAATTAGTAAGGCAGGCAAGACAGGACCTGGCAGAACTCAACAAGAAATCCAAAACTTTCAAATGCCTGTCCATCATCTTCTCTAGATAATCCTGTCCTCTGTGTAATCTCATCAGTTGTTTTGCAGCTTAACTGAAAGGCTGAAATAACCTTTCAAAAAGAAAAACACCCACTCTATTAGCTCAAAGATTAAGGCAGATAAAATTATTTTGTCTTTCAAAGAGCACAGGCAACAGGGCAGGTAAAGTCTTGTACTCTATATTTTGAAAGGCTAAGGTCAAGCTGATAAATGCTGAGCATGAGAGCACAGCGAAGCTGGAAACAAACTGCTGCATTTTCATTTTTATTGGTGTTTTTTATATCACTTTCTTGCACTACATACACAGTCAATTTTGTCTAATGAACACCTGCTGATCAGTTCTTGAATCATGCAGGGCTTTTCACAGAAACATAAATAACAAAAGGGGACTGACTGCATCAAGATTTTCAGTGACGCAATTGCTGCAAGAGCCAGACCCCACTGGGGACCCTAGCAGAAAGCAAAGCACTGCTCGGGAAGCACTGGTAAAACCAGCTGAGCCTCCCTCACTACATGGTTTCCGCAAACAGAAGCCTCCAGGGATGAAGGGACACAGGCTGTCACCAGGTCTGCAGGGATGAACCCAACAAAATATTAAAGAAAAATCTAGTAAGGACGTGAAATACCAGGGCCTCGAAAGCATTATGATCACTTGTAATGATGCTGTTATTTAAGTATCTGCATCACAGCATTTCTCATAAGCATTCCATAGAATGCCACCGAAGACTTCTTTCCTGTCTTATATCCTCATACAGACAGGTTCCAGCTAAGTCCTGACCTTTTGGCCTTCTGTCAGGATGTATCTGAAGTCCTGAGAGCGAAATAACAGCGGCCTCAAGGCTCCTCTCTGCTCCCTCACTGCAGTAACTTACAAACGAGAAACACATCAAAAATGCATTTACCCCTCTACACCAGTCTCACTGCAATTTCCTAACATAACTGGAGGCAGACATTGGAAAAATTCACCACCCCAGCTTTATCCATCTTGGGCACTAACTGCAAAAACAAATAAAAAGCCAAGTCTCTGAAGAATTACAACTTACACTCTATTTAATCAGTTAAAGCATATACTAGGATAGAATCACAGAATGGTTTGGGTTGGAAGGGACCTTACAGATCATCCAGTTCCAACTCCCTGCCATGGGCAGGGACACCTCCCACTGGACCAGGGTGCTCAAAGCCTCATCCAACCTGGCCTTGGACACTGCCAGGGAGGGGGCATCTACGACTGCTCTGGACAACCTGTTCCAGTGCCTTGCCACTCTCATAGTAAAAATTTCTTCCTAATATCTAATCTAAATCTCCCCTCTTTCAGCTTAAAATCATTATCCCTTGTCTTGTCCTTGCAATTCCTGATAAAGAGCCCCTCTCCAGCTTGCCTGTAGCGCCCGTTAAGTAATAGAAGGATGCTGTAAGGTCTCAGCAGAGCCCTCTCTAGGCTAAACAAGTCCAACTCTCAAAATGAGCCTAAAATAAGGGGGGGGGGGGAAGTGAATGAACACTAATATACACCAGTTGCAGTCTCTAGCTTTTTAGAAGGCATCAATTTATTATTTTTTTGTGCCACAGAGTATAGGAGAGAATAAATTGTTGATTAAAGCAGAAAAGGGCAAAGATGCATTATTACTGCTCTCCAGAGCAGGCTGGAAAAGAGGACAAAAGATCAGTGACATGCAAAGGGCAAACAGAAAACTTATTCCCTACAATTCAAGGGCAAAACCAGGTGCTAAGCAATTACTTAGGAAAAACCTGGTACCCTGTATGGCATAAGAAAATGTCCTCACGTTACTCTTATGAAGGCCAAAAAGAGACAAAGGGGTGAAGCATCCAATAGGTAAAGAAAAAAATAGATGCTTTGCTAGACAAAAAAACCCAAAGAAATGGAGAGAAGGTCTGAGGTGGCAACAAGAGCTAAAAGCATCCTGAAAAAAGGAATGAAATTGCTATGCAGGTCTGAAGAGTCTCTCTGAACTCCAAAGGCTTTTTATCACTGTTGTCCCCCATGTCAGACCTTCTTCGGCAGTTTACTTACAATGCATTTGCTTTAAATTGTAGGTTTTAAAACATAGATTCATCTTCAAAATATTCTTCTGCACGAAAAATTAACTCAAAGCTTTTATTTCCCAAGAACAAGAAGTTGTTCAGCATCCAGAAGCTAAGACAGAAAGACAACTGGTAGTCTCTGATGAAACAGCCACAGGCATGGACAGCACACTGTTGACCTGTCTCTGGATGCTAATGAGGAGGTTTAATTTCCTTCCATCTTCTGCCTGTAGTGATAGTGTAGGCCATCATTTGCAGGCTTATTAACATTTAGCATCCTAAGCAACTGTTAATGCATTCTGCACACAGGTGAAGGCAATGCTCCATGCTACTGAACGTTAATAACCAAATATTATGAATTCCTAAATCAACACAGACATATTTGAAGCAGCAGTGGAAAACGAATGGCAACGTACCAAAATACTGAAGAGGGATTTCAGAAGTAGAAACAAAGCTTTACCAACATTTGTTGATCAGAAACAGAGAGACATATCTTGATAGAAAAATCATTTTCTGTTCTCAAGGACATCATGCAAAAAACACTTGAGTCAGAAATAGAAAGTCAGAATGTTGGTAATCTGTCTAATTTTTCAGATTTCAGTCCCCCTTGCTGCCACAAAAAGTGTAATCATAATGTGGTCACCTAATTCCCTGCCCAATGCTTTACAGCATCAATTCAACTCAATTCAGGAGTGTTTTTCACTCCTGAAATGGTTCACCTGCAATATCCTCATCATTAAGAGCACCACAGATTCTGCATATGAAAACAATTCACTCTCTTCAGCAAAGGCTAAATCTTGCAAGGGAGAGACACAACCAAAGCACAACAGAAGACTATTGAAATAGACACAAAGGTAAAACAGAAACACAAGTTACCAAAAGAAACCATTATCAGGAAATAAAGACAGGTATTTTTTAGTTATATGGAAGTTTTGGAAAGAATCTTACAAAAATAACCAAGACTACAACACTGCAGCTAAGTAGAACAAAACAGCATTTAGACTTCAAATAAGGATGACAGAGGACACAGGCAAACAGCAAAAAAGCCTAAATAGACTAAAAAAAAAAAAGGATATTTTAAGTCAGCAATTTAACAGGAAAGGCAGAGACGACAACAGCAAAATTAAATGTCTCCTTTGCTCAAGTCTTCATATGAAGTTAATTAGTAAAAATACTTATGGTGAATAATTTTTAATAAGGAGTCAGAAGTATAGGCTAAGAAAAAATACTCCTTAAATATTTATACAAATTCAACGCATTCAAGTCAGCAGAATATGACAAAATTGATCCGAACTTCCTGGAAAAAGTAGTGAAAGTAAATACTGAACCACGAGAAATAACTCCAGACTTTTTGTAGAAAGGTGAAATCACAGAAGACCGGAGTCAGGCAAACAGAAGAAAGACCTTAGATGTTTTTGATCAAACACCCAAAGGTTTCACAACATAGCTGAGCTTTTAAAGCAGTTTATTTCTGCAATGGTTAGTCCTGTTCTCTCCTCCCACACTGTCAACCTGGTTCTGGAGCTTGTTTGGCCTCTTGGTGAGTCAGTTTTACTGAATCATCTTTCATTTCAGCTGCCTAGATGACCCAGCTGCCCACCAAGGGGCCAGACAAGCACAGAGGACATCATCAACCATTAACCCTTCGAGAGGCAGCCAGCTGTTAGATCCACTCAGTCACAGAACCAAGTCTCACACTTGTTTTGGGAGGCAGACAGAAAGGCATGAGAAAGTCAACAGTCAGTGATAACTGCATTACAGCATTTACACCATGAGTATTTTTCCTAGTGTTTTCCTAAAGCAGCCTGAATTTACTGGGTAATTCTAAACCACAAAGATTTGAAAACACTTTTCAGATGCACTAACTCCACAAGTCATCAAGGAGTTCAAAATCCCATCAAGCAATAGGAGGTGTCTTGTCTCAGCCAAAATGTAATCAAAGTGAGTCAGTGGGTATCACAGTCTACACTTCAGCAGCCCTGATACTACAGCTCAGGAAGTAACAATCGCCCAGCACAGATTTGGTTAGAAAAAAAGAGATTTCCTTTTGATAAGAAAACCAAACTACTTAAGAGGAAGACATACATGTTACAGATTGTGATTTCTGCAAGGTTTTTGCTGTAAAGCAAAACAGTATCAAACTAACACAGGCTACAGGGAGAATCGCAGGTGGCTCAAGCACTTGCAAACAGTGCTCTCAAGCCATAGCTACCAAAGCATCCAGCCAAACCACAACAGGATTTGCAATACGTGATCAATTGAAGCCTGTGCTGCCTCATGACAGATACGACATTGCAGCCACAGCTGGTAAAGCAGGAAAGCTGGTAATACACGAGTGGCACATTCTGGAATGCAGAAAACACAGGATCATAAAGCGACAACAGAAGCGGTCTCTACTGAACACGACATGTTGACTTGACAAGTGCATTCTTCTCTATACAGGGCAAAACTCTAATCGCAACTATGAAAGGAAATCTGAGTATCAGCCCCCAAAGAAGGATGGGATTACAGGGAAGCACAAAGCCAGCATGCTGTTAAAAAAAAAAAAAAAGATTGCAGAATAACACACCCAAAACACATCTGTGCTACTCAACACCAGCAGAGGTGTTTTTACACAACAGATTTCAGGAAAACATGGACGTAATTAGGCTGAGGTTTCACAGTAGCTCAAGCCAATCTAGTTGCTGGCTGTCTCAGTCCCACCCTCTGCCTTGCACTGGTTTCAGTACTCATCTGACCAGTGCTTGCTGGCAGCACTACATCAGCAGAAAAATTACACTGCTTCAGAAAAAAAAGTGTTTTCTGCCAGCTTAGAGCCTGAGTCACTTCGAGTGCTGATGGGAGCAAGAAAGGCACACAGTCATAAAAGCGGCAGAGAGCTTGAAACGTTCCAGTTGAAACGTTCCGGAACGGCAGCCTAGTCCTGACCAGAGCAACAAGTACACTGAGGTACAGAACGTGTGACCCGTATGGTGAAGAACAACGCATCCGCTTGCTCAAGCCAGAAAACACAACTAAGATGGAGGACGCGGCTGCAATTTGCAAATCAGCACAAGATCCTTCTGAAAATGAAGAACGGTTCACTGGAGATCGGAAAACAGAATCTGCTCTATTTGTAGCAAAGGTGACGTCAGGCATTAGGCAAAGCACTGTAACTATAAAGGCTGTCTGCCGTAGCACTCCACTACCTACAGGGGGTACCCCTGAGGACTTAAAGAATCTACTTATCGTCAGAGTAGGAGATAGATTTGATATGGGGTTCGTTACAAAACAGAATTTTAGTAACTCTTATTATCTAAGTCCAGGGCACTGCGTACAATGCAGGTAAAAATGCCATGTAAGAATGCAGCAAATGTATCGTGAGATGTCTGCTAGCAACTGTTAAGAAAGAAGCAGGGTAACTCCTAATGCACCAAACATCTTCCACATCTGATTCACTGTTCTGTCTCACATCAAGTCCTGGAAGAACAAAATAAAATGCATCTCTCTGTTCTGAAGCATTATTTAAGTATCTATATACCCTACCCATCAGTAACACTACAGCTGTTCCCCTGAAATGCAAAGCATAGATGCACTCATTTCCACTCTCACTAACATTTGGTAGACTTTAGCAGGTGAATTTAGCAGACAGCAGCAACATTACAGCGTGATGGGAACATGAGGAGCTGCAGGTAACACGTAATTCACAAAAATTAAAGACCCCTCAAGGACAAACTAAATTTATAAAGAGCATGGCTTTACAGATTACAACTGTCAAGTAAGCAGAACTGCAGACTTATCTAATTACAGCTTCACAATCGCACAAGAAGTCAAACACAGTTCAGATTTTTTCTGATGCAAAGCTAGCATTACTCTAATACAAAGTTCATAGGCCAGGCACAGTCTCTAAGTTCTGAAAATGGAGTTAAAGGATGCAAGATTGAACACATACACAAAAAAAAATCTGCAATTCATCTATGCTTGCACTTCTTCAAAAGTAAAAGGAAGTAAGCAAACTCCTGTGTAAGTTTTTTTAGGAAATGAGAGATCATGTTCATTTTAAGTTCAGTAGTTTTAAACAAATTTGCCAATATTTAAGAAAACAAATTATTCCTGCCCAAGCAGTTTTACTTCTATGAAGCCACGGCAAATTTGCTCAAAACTTTGTGGAAGATTCAATAAAAGTGACAGAAATGCCTCTCTAGGATCCAAACTCAAATGATTACAATACCTGCAGGCTCAAACAAAAATTGTTCAGCTGCTGTCAATAATATCCCTATACTGCTGCTGGGGCCGGGGGTGAGAAGAATCTCAGGTGCTTGTTTCCTTTTACATAAAATCCACTCTGTTAAGATATTACTAGTTTTCATGATGCCACAGGTTAAAAATAAAGTTAACTGTAAATGTACTCACAGATAAGAAGCAAAGTGTAGTTACACAAGGTCACACCTCCTCCTCCCAGATCCTCTGCTCAGCCTGTTCAGTTAGCTAGCCCAGCAAAAAAATAACTCACATTTTCTTTACCCGATCAGCACAGTGAACAGGCTCATGCAAAGGACTGGTGAGCCCCAGGGCAGTGCAAGGTAGCATGTGGAGGACACAAGAACTCCCCCATCCTCTTTGCAGCAGTAAGCTACTATACTGTCTCTCTTGCAACTTCACTCTTTTAAAAGACTGTTAGCCAATCTGGTTCCCCAACAGCCATTAATGCCCAGCAAGGGGAGGCACTACTTTCAGTATGAGTGCTGGCTCTGAAATACTCGCCTGAAACACTTCCACTATACTCAAAGTTGCTGCAGTAAAGTTTGCCTTGCAGGTAACACACCAGCCTTGACTGCTCAATACCCTGGTGCAAGAATAAAAATTACTTTTGTCCACGAATAAAACTACATACGTACAACAACCTACCTAGTCTATCTTTAAGCTACTCACCAAACAAACACTGTGCTTAACATTGCAAGCACCTGCAGACAGTGAGCACATGAACGGTGTCCTCCCTGGCAATGATTAAACTAACAAAGAGCAACGGGGCTGGCTGCCCTCCGCACCCCCAGCCCTATGGCCCCACGGGGTCTCGGGGCACCACTCGCAGCCCTGGTCCATAACAGGAGCAGTGGCTCCAACACGGCCTGGTGAGAGGGAAGGCGCAGTTATAGAATCACAGCATTGTTAGTGTTGGAAGGGACCTTAAAGCCCACCCAGTTCCAATTCCCCTGCCGTGGGCAGGGACACCTCCCACCAGCCCAGGCTGCTTCAAGCCCCATCCAGCCTGGCCCTGAACCCCCCCAGGGATGGGGCAGCCACAGCTTCCCTGGGCAACCTGGGCCAGGGCCTCCCCACCCTCAGCAGGAAGAATTTCTTCCTAATGTCTGACCTAAACCTTCCCCCTTCCAGTTTAAAGCTGTTCCCTCTCCACCTGTCACTCCAGGCCCTTGGAAAAAGCCCCTCCCCAGCTTTCCTGGAGCCCTTTCAGTACTGGGAGGCCGCTGCGAGGTCTCCCCAGAGCCTTCCCCTCTCCAGGCTGAACAACCCCAACTCTCCAGCCTGGCCTCATGGCAGAGGAGCTCCAGCCTCGGAGCATCTTCCTATCCTCCTCTGGACCCGTTCCAACAGTTCCACGTCCTTCTTACGCTGGGGATTCCAGAGCCGGATCCAGAACGCCGGGTGGGGTCTCACGACAGAGGGGGAAACTGCCTTCCCTCTCTTCCCTGGCCACGGTTCCCCGCGGGGAGGCCCTGGCGGCGCCGAGCGGGACGTGGGGCACGGCGGGAGGGCCCGGGGCGCCCGGCAGCCCCGCAGCGGCGCTGAGAAGTTGCCGGGGGCGCTGAGCGAGCGCTCCCGCCCGCCTCAGGGGAGCGGCGCGGAGGCCGCCCCCGCCGCACTCGCCCCCAGCCGCTACCTTATCACAGTAGAGCCCCACGAGCTGCTTCATCCGCCAGTGCGGAGCCGAGAAGACGTCCACCTCCTCGGGGAAGGGAGCCATGTTCTCCCCATAGAACCCGCGGCGCGAACGGCGGCGGCACCGACCCCCGCCACGCGCGTGCGCCGCGCCGCGCGCCCCGCCACCCACGTGACCGCATGCGCGCGCGGGTCGCCCCGCCCCTTCCCGGAGTCGCAGCGCCCTCTCCCCGCGGAGGGCGATGATGCCGGGGAGAGGGGGGGAAGGGGGGAAGGGGGGAAGGGGGGCAGCCGGGCGGGGAGCGGGGGTGCTCTGGTGAGGTGGTTCCCGCCAGGCCCCCACGCAGCCCGGCGGCTCGGGGAGTGCGCAGGGTTCAGGAAGCTGCGGGAGCTGCGGCCGGTGCCCCGCCGTGCCCGGTGCCCCGCCGTGCCCGGTGTCCGTGCCCACCGGGCAGCCCGGCGCTTCATGCCTGTAGTGCGTTGGAAGCGGCGGTGTGCCCTTCCGTGCAGGAGCAACAACTCGCTTCGCCCTGACACGCTGAGGAGATGACGGCAACGCGGTACCGAACCGCAGCGTCGGTCACGGAATCGTGGAGAGTCCTGAGTTGGAAGGGACCCGCAAGGATCAAGAGTCCAACTCCCGTCCCTACACAGGACACCCCAACACTCACCCCGTGTGACCGAGGGCATTGGCCAAATGCTGCTGGAATGCTGGCACACTCGGTGCCGGGACTGCTTCCCTGGGGAGCTGTGCCAGCGCTCCACCACCCGCTGGGGGAAGAACCTCTTCCTGATGTCCCCTGGCACATCACAGAATCACGGAATCCTAGAATGGTTTCGGTTGGAACCTCGAGTCCCATCTTTGGTCACCAGAGAAGAGCTCGGCACCTGCTGCTCCGCCTTCCCTTGTGAGGAAGCAGTAAAATGCTCTGAGATCCCCCTCAGCCTCCTCCAGGCTGAACAGACGCAGTGACCTCAGCCGCTCCTCAGACGATTTTAATGAAGTCAGAGGAGTTAGAAACCAGAAATGGTGCCTTTACATACAGTAAAGACAATTCACTTCACCCAAGTAGACTGAGGAGATGACAACAGAATCACCGAATTGTTCATGTTGGAAAAGACCTTTAAGATCGAGTCCAGCCATAAGCCTTACGCTGCCAAGTTCACCACTAAATCAGGTGCCACCGTCTACACGTCTTTTAACTCCTGCCAGGGACAGGTATTCGACGGCTTCCCTAGAGTAAAGAGGGTGTCTGTAGGTGAACTGGTGTGACGTGTCTGTGTGATGTGTCCCAAACCGGGCTGCGTCAGGGAATCTGCTCCCAACTTTTGCAGCATTTGTGCCAGATAAGCGGAGTTAAATGCTGCGCTCGTTCAACATCTGAGATGAAAGGAGCAGGAACACCAGCCTTTGATATTCACCTGCCTATGCAACATTTCAAACACAGGAGGAACACTTGGCAGAACAGAGATGATGCATCAGTTTGACAAAAAGTCAACCAATATGGAAATGTGTAGTAAACATCCCCAAACTGCGCTGTCAAATATTTAATAAATGCAGCAGACCTTTCTGACTGAAAACTACTCCTATACAAGTCTGTGCTGCAGATATTGAATAGATTAAAAGCCAGCTAGTTGATCAATGTAATCAATAAATTGGAAACACATTGCAATGTTTTGAGCAAAGGCACACATGCATTTTTAGTCCAATGCACTAATGTGCCTCAGTGTACTAATGCTTGGGAACACAACGTGAAATGATTGCTGGTAGAAGGAGTAGAGAGTGAATTTAGAAGGAGAGCGGGTTATCCAGATCACACTGTGCACAATAATCTTTTTATCTCTTTATCTAAGGTAATGAGGCTTAAGCAATTGTGGTATCGGGCGTTTCCTTTTCCACTCATCCTTTCCACCTCCAAGGGCTTTTGAACATGCTGGCCTACTTAATCATATCTGCAAATAATGTATAAATCTTGGAAGGTTTGGTTAGAACAACTTTGGGGGGAAAAGCTGCTATACAAGAGAGAAGAAAAGGAAGGGAAAGCAGGGGTGTTCTGCAGCTGCCCAGCCAGCACATGGTTGTGTTTACTGCTTGGCGAGTCAGTGCAGCTCTGGCTTTGGGCTCGTGCATTTCTTGCACAGAGCGTGTATCAGAATACAAGGGAGCGGGTGAGACCGTGGGTTACTGATGTAGAATTACGCACTGAAGACACAAACCCTCAAGAAATTATGTTTGGTGGAGTTCGTTTCTTAGAGTTACAGAGGAGCTTGTAAATATGAGCAGTTCCAAGGTCAGGGTTCCAGGCCTAAAGCAGGAAGTCGTACGGAATCGGAGTTTTTTCATGCTTGAGTCATCATAGAGGATTAATGTTCCCACCTGTTACACCTTCCTTCTGTTGGAAATTACCACTCCCATCTGGCAGAAAGAACAAGAGAGAACACGTCCATTCTTATCTTCCAGGGCTTCACAATATAAACATATCCTGAATTTCACGGTCATTTGAGTTAATGTTCAGTTTGTGAAGCAGAGTGTCTCAGCAGCAAATATGCTGCCAATTTTGCTGACTCTGCTACATGGGCAACAACCTCTTCTAGGAGACAGCGGCGGAGAGTGAGGGACATGATCTGCATCCAGCACGAATCGCTAGAGCTTGGGAGGCAAGGTGGACAGCCTGCTCATGGCAGAGTACAGCACTACAAGAGAAAGTGGGATTCAAATATTGAATTTTTCATGGACAAGTTTAAGGGGAGACTTGGTCATTTTCTTTAAGAATTACACAGAGAGAAGATTTCTGAAAGTAGATTAATTAACATTATTGTACCAGAAAAAGGCAGCATGAGATCCAGTGAGTGCAAGCTGAAGGTGGACAAGTTCAGGCCAGAGCTAAGGTTTGACTCCTAACCCTATCAAACCGTTGGAACAATTCCCACCAAGGTCTGTTAATTTAGCATCGCATGATGTGTTCAAATCACAACTAAGAACATAAATAAAAAGTTACTGTGCTGAGTCCAGTCAGAGGCCCTTCTGGCCTGATGTGTTTCTAGAAGTGGCCCATGAGGAAAGGAAGCTTGATAGGAGATGAGATGGGGATCCCAGCACTTGTTGAACTCAGTTCCCTTCCCTCTGGGATGTTATGACAGGTTGTCTCTATTTTGGAGAATGCTGCTGAGCAGTACTCACATCATCTTTCTGGCGATGAGTCCTAACCTGGTGTGTCCTTGGAGAACAGAGATTCCAAGTCTCAGTATCCGTCTTCATGTCTTTGTAACTTATACTGGGTATCTGAAGCAGAATTTTCAGTCTGTGACAAAACCAGTGACAATTTCTGCCCTGTTCTATACAGGAGATGACATCAGTGATGCCTCTGGTTTCTGTCAGTCCTGAAATTATTGAGCAAAATTTGATTGCAGCGGAATTGATAATAAAAAATTCATTGATTTCCACCCTCTAATTTGAACCCGAAGCACTAAGTTGAAACCATTTGATTAACATGCTGGTGCCCTGTGAGGATGGTGACATATCAGAGAGGTTAGGAAGAAAAATGAGGAGAAAGAGCATCAGAGAAGTAGCTGAGGTGAAGTACAACATTTGCTGTGTCTCCACCATATCTGGCACAACATTGTAATAACCATTCCTGGGTAAAGCTGGCTTTCCTGAAGATTGCTGCAGGTAACAGTCCAGCTGGTTATCTTGCTGTCACGTTTACAAGAGAAATCCATCATCAGCAATTTACTCAGTAATTAGCAATGTTTTGCCTTCAGCAAAATCCATCAGCGGAGTACCAGTGCTTCAATGGAAGCATGACACTAGATAAATAAGTACATAAATAAAGAAGATGTACATACGAGGCACAGAGACTTTCTAATAGAAAGAGAAGAACCAGCATGTTCCACAACTTAGAGTAAATTTAAAAAAAAAAGTATTTTTTCAAATGGAAAAAAGGAGTGGTGTGGCTCTGTTTGCAGCAGTGTCTCCCACCAGATGTTTACACTGAAGATTAGATTAATTGATGTCATTTGATGATCTAACACAGTACTTAGGAAAAAGAAGCTGGAGGGAGACTAAGTGTAAACAGAAACTGAAGAGATTACTTCAGTGCACAGGAAATATGTCTTAATCCTTTTGGTTCTTGTTACGATTGATTCGTGACTGCAAAATGGTTTTGAAGACTTGAAAACACACGTCATTATACCAAAATGTTGCTGTCAGTAGCCAGGGGAGAAGCCGAAAAAGAGCTGACTAAAAGAGTTGAGCATCCCTATGTGTGATACAAGATTGCCTGAGAAACTGTGTGTTTATGATACAGGGTTTTTATATCATATTCTACTATTAATGATAGCATTTTACCACCATGTTACTTGATATGTATTTTAGCAACTTTTTTCAGCCCTGAGAAAAATATGTACCAAATTGTAGCCCCTTTAAGTTGAAAAGAGACTAATTTAAAACATATGGCTTGCAAATCTTTGAGATGTTTTAGTAAGGTGTAGCACAGCAATTAAGCAAACCTGAGGCATTGCAAAACTGAAGTGGCAAGAGGGTTTTTTCTCCTTTTACTGAACTATATTGTAATTCTTCGCAGTTATCACCAGGTGGCAATATCATGACCTTAAAAGTCTTAGTTTTTCTGAAGTGGGCAACAGTTAGGCATGAGGAAGTGATGTATTTCTGTGATGCAGTCATTCCAGGAAACAGTTAGATTGCAGTCCCCAGCAAGGTTCAGATTTCCGTCTAACTTTGTCTTTTGTGTGCAGAGCTATAGCCAGTATTGAAAATATTCAGTGTTAAGCCTCCAGGTTTCCATTTAGATTGTATAGTTTAACTTTTCTCTTTTTTCCTTTTTTTTTAAAAAAAAACTTGGGTTGTTAAGAATTGATGATGAAGAGCCTTCTTTTGTCTCTCTTACTTGCTTGTGTTCTATTTATGAGCAGCTTCTCAGAAGTGCAGGGAAAGAAATGGAAAGGTGAAGGTACAACGCCAAACCTGGAAAGTATTGTCATTGGAAGATGCTACGAGTATATTAGAATTGTGAATCCTACTGTTGGGTAAGTTTTTGCTCATTTCTGGATTAGTTTTTTATGTTCTGTACAAGTTTACTAGTCAGAAGCCTGATGTTTTGCTCTGAGCCATGACAGTGATCCTATTGTAGCTGTCTGGGAACTAAAAATGAACTTTGGTGGCTGCCGTATTCATAAAAGTACTGTAATTATGGCAAGATTTTTAATCCTTCAACTTTTTATTCGACGCTTCTCCCCCTCCTACTGCTACAGTGTTCTGCAAGGAGAACACTGCACAGAAATCATGGGGATGGTATTTCTGAAGTACCAAATCCGGCAGTGCTCCTGGGCAGACCAGCTTTACTTTGCATGCCTTGTCTGTCAGGTCATTAGGAGGGAAAGCACCTCACTTTATAGCTACCTAGTGATACTGACACAGGCTGCTTAGCTCGTTCCCCTGAAAAATCAGGTAGAACGCAACTGCTGAAGTATGATTATCCATGAGCTGTCATTGTCTGTGTTAATTACACAAAACTGGAGGTAAGTCACACCTTTTGCTAAAATGACTGTTTTCTGTCTTCCTGGCATAGTTTGGGCTTTGGTAAAAAAGCAAAAACTAAAGAGTATGATCTCCTGGAGTTCCATCTGCCACTACATTTTTTCCTGATACTTTGAGGATGCATTTGCAGAGAGTCATGGTTGGGTTCCTGCAGCGTTGAACCGTGGTCTTAAACAGGGTTAGATTATGTTGCATAATATCAGCAAATATCATGCCCTTCCCTCAGCCTCCCTTTTTCATTTCCTGATGCAAAACAGGAAGGTACAGGAATGAAAACAAATTCGTGGCTTTTGAACAAAGGCAAACCAACATGATTCTTCCTAATGACATTCTTATCAGAAGTGTTTTGGTTCAAGTTCCCCATGAAAGGAAAAATCATCCTAATAACACGGTACTAAAATTTCAGCTGAACAATTCAAGTTTGGCAAATTTATGAACACATCGCAGTGGAAGGTGCCAGTAAACTTGATAGATTTGTGCATAATATATATGTATTATATATATATAATATAAACTATGAAAACTCAAGTCAGTTAACAGTTGTGTAGGTATGTAAAGTCTGGTCTTGCAGTAAGCTTTAGATAGGTAGAGTTCCTACTGGAGTTCATAGATGTCATTTCATTAATTAAGCTGAAGCATCTGTGGAAATATTAACTTTCTCGTTAAGTGATTTGGGCTTTTAGAAATGTAAATACAATATTTTTGAAAGTATTTCTCATATTAATGACAGTTTTGTGATCTTATTCATTCCTGTGACAATTTCCACAATGTACTTCTAAAATTGAGACATCTGAACACATTCATCAAACTGTGCTTACTTATAATAGCATGAAGCTAGGTTGGACATTAAGATTCTTTCTTGAATTATGGCCCAAAATGGCATTATAAAAAGAAGAGCTGCATGATTGATTTCATAGTATGTGCCTTTTTCTCTTTCCCTTAGGTCTATCTGCAAATAGTGTAATCTAAACAAAATGGAAATTTCATATTGCACAGGTGCAAAACAGATATTGTAATTATTTATAACCCTTTCTGTTCATTGTTGGTTTCTTAATTGTCCCCTGGTTGGCTTTTATATAGACAAAGTCACCTGGCTAGGTTTTCCTTCTGAATTTATGTGCAAATAGAATACTTTGCTAACAGAAAAAAAGTTAGCAAAGCATGTGTTCACACTGCAGCACAGTTAAAACATAAAGATGTTTATAGAAACTTAAGAAAACCTTTCCTTTATGTTAAAACAGAACATGTAAAATGGCAGTTAAAAGAGGCATTTTACAAAGTGTTATGCTCATGTAGAAGTGAGAGATTTGAATGAAAACTGTACTTGAAATTTTCTAATAGGTGTATGCCACATAACAAAAGTGTTCCTGTAGTGCATTTACCCCTTATTTCTTTATTGGGAGTATATAAAGGAAGTCTTGAAAACATTTTTTTTAACTGACTCACGTGAAATAAATCTAATATGACTTATTAATGTCTATTAAGATTGGAAGGAATTGTCCCAAGCTATAGTCCTTCCCCACCCCGTAGTTTCAAGAAGTATTTTTGACAGCTAAGAAATTTTGAGTAATGAAGCAGAATAGCCTTTTTATTTACAAGCTGTTCAAACATGGATGAGAACACATGAATTTAAAAAAATCCAATAAGTGAATTAACCAGAAAATTACTGCTAGATTCAACTGTCTTTAAAGATGTGAAGGGTTCAGTTGATCATAATTTACAAGTACTGGCACGAATGAGTGCTTACAGCAGACTACTCTTTATCAGAATGAGATGTAAGTATTTATACTGTTGTTAGAAGCTAATATTTAACAGCCTGAAATCAGAAATAGGGTGCAAATCCTTTTATCAAGTAAGACTCTTTAAACATTGGAACTAATGAGCAAGGGTCATATTGCATCACTGAAAATCTTCAGATCAAGATCCTATATTTGCTTACGATATATCAGAGGTTTTTATAAAGTTGCTGTAAGCATGACCAGAGATTACTGTAAGGGAATCTGTGCTCTGTGTCCTGCATAGGAGCTGCATAATGGCAAAATTGGTTTTACTTATTGCAACTGCTGTTGTTCAAGCCACAGCTTTGCAATCACAGCTGTTTGTGTCAGGAATGCTGTATGCACACAAAATACATTATTCTGTTCTGCAGAGTGTTCCCAGCATAGACGTTGCCACAGCACATGTGGGGAAGGTACCTTGGGAAAGTAGCAATTCTCTTTTTAATTACTCCAGGCAGGCTCAGAGCTGTGGCAGAGGAGATCCTGCAAATCCAGAAAGATAATCGTAGATCAGAGAATCATAAAATTACCAAAATTGGAAGGGACCCAAAAGGATCATTGAGTCCCACTTCCATCCCTGCCCAGGACACCCCAACACTCACCCCGTGTGACTGAGGGCATTGGCCAAATGCTGCTGGAATGCTGGCACACTCGGTGCCGGGACTGCTTCCCTGGGGAGCTGTGCCAGGGCTCCACCACCCGCTGGGGGAAGAACCTCTTCCTGATGCCCAACCTAACCCTGCCTGGCACATCTTCCTGCCATCCCCTCCAGCCCTGTCACAGGGCCCCAGAGAGAAGAGCTCAGCCCCTGGGTCACCTCCCTCCCCTGTGAGAAGGCAGCAAACAGCTCTGAGATCCCCCCTCAGGCTGCTCTTCTCCAGGCTGAACAGACCCCGTGCCTTCAGCCGCTCCTCATACGCCTTCCCCTCCAGAGCCTCCCCAGCCTTGTGGCCTCCTCTGGACACTCTCCAGGAGTTTGATGTCCTTTTTATCCTGTGGTGTCCCAACTGCCCCCAGTGCTGGAGGTGGGGCCGCCCCAGAGCAGAGCAGAGGGGGACAATCCCCTCCCTCGCCCGGCTGGCAATGCCGTGCTGGATGCACCCCAGGACACAGTTGCCTGTGTGGCCTGGCCTGGCCTTCTGTGGGAGATTATTGTCCGAGACAGAGCTGGCAGAAGGGAACTGTAGAAGTGCACAGTCTGACATGTTATTTCAGGCCTCCCTTCACACGCAGTTTCAATGTTGACTCCTATCAGTACTCTTGAAGCTACTGCGCGCTGGCCGCCCATGTCCCCCGCGGTCACTGTACTCATGCCAGCAAGGTAAAGCTGTATAGGGCCTGTATACACAGAAGGTGCCTCTTTGTCAAAACCATTATTCTACCATTGAAACTTTCTAGTAACTCCTCCAGCACTTGAATCTGATGTTTTAAGAGTAATTTTGCATTACAGTAGCTTTGCACGTTTAGCTACACTTTAATTGAAATGGCTTTTTGAATCCGGAAAATTTCAAAGAAAGCTGTTTACTTCCGTGTTTGTGCACTGCTGGATAGCTCTACCTTCTAAGATTTTTGTTGAGTTACTATGTATTTCTAATTCCACACTGTAAATCCTAGTATTGTCATTGCTGCTTCTTCCTAATCTGCTGCTGTTAGGAGTAAGGAAAAGACACGATTTATATGCTCTTCCTGGGTGGCGAGTTTTCTACCATCCTAGCTTCAGTTTTGTCTCTTAACCTTTTAGGGGTTTTAATTTGGGAATCTGCAGAAGTTGGGAACAAATTACTTTCCTGCTCTGCTTTGAAAAAACAATTCTGCTATTTGTTTGTTTCAATGATTACAGTGACAAGAATTGTTCAGCGATATGGGAAGCATTTAAAGGTGCATTTATTAACAAGGATCCTTGCAGCGTTCTACCAAAGGACTATGAACAATTTATCAACCTGTCATTGCATACAATTCCACCTAACAAGGTAATAATTATTAATGTTATGTTAACTGTCCTGTGACACCCAACTGACTTTCCATGGCACAGTTCAAAATTGACCAAGAGTCATTCTGTGGCTGGCTTGTGAGTCATTATTTTTGCCCTGTCTGTAGTTTCCCAGCTAGGCTCAGGCTTGATGGCACTTTTCCATGTGTTTGCCTGCATTTATTTATGCAGTAACTTTTCAGAAACTTCTCTGTTTCCATAGTACAGAGATCCCCCATTTTTCCTGCTATGCCAGGAGCTCTGTTGTAGTCCCTGAACTTCTATTTTTCCTCAGGTCGGGTGCTCTGCCTGCAAAGACTCTTGCCTGCTATTGTATTTTGCAAACAGAAATGAGATAGGACACCATCACATGCTAGAAAGCAGTAAGGGTTTGATGTGCTACCCAATCGCAGAGAAGAGTGAAAGTGCAAAAACCATGGCTTTTTGTGCCATCATATCCCACCAGAATGTGTGCGTTGGCCTTCTCTAAAAGGTTATGCTTTAAAGCAGTTTTTCCTCTAGCACAATTCCTTATCTCTAAATGATACAAGCTAAAGTAACAGATATGCCTGCCAACGTAGCTGACAGGAGATTAATGAAAGAGTTTTGCAAACAGAAATAACAGCTAGACATGTCATTTTTTCATGCCATAAAGTCAACATAGCAGCGTGAGAGAGTTCTGGTAAGATATATCGGGCTTATAAACATCTGTCTTTCCTCTTTACTTCCTTTCCCTAAATATCTGCTGAGGAAGGCAAAGCTAGGCCTAACTATATTTAATGCAAGTCTATATCTGTTCTGATCATGATGTGAATGCCTCTCAAGTCTCTAGGGATCAGAATTTACACCACTATAAAAAACCCCAAACCTCTGTTCCTCTAAAGAGATAATTAACATTTATGGTTATTAGCTTGATTTTGAAAGAAATAACAAAACATGTTTTAAACTGTTTTAAGCACCCCATAATCTCCTTGTGTCCACACCCAAGTGATGGTTCATTTCTTCTCTGTTTTTGTTTTTTTTTCCTCCCTGCTTTACACAGTCTCTCTTCTGGGAGAATAATCAGCTGCTAGTCAATAGCTTTGCTGCCAGAGGCCGTCGCTTCATGTCCGTGGCTGATACTCTGATCGGCTTCTTGGCAGATTTTCTAAACTGGTGTGGGCAGGCAGACGGTGCTGGTAAGACAATGAGTGCTATATTTAAAAATCTATCTGTAAAACCGTAATGGAGACTGACTGCTGTGTTCTGGAGGAGATGATTTTGCACTTGGTCCATGAAAAATCAGGGGTAGCTTCACTGTTTCATTCTCTGCTGTTTCGTGTGAATATTTAACCTGGCAGTGTGGGGAGCGCAAGGTGAAATCTAAACAGTGCTGCACAGGAGATAAACCTCCTTCTCAGCCTTCTGAACATAGAGCTCTCTGCCTCTTTGGTAAAGAGTTAGAGCTGTTTTGGCTAAATTATTGAATCCACAGAATGTCACAGTTTGTGTAAACTGCAAAGGATGGAAAATTATAGAAAAAATACAACATTCAGTGTTATGTCAGACCATCTTGTATGTTCAGTGAGGAATGCGCAAATATATTTAATTGCTTTCTAAGGACACTTCTTATGGTCATTATTGTCTCTCTAATAGCATAAATCACATGCCTTCCTACAGGACTGGACTATGAATCCTGCCCGACCACGGAGGAATGTGAAAACAACGCAGTGGAATCTTTCTGGAGGATGGCGTCAGCCACTGTGAGTAGTGCATTAGTGCTGACGTCCACCAGTGAGTGTGTCCTGCATGTCAGGAAAACATCACTGAATCAGAACAGATTTAAGTCTGTAACCATGCTAAATTATTTACTCTGATACAAATACACTGTTTTTTTAGACTGGGTGCAGTGTTTTAGCAAGAGGAACCCAACTTGCACCTTAGCCAGATAATGTATTAACATTCTGTGTGAGCTTTGTTAATACAGATTCGCCACGTACTGAGCACAATAAGCACACTAGTTGTCTGCTGCCTAGAGGTCCTAAGGGACATTTGACAGCCTTGGTGGAAACCCTTTATTTACACATCAAACCCAACACAGCATCCCAGAATGCTTTCTTTCTGTGCTGAAGAAACTATTTACAGGTGTGAGAAAACAGTACAAGAAGCCCTATGGAGTTAATGCATCAGCTATTTACCTCTTGTCCTCCCTACTGCTGTGACCTGCTAGGGTGCCAGTTTGGTATTATTTTCACAATTCTGATACTCTTCTTGATAAGATTCTTTCTTTGGTCATTGTTGCTTGTAATACAATGCCAAGACATATAACAAATCTATATAATGAGCTCTGAAAAAAAAATTTATGTATTGCAGTATGCACAGCACAGTTCTGGAGTGATACATGTCTTGCTGAATGGTTCTGCAGCTGGGGGAGCTTATCCAGAACCAGGGTAAGAAAACTGACTTATTTATGTGTGCAAGGTCTGATGCCTGGAAAAAAAAAATGATCAGCCAGTTGTTTGGGTCTCCTGCTGCACAAAGAGTATGGCTGAAAGAGTCTGTTGCATCAAAGTCCACTGAGTTGTGGGGACAGCTTTTAATTGTCCCCAGCTGTAGGAATTAACATGAAATGGATGAGAACAATCCTTTTGAGTCCTGCGTTTTACAAACTGCTGTGGCAAGCAGGATAAATGCTTTTTGAAAGCAGCCTTCAAGTCAGCCAACATACTGTGGCAAAATGTGTAAGTCTTAAAAAAGATGAGTGTTTCATAATTTCTATTTAGGAACATGTCCGAGGAGACATTATTACAAGGAGTGTAGCCTAGGTCAGGCCTAGGAGCAAACTTAAGTTCTACAGTGGAAGTGCTTAGTCCTGCTATTTCTCCAAGACCAAGAGGAGGTGGCTTGAGGTCCGTTATGGTTTACAAGAGGAAAAAAAGCTAATTGAGAAGGATAATGGCAAGGATTACTTTTCTCTTTTCCTCATTTCCTTCTGTATTAAGGACAGATGTATTTCCCCTGATTTACAGGTGTACCACTGTGCAGAAGTTCATCTAAGGTTATACTGAAAATTTATTGTAAAAATGCGCCCTTAGAACTTTTACTGAGTATATGGCTGTAGTGACTGCCTACCTTTGATTAAAAAGACATGTTATCTCAGCAACTATCCTGTCCAAGGAAGATCCAAGAAACATCTTTAAAAAACCCATAGAACAGATCCTGCTCCTGTGTGCTCACTGAGGACTAAAAATAATCATTGAAAAGCTAATTTTATCTCCAGACAGGAGAGAAACAAGAACCATCTGTTCCAAAACACCTACTACGTACTTACCTCCGTCCCTCAAAAGGTCCAGCTTTGTACACAGCTTTCAGCTAATGAAGACATTTAGGGTCTCCTTAGGCTGGTCAGGTGGTCAGCTGGGATCCAATCTCCTGTAGATGATAATACCTGGCAGTAGGTCAATGCTCAGAATCCCTTATAGAGTCCTTCTTTCAGAAACAGATTCCTTATTTCTGTTTTTCTACAGGTTCCTCATTTCAGAAACCTCTTACACATAAATTAATTCTTTCCACCAGTTCCTGAGTCACCTGCCTGGTGGTATCATGACCAGTGAAATCGCCACCACTGGAATGCAGCCTGCCACGAAAAAAACAAAGGCAGTTACACGATCTGTTTTCTTTTCCGGCCCATTTATAACCTGTTACTATTGAAGTTAAGATTTATTTCTCACTTCAGTGCAAAATAACTTTGCTCATTCACAGTACGTACATAGTTGGCAGATAATATTAGTTGGTTCGAGAATTGGTTTACTGAAGCCAACTGTACATTGTTCCTCCACAGGTAAAGGTTCCTTTATGTTTTAGAGGAAGTTGCATTTTTGCTGGTAATAAGATATACATGAATGGGCAAATGAGTTAAAAATAATTGGAATATTGGCACTGGAAAAGGCTGCCCAGGAAGCTGTGGCCGCCCCATCCCTGGAGGTGCTCAAGGCCAGGTTGGATGAGGTTTCGAGTATCCTGATCTAGTGGAAAGTGTTGCTGCCCACGGGACAGATGATCTGTAAGGTCCCTTCCAGCCCAAACCTTTTTTAGGATTTAGTTGCCATTTTATTATTTTTCTTTAATTGTTTTTTAAATACCTATCAAAGTCAATTTACACAAAGCAAGGAAGTGGAAAATTCCCTATGCCAGGGATGGACGTGCCTACAGGTTTCTCCTTTATAGTCTTATATATCCTGGGCAAATACTTCATGTCACCGTTGCTGTGATTTTATACCTAAAATATGTATTTGTCCCGTGGCTGTTGTTATTTTTTTTTTTAATAGCAAAATTGTGTTTTGTGTAAAAGCAATAATAACAAGAACGACCTGTTTCCTTTTTTTACTATGAAATGCTTTTTGTTTTGGTTTTGCATTCTTTAAGGTTCACTTCATTCTAGTTCACCTTTTAAGTTGTAACTTTTTTTTTCAGCTGAGCGCCTCTAAGATTAAGAATATGAAAACAAAACTTCTGATTAAATGCCTTTGATGTTTTAGAACATGGTTCTAAATGTGAATGTGAATCAGATTTTTTCTGCTCTGTTGAGTCTGATTGTAATCAGAAGATATAAATGTAAAATTGAGCAAGCCCGTATCCTGTAGCAGGATCAGAGCCCTGACTGATGCAAAGGGGAAAAGATTATTTTTCTCAAGAAAAAGAAATCTAAAACATCTAAAAATTGTTTCTTTAATCAGTTTTTTTGCAGATTATGAGATACCTAATTTCCAGAAAGACAAAATCTCACAAATTGTCATCTGGGTTGTGGATGATATTGAAGGACCAGATCTGTAAGTTATGTCTTCCAAAAAAAAAATTCTTCTTTTTGGACCTGTCTTTTAAATTTCACCTACTTTCTGTTTGATTATCTTTGTCTAGCAATTCAACTGAAAATATTTAGATGCTTTCAATGACACAGAAGGCACACCCTGCCATTCTCAAAGAGTATAGTAATACTAGAATGAGACAAAATATAAATAAATTCTAGTATTTGGTCTAGAGTAATTTTCAGCTGTCTTAATTGGTTTTGAAAATCAGTAGAAGCAGAGAAATACCACCAGAGGGCTCATCTTCTCTCGGTACTTAAAAAGTAGCCTTTAAAAAGATCTACTTTTGCTGTTAATTTAATTAAAAACAAATAAACAAAACAAAACAGATCAGTCCAAACAGAACAGCTTGTTGGTAAATAGCCAATGAAAATGAAATAGCCAAGGAAAATAATGATTTTCAACAGAAACATAATGGAAAATGGGCTCTGAAGTTAAAAAAATGAAATCATTAGGCCTGGGTTGGGATTGATTAAAGGAAGAATTACTCTATTCATTACATCTTTTGATTCAGGTCCCTACAAAGTGTGTAATGCATAGATGAATCAAAGGTTGTGGAGCAAAGGAAGTCAGTTTTTCCCCGAACATCTGAAGGGTGCCTCCAGTTTCATATGATATGGTGGCACTTCTTTGGTCTTAAGAGAGGAGAAATGGACTTGGATGCCACCATATTGACCACTGGTGGTTGAACGCTTAATGTCGTCTGCATTCTTAGGACCACGAGTCTTCTGTTCTTGCTACTCAACGCATTTTGGTTGTATCTGTTCATTTTGTGTCATTCCCCTTTCACATCTCATCTCTTCTCTTTCCTGTCTCCTTTTACTTCTCTTTCATTCAATTTTGGCATGGCCAACCTGGACCACATGTTCTACCAGAGTACCGTGGAGTCTATGAAGCATAGTTGAGATGAGCCTTTCCCCGCCTTTCCCTTTAAATCAAAGAATTGTACCCTTTTGGGAAAAAACCCTATACAGCTCATCTTTGCAAACATTGCCCTTATTACCAAGAAAAGTTAAGACAAGCACTTGATGCTAATTTATCTTTCAGTTTATGCTGGTCTGGATGTATGGGAATATTTGTGTATTTTTACTAAGTGCTTTTTAAAATGATTTTGTTGGTGCTTGTATAGTTTCTTTGGAGTTGGGAGTATTTACTGACCAACAGGTAAGTAGCACTGTCCTTAATATTTGACATTGGTGCAAGCTTTAGGTGTGCCAGTAGGTCCTGTACTATGCTAAACTTTCTTTTGCTAATTGGAACACATTAAAAAATCAGTGCTAAACACAGAAGCTGTGTTTAGGATTGTTTCTGGGTTTTTTTCTCTCTTCTTTAGTTTAACTGTTGTTCTGTATTCAAGAGAGAGAAAAACTTCTAAGAACAAGAATAATTCTAATGTATTATAACCAACTTATTCCGTAAAGGGAGCTGGCATCAACTCTAGCACCACCTAAATAGCTGCCAAAGAATACTACAAATTAAACACTTATTATTTTACAAAATTATTTAGTTCTTTTTCTGTTTGTCCGGAACTGAAGGTGGGAATATTGGTTAAATAGAATCTGCAAATGCTACACCAGCTGAAGCCAATCTTCCAGTCTGTGCAAACTGAGTATAAAATGTTAAACTACTGTAAGCAAATGAAGCTTTATAAATAGCAATATTCATTAGTTTTCTGTAGGTGTTGAGGAATATAGAGGAGGCAAAGTTTTGGGGATTTACTTTACTAGTTCCAAGTTCAATGAAAGGAAATTAGATCATAAAAGACTTAATGCAATATTTTAATACTTTCTCACAGAGATTCCTGTGGAACTCATACTGTACAGAAGTTAGAAAACAGGTTGAAAAGCCTTGGTTATGATGTCGCCTGCACTGACAATTACAAGTAAGTGAAAATCCCTCATTAATATGGTGTATTTGCAGCAGCACCTCATCTATTTTAATTGATTTCTTACCTTCCAATACTTAAATACCATTAATGTTTTGTCTTCAGTAAGAGACTGATCTTTTGGAGGGGTGACGTCAGATTTTTCAGACTTAGCATTTTTTGGCTGAGAATTGAGCAAAACACCATACTGTATAATTGTATAATTAAGCAGAATATTGTACTTAGCCGATGTCAGACACAGAAGATGTCCTCATATATTCCATTTCACTGTAAAATCTTTATTTGGATCGAAAATCTAAACAAGTTAAAAATACTTACCGAATGTCTGTGGAATTACTAGCTCTAGTTATTCGCAGAAGATTGTATGATAAATATAACTGAAGGCAAGCTTTAGACATGATAATACTGTTGAGTTTGTTTCATTTTTCTCATTTCTTTTCCTCAGTTTTCTGCCTGAAAGATGCTAAATAAAATTATATCTTCACAGGTCTGTAATGCTCTTACTCTGCCTGGATTATCCTGATGATTCTAAGTGTACGCTTTCATCGTAAGTAAAAGAAGTTCAGTCCATCCTCAGTGTCATTACAACCAAATAAATAATGCAGAAGTCAACAGTTCAACAGATTGCACCTCTATTGTCTATTACATATCACTCATATGCAATATTCAATATTCCTGAATGTATTACTTGCTGTGTATTGAGTAAGCAGTTTCTATCTACAAATTCTGCACAATTGTCTGCGAGCACCTGCTGTTCCCAATTGAGTGTTAATCGGTTCCATCAGTCACACAATTGCACCATGTATCACTGAATGAAGTCTGTAAATATCAGTGTTCCATTGCAAAATCTATTACAAATTTGAAATTGCTTTCGTTAGTATTCTACCTTGAATAATGAAATTGTAGGTCAAATGGCAACAGATCTAAAGAACATTTCTCCAGCTACTGGAATTCTCACTTCCAAATTTTGAGGAAGCTTTTTCTAATCATCCATCTTGTCTGCAAACCCAATTTCTATGTGTTGAAATATTTACCTTGGGCCAATAAGTTATCTGCAGAGAATGCAGATTACAAGATACAACTTTCTTAATTAGAAAGCATCACTCCCAAATTAGATTTTAATAGCTTCCCTTCCTATCCTTATTCTTCTTTATTATATAAAGAGGATTAAATTAATTTACGATGTATTTCAGTGAATGTACAGTAAAGATGTCTGTGTTCCATTGTGGCTAAGTTTCTTAATTTATATGCTGTTTCATGTATAGGTGCACATAAGGTACTTGAACATCTGAACGTGAAAACTTCCTCACAATTTGGAAAGTTGCAGGATATATCGATGCATAAAAGTTGTTCTCAAGTTATGTTATTTTTATGCATAATCCATACATCTGGCCACATCAAATGTCCTTCTGTCCATTCTGCCCTAATTCAAGCACCTGCCAATCTTTTGTATGTAAATACCTATGTAATACTGCGAAGATAGCTTCTGCTATGAAAGAAATGATTTGCTGTCGCTGGTTGTGGCAGCAGAGAGGTGCAGCTCCTGCTTGCCTGCCTCTGGCTGCATGGCAGTAGTGCTTCACGCAGTACAGAACAGGAGGGGTATAGCACTTTTAGCAGCTTATGTTAATTTTTTAATAAATAAACTCTTACAGAGAAAGTGAGTATTTTCTGTTCCTGCTGGTCACTGAAAGCTTTTAGTCATCTTGTCAAGCGACAGCATTTATTCTTGCATCCAAATTATATCCCAGCACCAGCCTATAAATGTATGATGAAAACAGTGGCATTTTAGGTATCACTGATACCTGCAGACATCTAGGGAGCAGATCCCAGAACAGGCTCCCAGGCCTGTTAAGGCATTTGTTTGTTACTGGATACCACTTGCATGGTGGATTAAAATAGGATTTCCTTGTTCTGCCAGGAAACGGTAAGGCTTTTGTTCATGTGTCAAAGGAAAATACAGTTGTCCCATGCAAAATCACAGCTGTGAACATGATGCCAATATTAACAAGCTGGAGGAAAAAGCATTTTGCAGGACTTCAATATAATATCATGAACTCTTAACAAAAGATTTTTCTCTTCTCCCAGGCTTTAAACCATTTCCTTCAAAGTTTTGTGATGTAGGTACATTCCTCAGCTGAGGAAATGTGGATAAAAAGGCTGTTGGAAACCATTAGTGTCTTTCACCTAAGGGATGAGCACACCAGTTCTCCAGCACTGCCACATAGCAGTGCAGTATGTAAGCAGGGCAGCAGCCACCCCTTCCTTTCCATCCATGTCAGTGCGGAAATTACCATAATCACTGGCATATTCTGAGCACGAGTCTCATACTCTTCTGGGGTAACTACTGAGCTGTTACCATCCTCCTTAGAAAAAGGTTCCTTGCTTCTTTCCTTCCTGTATGTCTGTTCCCTCCTGGATGCATAGCAATGTAATAGCCTTGATTCACTTCCTATCTATGCTATCTCTGATCAAGACACAGCTTCCCAATCTGGATGCTCTCATTGCCTCTCCCTGAAATTTAAGTAGCTAAAATGCTTTGGGCCAATGAATACTTACACTGTTCCCCAAATCGCTTACTTCTCTGCAATAAAAACCATCTCCATTGAAATTAGCTGCCCTTTCAGAAATGTGTATTTAAATCATTTGATGATTATCTTCTAGCTCTGTTTTCTCTATGGATGGATCCCCCCTGTCTGATGGTCCATTAATTGACATGGGAACAGTTTGGTCAGTAGTGGCATTGCTATTAAGTGCGTGTATCTGCTAAGAAAAGGCTTTGCATGGTTTGTGCTCAGTATACACACATTCTATTTTCATACCTCCATAATAAATAGTGAGACTAGACTTGCAGGCTCTGTTGCATCCCCTTTCACAACGGCTGTTTGCTGTCACGAGACTCATAGCTGGCTTTTCAGCCTCTGGAGAATTAACGTCCCAAGCCCAAAAACATCAGTTGTGCAAGGGACACTTTTTGTCCCCCGGCTCCTCCTACATCAGCACCCCAAAGGAGAGGGCTGTGCAGGGTACCAGAGGGTTGGCTTGAAGGTGCTGCAATGTACTTGGGGCTTCTTGGATACTGATAGCATCCCTTAACTCTTCTCCAGACTTAACTGCGTTCCTTCTGAGTCAAAATTTAGTCTTTGACTTCCTAAGTATACAACTGCCTGAAAGGAGGCTGTGACGGGGTGGGGGCTGGGCTCTGCTCCCCAGTGACAGCAATGGGACGAGGGGAAATGGCCACAAGTTGCGCCAGGGGAGGTTCAGACTGGGCATGGGGAAGAATTTCTTCCCTGAAAGGGCTGTCAGGCACTGGCACAGCTGCCCAGGGACGGGGTGGAGTCGCCATCCCTGGAGGGGTTTAAAAGACGGGTGGATGAGTTCCTTAGGGACAGGGTTTAGTAGGGAGACAGGCACGGTTGGACTCGGTGATCTCAGAGGTCTCTTCCAACCTTAGGATTCAATGATTCTAGGTTTTCAAGTTGACATCTTGATGTTTGAGGGAAACTTGTAAGTAAAAAAATGCCCACTAGATGTCATAGGTGGCTCACAGACATGAGCAGAAAGGCAGGCCCGTGCAACCTATCACTAGTGGTATTTATTACTCACTTTATTGCAATGGAGACTTAGGAATGGATCTGGGTAATGTTGTATGAAGTGCTGTAAAAATATAGACCTCGAGGACCACTGCTGTCTAGAGGGGCTCTATACAGTCTCAAGTATAAGGCCAGGGATAGTAAATGGATGTGGAGAGACAAGGAGGCTTGGGTATTAAGGTAAGAACGAGTGTTCCCAGGGTTTTTCACCTAGATATCCTATTTATAAAATGCTGACAGACAAAGGGAATCTGGTGGGAAGCTCTTAATAAAGAACCTTCTAGCTTAGCACTTGGACTACGAACTTCGTCCTTGGCAACAACCCCCTGATATTTAAAAGAATCCTAACTCAGCTCTGTGCTGTGAACATCCTGTTTGTTTTCTTTTCTTTAGATCTGCACCAGCAGCACAAAGAGGACCTATATCTTCTGACAGAGGAGGCAGCTGGAACAAGCTCATGTTTGTTTCTTTTGTAGGCTTTTTGTTCAGATTTGCTTTAGTGTTTTAAGTTAATCCATATTCTCTGTTTGCCTTAGCTGGCTATAAAGTTGGCTTTAACTGATTTCTAACTACTATTTCAGCCTACTTCTGGGTCTGGCAAACCTGCATATTAAACCCCTGCATACTTCTATCTAGATACCAACTACTTGAATATTAAAAATTATACTACTGCTTCTAGAAAGCTTCGGCCTTAATTTCCTTTTCTTGAATAAAAGACATCCATTGCTATTTCCTTTATCCCTATTCTCCAGAACGAAAGAGTAATACTTCCTGTTCACATATTTCAGAAGGAAAAGCGAAACTATGCCTGTCATAAAACAGCTTGCTTGTTCACAGGAACAATCCTAGCATTTGGCCTTGGAAACTAAGTGTCTGATTATTGTATTTTGGGAAGGAGAAATATGAGTTCAGATGAGAGAGAGCTTAGATTGCACACTTGGTACAAGATACAATAGGTGACACAGTGGAAAAATTAAACTAACTTTCAGAAGTGGCCCAGTACTTGGGCCAAACTTATGTAAAATTGTCCTACAGCCAGATTCTGGTTTGCATACAGTATTTTACCACATACTGCCATTTGCTTCATCATCCGTACAGCTGTTTGTTTCCTAGCCACTGGAGAGCCAGTAGTCAGGAATACCAGCTCTAGAAAGCTCCATGGGTTTTCCATTTTGATGTGATGGTTGATCACCATGAGGTGATTGACGGCACAGCAAACTCAGCCAAGAACCTGCCAAGTCAGATACCTGCTTGCTTGCAGTGAACTCAGTTAGCATGCTTCAAAATACATCCAGGAGAGAGCACATGGCATCCTGAAGGTCTCTTGAGTTACTGCTGTTGAGTTACCTCAGTGTTCCCGCTGGATGATTCTCTAAACCAAGACATCCAGCTACCAAGATGACACATAAATTTTTGGAAAGAAATAATTGTTCTTCTGGAAAATAACTTTAAGTAGAAATTTACTGGACATTCTCTGTTAGCTTTGATATTTTTTATTTGCATTTGTATTAGCTGGCTGTCAGGAAACTGGAATAGGATGTTCCTGTTATCTCAGTGCATCTGATTTAGGACTCCATAGTATATTTATGTCCTTTCTGTCTCTGGTACAGATACATCACGTTGTATGTTTGAAAGATAAAATATCTAAGATATATTGTTGTCATTGCTTATTTGTCTGGCTTCCATTCATGTAATAAGTTTAATTTGGTTTTAAAGCAAGTCCCTTTATATTACAAACATAGTTGTGTTTGCCTGTGTCACAGTTTGGTTTAGGCTCTAGCCTGAAGGATTTCTGTGTCTGTTTCAGACACTTGCAAAAGTACTGAAATCAGAAGTTAAGAGTCCTTTTAAAACCTGGGTTGTATTACACCTCAAAATTATTCCCTACTTATGCTGAAACTTTAGGCCTTTGATTAGTTCCTTCAACATTCTTCTAATTTTTATTGCTCATTTGGTGCTGTCCTTAAACAGCAGCTGCCCGAATAACAAAAGAACTATCTGTTTGTAACACAGACACATCCCAGATAACCAAACCCAAGCAATTTTGATCAGCAGATCACACAATGACACATTCTGGACCACAAGACTGTAGATTTGAGGCTCATAGATAGGTGTGGAAGCTGTTGTTTGGTCTGGTGCTGTGCTACCCACTGACATGGGCGTTACGGTGTGCCCAGGTTTCAGAGAACAGCTTAATACCATTAATAATCCATATGCCTCTAAGGCAACTTCCATCCACAAGCCAAGCACCTGAGCTGGCTAACTTTTGATTTCCACCCTATGAAAGCTCTCCAGCCTCTGGATGGAATCCACTCCAGGAGCACAGTCTGTTACGTATGATACCAAACACACTGTAAGAAGTGCTAAAGAATTCTGTTTTGGAAAAAAAAAATGTACGATACAAAGTAGGATAGATACAATTCAAATAATTTGAGATTATTTACTGCATAACCTTACATCAAGAACAACGCATTCATAAAGTTCTTCCAGTGTTTTGTTATTTCTAAAGATCTTGCCTCTTTTCCCATTACTTCAAATCAGCAGTTGAGACAGCATTTTTTTTTTTTCATTTTGCAATATCATTTGAATCAAGTGTCTCAAACTTGCTGGAAAAGCTTGGGAATATCTGTAAAGATTTTTAGCTAACTAACTAATATAGCTGTGGAAAAAAATAAAAAAAAGAAGGCAAAGTTTTAGATACATACGTTTCCTGGGATCTTAAAGGCTGCAGATTTCAAGCTGAGTGTGGATCCATTGTTCTGAGTTTAATACAATGGTTTTTAATCTATGCAAAAAAAACAGTGTGACTGACATCTTGGAAGCAGAGGGGCAGAACTGTCAGCAAAGTGAGAAACAATAAAGTAATTTGTTACTCCTGGAGGGAGTTGTGAGAAAGAGAATCTCTTCTATCTCTTTTTTATTTCTACATCTACAAAGTGTATGAATATGCTATTTACAAATACTTTTTACACTTGGTGGTGAGTATCTGCTAAGTATGCCTGTGTTCTGTCTTAAACACTCAGTGAGTGCTCTAATTAGCAATATTTCATGTAACAGTTGTGCCAAATTAGGAGAAATCATGATGTCCAAAAGCATCTGCCCTTCTCTGTAAACTGCAAGCCTGGTAATGTTCATCAGGGTGCTTCAAACATAGATTCAGAATGTTTCATTCATCCTTGTACTAGCTTTACTGCAAAACCAGACTTCAGTTCAAGGGGGGAACTATTTAATATGAAAAAATTATGTGTATCACTTCATTTTCAATCCAGTTCAATGCCATGTGTAGATCTGTTAATATCCAACTACTTATGGCAAATGAAAGAATCGTGTACAGGACCATTTCAAGGTGCTTTGCTTTTCTGTGAACAGACTCATGGAAGCTACTAATCCTAAGGTAGTATTTCCCATCTTTGCCTGATTTGTCGACCACTTAAAGAACTCAGTCATGTCACGCTCTTCATTCCTATATAGAAATAAATATAATCCCCACTTCTGCTCACCTACTTTTTTTTCCCCTGCTGCATGCATTCTGGTCATTGTATCTGACAAAAGCCAAACTCAGATTCAGAATAATTCATTTTTTTCAGCATGTCTGTGCCTGCACACATATGCATCTGCTCACACCTGCACTGTCTACTTTTGAACGCAACCCTCGAGTGCTCTGGACTAAGTTCTGAGATTAAACCAAGGACGACTTGTTCACCTCTCTGACCTTTTCATACTGCTGGTGTTTATTTTTGTCATATTACCCTTGATGTGATAATCAGCTGACACCACTGCGTTTATCAGCAATCTCAAATGTAATGAAACTTGAACTGAAATCTCAAGAAGTTGCGTATTATTTATTGTTCAAAGAAAGCTAACTCTTTCAGTAGTTTTCTTTTCAATTGGATTAGCTAGAAATAACTCTGATGTATTCTGCTTCAACAATAGAGACCGTAAAGTGCTTTTATCAGAGCCAAGAGGTTTGGTTTAAAATAGCTCCATATGGGGAGGCATGGCACCTTAATTTAGGTTAGGGTGGCTTAAGCACGTTACAGGTGTTTTTCTGATTTTCAGGTTTTTCCTAATTCCATCTTCTCCCCAGTCTGCATTTACTTGCCATTTTCTCTAAAAGGGGAAGAATATAACCTGCCAGATCTTATTTATAATCTGCAGGCATCTGATTTCCTCCAGTTTCCTGTGAATTATGAAAGCAAGCTCAGAGGAGACCCTTGTTCCCTTCCTGCAGCAGTGCAGTTGCAGTGCAGGCTGGCAGGGAGAGGGACACAGGAAACTTGAGCCGGAGAGCGTGGCACATCTGTACCCTCACACTGTGCCAGGGTATCCACCCTGCCGGGGCAGCCCCTCTTCGCCTGCCCTCTCCTCTCTTCCC
Source organism: Neomorphus geoffroyi (assembly GCA_033558235.1). Taxonomy (NCBI): domain Eukaryota; kingdom Metazoa; phylum Chordata; class Aves; order Cuculiformes; family Neomorphidae; genus Neomorphus; species Neomorphus geoffroyi. The sequence continues at coordinate 2,018,153 of JAUMJM010000020.1, forward strand.
TGCCACTCACAGCAAAAGTGAACCTCATCTCAGTTCAGATGAGCTCGTTCATATTTTGAGCAGAATATGTGAGCGGAAAATAATTATGTTGGAAGTTTTATAGAAGGAAAATGAAGGAAGACGATAACATGTATTTCCTTTCAGTAGCAGGCAGGAACATAATGTAACTAGTCTCTCACCCACGGCCATTTGACTAGGAATACCTACCTCTGTGCTAGGTAAGCAGTAGGTGTGGTAAATTCCCTCCAGAACTCCATGTCTAGAGTAACCTGAGTTATCTCGTTAGATACACTCAATAAAGAAATAGCATTTTTTAATCCAGTAACTGTTTGTCTGGGCATACCCTAGTGATTACACCTGATATGGTCTGGTATCAGGTGCTAATCAGTACTTGGATAAATAATTAACAAAGATTGTGAAGTACTGCAGGCAGATCCCAGAATTACAGGTCAAGAACTTGGCGAATGCTGGATCACCAAACTGCAGGAAGATTTCCCCCCCTCATTTGCAATAGTCAAGAGAGCAGTGCTAAAACCCCCTCATGTATTCTCTATGCTACACTAAATCAAGGGAAAGGTGTGGAAAAGCTCCTAGTTCACACTGTGCCATTTAGAAGAGCAGCAAGTAAACAAACAAATAAGCAGAAATAAATATTCCATGGAAATTTTAGTCTTGCTATATCAAATCCCAACTGTAGGACATACTGGCCTGTGTTCTGCTTCATTCTTACTTTTCCCTTTGCTTTAATAACAGGTACCAGAAAACCCAGAGTTGGTGTTTCGGGGCTTTCACCTCAAACTTTTTGTCAGTGCTGCACATTAGCATGTGGTTAAATAAAAAGGAGCTGCTGGAATAATATGAAGAAGAAGTGATGACAAGCAAAGTACATGGCATGTATCATGTGAAAAGAAGTTAAGGACAGTAAGCATAACCAATTAATTTGGAAGCCACAGCATCAAATCCTTGAGAAATATTTATACACATGTATACAAAAGCGTATTTCACGTAGTTGGCAGCCAGGAAAGATCTTGTCTTTTCAAGTTTCTTGGGTTTTGACCTTTGAACCATCACATGGATCCTTTCCAAGTGGTGTATCTGCCCCATATAGTTCTTTTAGCAGAAATTTCACTATTTAGACACTCCTAGACTAGCAGAGCATACTTCTGCACCAACTTTGTTTCCTTGGCTGCCTCAGTGGGATGAGAGCCTGCTGGCTATTTCCCTTCAGGATGTGTGAGCAGCATAATAATTAGTACTGGCCAGAAAACAAGCACTTGATTTCATGAAAGTTGGTAAGGTTACAGTAGTTACTTTTCCTCTGCACTAAAACTAAACCTTGAAGAATGTTTTGCACAAAAAACCCAGCAACCTCATCAGAAATTACGGCAAGATCCTGCACTGCTAGGTTATCTCTTTGGTATAGCTCTCACTTACTTGCAAACTGTTTTATTGCAGCTGTTCCGTTTTTCATAAATTAAACACTGCTAGAGTAAAAAACATTATGTTCATGATCTGAGTCATGTTGAATGCATGATTCATTAAACATGGGTCTCCCACTCCGAGGATCTGTGCTTTAAATACTATACCCTTAAATGTGGGGGTTTTTTTTAAAATTTGTCTAGGATTAGATGAGTTTCTGAGGGACATGGTTTAGTAAGGGGACAGGTATGGCTGGACTTGATGATCTCAGAGGTCTTTTCCAACCAGTTGAGTCTATTCTGTGACCATTTTCTGACATGTATAAATAGAAAGGCATATAAAAAACTGCTGTGGGTGTATTACAGAAGAATGAAGCAACCGGTTTCTTCAAATTCTTCTGGAGTTACTCTACAGCTTGTGTCCACACTACACCTCCTTCAGCCCCAGCAGTGTTTGTATGTAGGGGATCTTGCAGCATGTTTCCTTCTTCCGTGTGAAAATCAATGTACAAAGCCCAGCTACAACCATGTTTTGTTACAAATCCACCACTTTGGCTGAGAAAGTAGGAAATGCAAAACACAAAAAAGCACCACTGGTGACAGCAGGAAATTCTTCAGGCAGCAGCAAAGCTTAGGAAGTACCTGTACAAGTGTCAGGCTCTCCAAGTGAAGGAGAAGGAGCACATGGCCTGACGCTCAAGAGATCCAGCAAGGAAAACAAGCACAGAAATGCGAGGGAGAAGCTTGGTCCAAAGAGGGAGAACTTTTGGGACCTTTGGGGATCTCTGCAAAAAAAAATATATCAAAGAAATCGGTTATTTTTGTCTGTTAATCTGTCTCACACCGAACAGCACAGTCAGTGCTGTCATGGCTCCAACTGGATACAAGTGGGCTCACACAGCGAGAAGTGGAGAAGCAAGCACTAATCAGACAGCCAAAGAGAAAGGAACTAGACTGTGCAGAGAATGATTAAGGAACAGCTGTTCCCAAACACCCCTTCCCAGATGTGAGCTTTAAATGCACATCCCATCATAACGTTAGTAATTTTTAAAGGCAGTCAAAACTGTAGCACGGTTTGAAACACCCGAGGGTGCAGCCCAGATGTCACAACTTCTGAGAAAGACCAGGGTTCGTCAATATTCTTGTCAGTGTATCTCACTGGATTCTTGATCCAACTGAAATAATCTCTCCATAAATCACATCCTAGAAAAAAGCTACTTAAAATTCCAGTGCCATTTCAGCAGAGCATGACACTAAGGGAAAAAGCAGGTCACTAATTTAGGGATCCTAAGTTGTGTTGTGAGCCCTGAAAAGCTCTCATCCCTTCCACTGTCTCCATAGACTGCTGTGAAACAGTAACATCTGAAAGAGTACAGCTAATTTTCTATGCAGTGTTTGGTAGGAGTTTCCTGATCAGAGGTTTTTAGAAAAAATTAACATCTATTCAGCTAAAAAAAAGCCTTTCAAAACATCCCTGAACCATTTGTTGCGACTACAGAACTTCACAGGAAAGCAGGCAAACAGCCCTGCGGTGCCACACAAGGCAAAGAACCCTTACCTATGCAGGCAGTCAGAAAGGTCTGGAAGCTAATTTACTCATCAGGAAAATTTAGCACTTGTTGATAAAACTTTCTCCTCCACACTTAAAGCAGAGCGCCGGAGGCGAGGAAAAGACACCCAGTACCTCGTGTGTCCCGCACACGGAGCTGCGCAGGGCTCCCTGGTGCCCCCGCAGCCAGGCCTTGGCCTTGGAGGCCCCGCTCCCACCCCCGCTCCCAGGCCGCGCCTGCTGCTCGCTGGCGCCTCCAGCACCCGCCCTCATCCCCGCGGTCTGCAGGGACACACAGGCGGCCAACACCCGGTGTGACCCCTTGCTGCACTCACAGCGCCTCCAGCCCCCTGCACACACAGAACGGAGAGCCAGCACCCAGGGGAGAGCTGGGAAGGAGCAGGCGGGACAGATCCCGGTGAGGCACAGGGCACGGCCAGGAAAGCGAAGTGAGCAGCCGGCTGTTCACACGCGACCGGCTTTCTGTACTCCTGTTTCACCGTCCTTGTTCCTCCCGAATCACCTAACCCTCTCCTCCGTCTCCCCTCTGTTTCTCCTCATCCCATACATCCCATAATAAGTCGCGCATGACTGTGATCTGCTTTTCCCCTGCAAGCCTCGGTGTTTCCTACCCTTGGGCAATAAAGGCACGTAGTGCCAAAGGTGACCCTTTGGGATGTCCCAGCGCTCACGGTGCGGGGCGTCGCGCCCGGGTGATTCTGCTGCATCAGGCCTGGAGGAACTCGGAGAAGGTGGTTGTTCCTCAGGAGTCCCCAGTTTGGGTTCCTACCTGGCTTGGTGCCCCAGTGCTCCTCTGGACCTGTGCAGATGGGCCTGGAGGAGCAGCCCCCCTCCCCTCATTGTCTCTCTTGAGCTTCTTTGTGGTCCTGCAGATGAGCTTTATCACAAACCCCATTCTGCATTCTCATTCTTCTACATTCCTCCTAGACAGTTATCTCTGCTTCTCCCCCTAGGCTTTCTTTTTAAGGTCAGGAATTCCTGATTTGGCCAAGCTGGCCTCCTACCATAGCTTCAGCTTCCTGCCCATCAGGACAGACCACTCTTGTACTTTGAGGAGATTGTCCCTGTGTGAACCGGCTCTCTTGGGCTCCTTTGATGTCCAAGCATCCCCTGGGGTCACATTTACCAGGTCTTTGGAAAAGCCACAGTCATTCAGTCATGAATGTTTCTCTCACACCAAACTCCATTTCTGTATCTTTTTTCCTTTTAAAGGCTGTTTTTCAACATTTCCTAAGTAGTGATTTTTTACTAATTGTCCATTGTGATCATAAAATTCCCCATCCTGCTTATTAATATCTAGAAATTAATCACTGACTCTATGGGTTTTGAGAAAACTACTACTAGATCAATTAATCCCTGCTAAAATAGCAAAGCACCATTCCTCTGGCACACACCAGGTCACTGAAAGGCAACCCAGTCCCAGCACCAGAGCACTGGACTGATTTGTCCTGGGAGATCAATTTTGCACGGACAAAGACAATTCATAAGAAGTGGGGCTGAGGCAGAGAGCTGCAGAAGTTGGCAAGAGCACCTGGGGGTGTGGAAAGGGACTCCAGTGGCTCACACAGAGATAAAACAGCTTTGTGCTGGTGGCTGCCCTGCCCTTCAGCAGTGCACAAATATTGTATTTGAGAAACAGGAGGCAAAAGGGTGGAGGGAGGGGGAAAGGACTGGCTGGCTGAGCCTGTGCAAGTGCAGGAATGCTTTGTCTTGAATGAAGTTTTCAGTTTAGATGTCACTTTGTCATGTGCTGCTGTGCTGGTGCTTTCTGGCTGTACAGTTCAAAATCGGTGCATCCAGCATTAAGCCCTTCACACGTGTGCTTCTTCACATTATTCACACAGAAAGTAGAACCACTATTATATTTGTTGGATTTTATCAGCATTGGTTTTTTCTTTCTTTCTGTATACTCTCAACTTCCGGCACAAATCTTGAGATGAGAAGCAGCCACACCACATATAGCCGGGAGCGCATGGAGGGTAATAAAAATGTCACCGACAAAGCTACAAGGCACAGTGGTGACATTTGGTCCTCCCACACTGTCCTCATCTGTGAGAACACATAGGAAAAAAATAGTACATTCTGGTTGAGAAAGCAGAATGCTTTATTGAGAGGAGACAGGCAGCGTGCTCGTCAGCACAGGCTGATCTAGCACTCTCATTTCCCCACCTAAACCCCTCAGCAGCACACGAAACAAAAATTAATAACTTCCATGTGGAAAAACAGTCTGCTTAGAAGTCATACAGATGAAAGGGCCAGAAAGCCCCAGCAGGCTGGAGTAGGCAAACAGCAAATAATGACTCGCGAGTACCATTTCCCAGGAAAATTTCCTCCACTCTGGGCCAGTTGCCCTGGGGTCAGCTGAGCCTGCTCTTGCCTGCAGCATTCAGAGGAGGACCTGTGCTTGAAGCAGCCCAGATGACTTTGCAGTTTCAAACCTACATGCAGGTATATAAGTTCAGAAGTGTCCATCAGTGACTCAGAGGCAGGTAGCAATTAAGATAAGACTGATTTTTCCAACGAATTATTTCAGGGGCACCTCCTCACACAAAATTCAGTAGCAGTCAATCCACACACATGCACACACTGAGCAGTTTTAGTTTTGAGAACTGCTGCACAACCAATTCCTCTACAACTTTTCAGGATAATTAGAAGAGTTCAGGTCTGTAATGTTACACATCTGAAAAGCTGCACGTGTGTAAAATAAAAAGGTAAAAATGCAAATTCATGCATCTTGGTCACCAGACTTGGGGAAGAGTGGCTGGAAACCCGGGGCCAAGAGGGCCAATGGCATCTGGGCCTGTGTCAGACCCAGCGTGGGCAGCAGGAGCAGGGAGGGGATTGTGCCCCTGTGCTTAGCGCTGGGGAGGGCACCTCGAGTGCTGGGGTCAGTTTGGGGCCCTCACTCCAAGAAGGATATTGAGGGGCTAAAGCGCGTCCAGGGCTCTTGCTCCCCAGTGATAGTGATAGGAAGAGAGGAAATGGCCACAAGTTGCACCAGGGGAGGTTTAGACTGGACATTGGGAAGAATTTCTTCCCTGAAAGGGCTGTCGGGCACTGGCACAGCTGCCCAGGGAGGGGGTGGAGTCCCCATCCCTGGAGGTGTTTAAAAGATGGATAGATGAGTTTCTGAGGGATATGGTTTAGTAAGGGGACAGGTGCGGTTGGACTCAGTGATCTCAGAGGTCTTTTCCAACCAGATGATTCTATGATTCTAAAATGAGCAAGACAATACCACCATGCTGAAGAAGACAGCTAGGTGATGGCAACCAGAAAAAGATTTGGGGTCAGAAAGGGGCTGTTGATGCTCAGACTTGTCACCAGACAGCTCACCTTGTAAACAGGAGCATAATGTGTCCATCTTCGCAAGAATGGCTTTGCAGAAGACATGAATGGGACATTTTTTATATCTTTCAGATGGCTGCCAGTGCCAGCTCAGACTTACGGCACCGTTCTCTTTTGGTCTCTTTGTCCATCTGTAACTCTAGGGTCGGTTCAGAGGGGGCTGCCAGAAAAACACAGAGCAACTTAGAGGTTAATTTACTGTCCTGTATCCTGCAAGCACGTATACGCTTAGCCCAGAACACAGCCCTCAAGGAAAGCTCCTGTGGTTGCAGGCTGGAGAGCTGAAAGAAAGGAGAGGTGAACACAATACCCAGACACTGAGTTACGAAAGCATTTTTAGCTGTTGTGTTCAGTTGGATGGCACACAGCTCTTCCCAGATGTCACTTTGTACTGGCTGGTTTCCTTATTCCAGTGTATTTATCATTCTGTTTTTAGTGTCCATCTCAAAACTTCTCCAAATCCTAGAATCATACAGTTATCTGGTTGGAAAATACCTCAGAGATCATAAAATCCAACCATACATGTCCCCTTAATGTTAATGTCCCCTTAATCTGTCCGCCCAAATGTTATGACAGCATCTGCTCTATGAAATTGGGAAACAATGAGACAATGAGAGTCACTGCTATTCCAACACAAGTCAAGAATGAATTATTATCACAGCTTCTGCTCTTTACAGTTCAAATTCTTTCATTCATAAGTTCAGCTGAGAAGTGACAGCCAGTAATTACAGGTGTCCACAAGACTGGGAGTGATCAGTGGCACTGTGAATACTGTGGTATTGTTGTAATCGAGGTATTATGTTAAAATGAGTTTTCCTGACTCATTTGTCTCTGTGTAGCAGTGTCTCTTGCTTGCAGGTTCAGTCCCACTGAACCAGTGCTGTACAGCACTTTTTACCAGTAATTTCTGCTGTGAAGGATTTTTTTGTGTCCTCAGCCTTGCTTTGGGTGCCAGAACTACCTACATTTGATGAACAGTAAAAAAGAAAACGATTGAATAATCAGTCTTTGGGAATGACTGGAAGGTGGTTTGATATCCCTTGCTGCCTCAAAAAAAAAGATCTGCAGCACTTGCAGGTAGTACTGGGAGCTAGCTGCTCTTCTCTTACAACACGGCTAGCAACATGTACCCAGGCTGATAAATTATACATAACACAGGTCCTTTCTCATACAAGTCCCCTGCTGCAATACATGGTATCAAAGCAGATACTGGAACTTAGATATCTGAAACATTTCTATCTTCTGATCTTTTACACCCACTTTCTAATCACCCCACCCCAAAACTTACTGTAAATGCTGGCAGAAGAGTGGACACACCTTGATCAGACCAGGATTAGTTTAAATTTGCTATCTTGGACAGTCACGTAGCTGAGAGGGCTCTGTTTATGAGACACAGTGCTTTTAAAAACTGTGATTTTCTTCATAGAAAAAAAAAAATAACCACTAGCAAACCTGTTCAAGAAGGATGCAGATCCATGAGGCTTCCCTGCAATCACAGGGGAAATTCTAAGCTTGCATTTCTTTAGGTCTGTTGAGGTTACTGAATTCCTGTCAAATAAAGTTGGTCAGTTTAGGGCTGTCTGCTTGGGAAACTGCTTAGGAAAGAAGTGAAATCCATCTCACTCCCCAGACCTGAGGGATGCGAGAGTCTTGTAAAACACACTGCTTTTCACCTCCCTTCAGCCTTCTTCATTTCACTTTCTCTTCTGCGCTCCCCTGCCGCTGTCCTGTTCAGGGAATACTGTTTCACCCTTTCTTCGCTAAGGCACCATTATCATCTTACCCCTCTTGTGGAAACCCTCTTCAGCCAGAACATTTGCAAGGAGTGAGTTCATGCTCGCATTCACACTGTGAAAGAAAGCACTACCTTCTGAACCAGCTTTTGCTGGCATTTATGCTGCCCCCTCTATTCTGCTTGTCCTAGTTATTCATGCCAATTAGACTGCCAAGGCTCACTGAAAGGAGGCTTGACATTTAATGTCTTTGACATTTCTTACATAGTTGGAGGTGTTACAGAATCAGCAGCAAGGAGGACACCTCCCAGAGCCAATGAGCCTGCACTCACTTCATTTATTCTTAGAATTATAGAATCACAGAATGGTTTGGATTGGAAGGGACTATGAAGGTCATCCAGTCCAACCCTCTTGCAGGGACATCTTCAACTGGATCAGGTTGCTCAGAGCCCCATCCAACCTGAGCTCGAATGCTTCCAGGGATGGGACATCTACCACCTCTCTGGGCGACCTGTGTCACGGTTTCACCACCCTCAGTGAAATACACTTCTTCCTAATATCTAGTATAAACTTATCCTCTTTTAGTTTAAAACCATCACCCCTTGTCCTATTGCTACAGGCCCTGGTAAAAAGTTTTTTCCCATCTTTCTTATAAGCCCCCTTTAAGCACTGAAAGCTGCAATAAGGTCTCTTTGGAGTCTTCTCCAGGCTGAACAATCCCAAATCTCTCAGCCTCTCTTCATAGAGGAGGTGTTCCAGGCCTTTGATCATTTCAGTCCCTCTTCTCTGGACCCGCTCCAACAGCATCACGTCTTTCCTGTGCTGAGGAGTCCAGAGCTGGACTCAGAATTCCAGGTGTGCTCTTACCAGAGCAGAGTAGAGGGGGAGAATCACCTCCCTTGCCCTGCTGGCCACGCTGCTTCTGATGTAGCCCAGGATACAGTTGACCTTCTGGCTGTAGGCGCGCACTGCCAACTCAAGTCCAGCATCTCCTGATCTACCAGGACTCTCAGGTCCTTCTCTGCAGGGCTGCTCTCAATTCTCCACACCCCCCGCCTGTATCAATGCTGAGGGTTGCCCTGATCCAGGCGCAGGACCTTCCACTTCACCTTGTTGAACCTCATGAGGTTTTCACAAGCCCACTTCTCCAGCTTGTCAGGGTACCTCTGGATGGCATTCTGTCCCTCAGGGGTGCCAACCTCAACACTCAGCTTGATGTCATCCGCAGACTTGCTGAGCATACACTCAATCCCAATATCTATGTCATCAATGAAGATATTAAACAATACCAGTCCCAGAACAGACTCCTGGGGGACATCATTCATCACTAATCTCCACCTGGAAACTGAGCCATTGACCGCTGTCCTCTGGGTGTGACCATCCAAACAATTTCTTATGCACCTAATAATTGTCCATCTATCAAAACTATATCTCTCCAATTTAGGGAGAAGGATGTTATGGGGAATCATGTCAACCACCTTAGAGAAGTCCAGATAGATGACATCTGTGGGTCTTGCCTTGTCCACTGATGTAGTCAATCCCTCATAGAAGGCCACTAGGTTGGTCAGGCAGGACTTGCCCTTGGTGAAGCTGTGCTGGCTCTCTTAAATCATCTCCCTGTAATGCATGCACCTTAGCACAACTTCCAGGAGGATCTGTTCCATGATCTTCCCAGACACAGAGGTGAAACTGGCAGGTCGGTAGTTTCCAGGGTCCTCCTTTTCTGCCCTTTTAAAAAATGGGTGCAAATGGTCTTTGCCTGACCGCCATGACCTTTCGAATAGCACGGAGAGTGGCTTGGCGACCACATCAGCCGATTCCCTCAGAACTCTTGGATGCATCTCATCTGGGCCCATGGACTTAGGTACAACCAGGTTCCTCAGGTGTTGAGAACCTGATCTTCTCTTACAGTGGGAGGGACTTTGCTCTCCCAGTCTGTGTCTTGCAGCACATCCGCTTGAGAGGTGTGGGAAGAGAGGCTGCCACTGAAGACTGAGGCAGAAAAGTTGTTGAGTACTTCACCCTTCTCATCTGTTCTTGCAAGCTTGACAGTCTCACTCATCAGGGCAGGTATACCCTCTTTGACCTTTCTTTTCTGATTTACAAACCTATAGAAGCCTACAAGAAGCCTTCTCGATGAATCAATGTCATATCTGAACAGAAGAAAAAAGTTTTCATACGTCAGGTTACTGAAAAATAGTGAGTGGATTTTAAAAGTTTTAAACTTTTTAAGTAACTACGCCAGTCTCTAAAAGCAACTCTTAGCCTTACTGAAGACAGGTATCTTCAATACCCAGAGCAAGCAGAGACTGCAGTCTTACTGAATAAACTGCTTAGGGTGACCAGTTGGTTTTTTCCAACATCATATTCGCTCGGTTAATGAAACAGAAGAGCAGCAAGTTGAAAACACACACAAACAAACAAGGGAAAAATAAAGCAAATTCAATAATCTCTCATGTATAATAAGAGATCACAAAGTTCAGCTGTAAGTACCGTGCATTCGTATTTACAGGATGATAAAAACAAGGAACAAGCAAAGAACAATCATCTGGGCCTGCCAACTTACATACTTACTGAAAGGATTATGAGGGAAAACTTCCTTTATGAGCTGATTCTTACTGAACAGTCTCTTACAGAGCTTCCTGCACCGATGGGGAGCACTGAGGGCACACAAGTGGTGCCATGAAGACAGAAAACACCTCTCTTACGAAGAGATGACACTGTTCGGAAGAGATATAGAATAGACAATTGCAGTTGGAAGGGACCTGCAACAGTCATCCAGCTCAACTGCCTGGCCACTTCAGGGATTACAGCCTGACAGGCCACTCCAAAACTGAAACTTCAGTTCTGTGTAAACCCAAAGTTTGCATCATTTCTTGGAAAACAGGATCAGATAAAAACCAGATTGCTTACAAGGCTGTGGTAGAACAGCATTTCTCAGGTCTTCCAGAGAAATGCTTAGTCCACCCTGAGATGCAAATGCCCTTTCTCACAGATGGCCAGTTAAAGATGGATGCCTGGCAAGCAATTATAAACAATTTATTGATTATTTATAGCTAGCATCATTCTGACATTGCATAACTTATTTTGTTTAGATGTTGCGGTTTAAGTGTTATTTTATGTTGCTTTTTGACTGAGGAAGTAGAATTGCGCTGTTTGGAGAGGGCATTAAGGACAGAATATTTGCTTCTTCGCTGGATGAATTCACACACCCAAAAATTACGTGGCAGTCTTAGAAATTCATGTGACAACCAATCCAAGTCTGCTTGCAAGGGAGAGAAATAACATAGCCTATTGTGTGTTAATGACGTGAACTATATTTTTAGGACTACTGCGGAGTTCCTCATTGCCTTTGGTGAAGTCAGATCCAACACCTATAATTTAAAAACAAATTAATTTAGAGAAAATAGACCAGGGTCATTTGAATTCAGCTTTTGTTGACACAATCATATGAGGAGTGGCTGAAGGCACTTGGTCTGTTCAGCCTGGAGGAGACTCGGGGGGGGGGGGGGTGCGTCTCATACCAGTTTACTGCTTCCTCACAAGGCAAAGTGGAGGAGCAGGTGCTGAGATCTTTTCTGGTGACCAAAGATGGAACTTGAGGGAATGGCAGGAAGATGGTTCAGTGAGAGGTGTCCCTGACCAAGCAGGAGGGTTGGAACTGGATGATCTTTAAGGTCCATTCCATGATTCTGTGATGGGCCAGGGGACATCAGGAAGAGGTTCTTCCCCCAGCGGGTGGTGGAGCCCTGGCACAGCTCCCCAGGGAAGCAGTCCCGGCACCGAGTGTGCCAGCATTCCAGCAGCATTTGGCCAATGCCCTCAGTCACACGGGGTGAGTGTTGGGGTGTCCTGGGCAGGGACAGGAGCTGGACTCGGTGATCCCTGTGGGATCCCTTCCAGCCGGGGCCGTGCCGTAGCTCTGTGACGCTGTCATCGCTGCAGAACCTCACTGCCCTCTCAACAAACCGATCCTCCGACATCCACTTTTGCGAGTTCCCGCTGACTACTTTGCAAAGTTTGACTTTGTGGTCACAGCAAAGCGACAAACAGAAGGCACAGCGCAGCGAGCCCGTCATCTTCCCGCTGGTTTGGCTTTAAACCCGCCGGAACCGCCCCGAGCGCGCTGGGAACGGGGCGGTGGGAAGCAGCCTCCCACCCTGCAGGGGCACCGGGGCGGGCAGGGGTCAGCCCGGCCTCCCGGGGCGAGGGGAGGCGCACCGTGACACGCTAGAAAGCTGTTTTCCCTTTGCTCCGGGACAGCAGTTGGTGCTGCCCCTCACCGAGCCCTGGCGGGATGCCCTACCAGCAGGGCTCTGCCCGCACCCGGCAGCGCGCGGTGCTCCTGCTGGGCATCGCCGTCCTGCTCGCCGCCCTCGTCCTCGCCGTCGTGCTGGCCTCGCTCCTGACGCACGGGAAGGAGGAGGTGGGGCTGAAAATGCTGACTTGGAAGGACAGAGGGACCACTAAGAATCTGCAAGAAGTCATCCTGGGAAGATGCTATAGCTACGTCCTGGCGCGGTCCCCTGAGCTGGGGTGAGTAGTGGGGTGTGCATCAGGTGTGTGGAGGGAACAGAAAAGAGCTGGACCTCAGCTCCTCCCTGGCCTCAGCCACTGCCCCGGGTTTGTGGCAGAGAGAAATTAGGGGACCTGGACCTCAGCTCCTCCCGGCCCCATCCACTGCCCCAGGTTTGTGGCAGAGAGAGACTGGGGGAGTAAGACCCTTACTCTGTAGCAAAATGCACAGACTACAACTGCAGGTGTCCAACTGGTTGGTTTTTTAAGGAAATTGCTTGCAGAACCAGTGTAAATAACACTAATCCCAGGTCAAAACTCGAATCATAAATACATTTTGCAGCTGCCTTAAAGCCACCTAAAATAAAAGCTAACAAGTTTGAGTCCAGGGAGGTGAAGGCAGTTTGCTGTAAAGCTGATCTGCCAAAAATTCTGCAACGCGTGACACTGCATTCACGTAACTAAATCTACACCGTAGAGAGGAGAAGGATGAGGTTCAGCACAGATTTATAGGCCAGACAAAGATGTTAGAAAAGCACTGAGAAATGGATCTGGATTATCCAAACCAGATGTGCTTAGCGTGTGGGTCAGACTTTGCAATGAGCAAACCGAGTGCTGGTCTCTGCTTAGCTCATCGCAGCAGATAGTGTGGAACCCTGAGCAGCCCACCGCTCCTCTGCTGCAGAAGATTCCCTGGGGCCAGGTCTGCAGTAGCATTTTAAAGCCTGAGAACTGATTTTCTGATCCCTGGCCCCAGAGGGAAAAGCAGAAAGGAGTGCCCTGGGTCTCTGCGCTTACTGGGGACACCCAGCTCCTCAGGGTGGGATCCAGCGCAGCCAGAGCCTCCCAGCTGGGACCTACCCATAATTGCTGTTGCACCAGTCACCTGATTTTGTGTCCTCAAAAAGCCTCCAGCAGACATTTCCACCACTGTGGGGCTGCCCCACACCTTGGCCAGATGACAGAACCATCCCAATGTTTGTCTTCAAACAGACAACTGCCACCTCTCTTTTTCATGACATTGAGCTGATGAGAACAAAGCTGTTCACAGTTGGCTTGCATTTGAACTTCTCTTGGCCCCGGATGGCCGGTGCTGTATGAAAAAGCTGATTTGCAACATTCAAAGGGAAACAGGCACGTGGAAAATCATGGCCTGAGCCTGCAGAGATTTTAAGTGCATGCTTTACATTAAACACCTAAGTGGGTTTTGTGAAAGGAAGGGGGTTTCTCTTACAAATAAAATCTAAAAGCTCCCAAAGTGTGAAATCACATACATTTCTAAAAGCACACTTTAATTTATTAAAGAAATACACACTTAAATCTGAAAAGCCTAATCGCCTTTATTACTTTTACTTGTTTCATTCAAGTTGAGGTGCTGAAAATGTGAAAAACATTTTTGTGTAAGTTTCCAACCAAAGTCACAATACAATCTGAACCGGGGATAATTTATTTAAGCAATTCTTTGAAGGACGCTTTTTAAAAAATCACAAACCCGTGATTATAAGCTTTCTAAAAAGGCTGTTTTTACAAGGCATACCATTTTCTGCTATTTTAATCTAACACTGTTTAATAGCTTCATGGCTGTGAGCTCACTTTCTTTCAGATGAAATGCCTTCTGTACTGGAGGACGGCTTTTCGTTTTCTTTTATTTTATTAATGAAATAAATATATCCAAGATAGAGGGCACTGCAAAAGGAAAACATGCTTGTTTACAAACACTTGAAATGTTCAGGACGTCCATGAACAGAGGAGTAAATCACAGGTGCTGACTTTTCTGGGGATCTAACCCGAGGTTCCTCATTTCTGGTCCAACTGCTTCTGTCTCTGGCACTCTCTGATGATAAAGCAGCTGCCTTTAGGACACATCAGAGAGCCCAGCATCTTTCATCCTGCACTCTTTCACCGTTAATGTAGGTCTTGGGTCTTGCAGCACGCGAGATCTCTGGTGCGCTTAATCAAAGAGAAGGAGTAGGAACAGGGAACTGCAGGAGCTGGGGCAGGCTTAGGAGCTGAGGGGGCTGTGTCCTATACTCAGGACTTTTGTTGCCACTACTCCCACCATGGCAATCTCACTGTCTTATTTAGAAATCTTATAAATTTCTCATAAATTTGTCCACAGTCTGTTCTTGCCCTTTTAATCTTACACCAGCATATGCACTTGTTTAAATAGTGCTCCTTTCAATAAACCCATGGACCTTTCCTCATATTTTTACTTCTTTTGTATCAGAGCAGCTAAATTCCACCTTTGACAATATTTTCTTCTTTTTTTTTTTTTAATAGCAATCGGTTCTACTGCAGTAGGGATTGTGACTGCTGCATTTTGGAGTGCTGCGTTTCAGATTGGAATAGATTGCAGGTTTGGGAGAAAAAGGGCATAATTACCATATTAATATGGACTCTGTAATGTTTCTAGGTATCACAGATGCATTTAGCAGTGGCCACAAATCTACAGCCCCAATTTAGGTCTGCTTTTGCAACTGCCTGCTATAAATCATGTGGGAAGGCCACAAACGTGCTCATGTACGCCTTCACCAGCCCAGCTGATTTAATCCTAGAGGAGACCTCCTTGCACTGTGGGCTGAATCCTTGCCCAGTGAGGCTGCTAGGAAGACTGCTGCTGTCTGCAGTCGCGTTTTTTAAGCACTTCATGCAATCAGATTTTATCCTGTTGGTTTGCTTATTATCTGAAATGATCAAAACATTCAGGCACTGTATTGAACTTGCTCGCTAAAGAGCAATTCTCAGGTGGTGTGTACAACACCTGCTGTTAATAATTTTATTTAACTGCCTGCATGGAACATCACCCTTGGTTTTATTTCTGTGGCTGCCTGGTTGACTCTTGCCATTTGTACATATACAGTTTCCTCAGTTTGTCTTCCTGCAAAGAACTGTCATCGTGCCAAAGGTGAGGAGAAACAGGCAGCGAATAGCAAATGCTTCAAATTTGCAGTAGTAGCCTTATTTTTAAGAAAAGATGTGGGTAATGTAGCAGCAGGCTTTAGAGGTTTTGTTCCCTGCACGTGCAGTTGCACACCTAGATACACACATTAAAGAGCAATATTTCTTTTTGGCTTCCTTGGAAAATACCAGCTGATAAAGCAGTAGTTTGTGACAGCTCAATAGTCTTGTTTTTTTCAACATTAACAAAAGCTGCAAGTTCTGCTTTCAGTAGTCTTGCAAAAATTCCATCCTCATCAACCACCACCGCTGGTATGTATTGTAGTTTTGTCTATTCAAATAAAGGCCGAAGTGTGGTCTCAGAGAAGGGTTTGACCTCAAATTACTTTGTCTCCTCTTTCCCAGTAATATGGACTCCCTCTCGTGGCTAAAGAAACACTCGCAGATCTCATACTCCAGATTTCGGGCAAGAACAATTTAAGCTTACAAGAATTTGTCCGTAGTAAAAACCAGAGGAGAAGCACGATGGAGTGCACAGACCTGCGCACTAAGTAGCACCAGGCTTGTGCTGTGCCAGGTCAGGGCCCAGTCGTTCCAAGTTCAGTGCTGGTGAAGATTGTTGGAGGCGACAGAGTAACTTGCCCGTCACTTGGAGGACGCTGATCGTAGAACCATAGAATCACCCAAGTGGGAAAGGACTTGAAAGCATCATCGGGTCCAGCTCCTGTCCCTGCACAGGACACCCCAACACTCACCCTGTGTGACTGAGGGCATTGTCAGGCTGAGGTCAGATGCAATCAGCACTTTGTGAACTGAGGAATGAGGAGAGAAGACACATTGCCTACCATAAAGGCAGTTGAAGCCACTGCTTTTTTTTTTTTCAGTTTAGAAATAAACTTATCTTACATTTGCAGCTCAAGAAATTTTTTTATTCCTAGATAATTCCTTCTCCCTCCGCAGGTCTGCAGTTCGTTCTCAGCCTCTGATTCACCCAAGCTAAGCCAAGCTTGCAAGGACCTGCTATTTAAAAATGGCTAAAGTAAAATCAGCTTATTTGTTATTTAACCTCTGCCAGTGAGAGGCCACCAAGGGCTCAGACAGGGAGCCACTTCAGCAATGTATGTGACTTTCGAGGTCCAAATGAGTGATGTGAAAACCTGGTGATGAAAATGCGAAGTATAGAACTTCAGTGCACATTTCGTGCCTGTGTTGGGTGGATGTGCAGCATAGATTTCCCTCTTGGATACAACTGGATGAACTAATAGCGTTTCTATAGTTAGTGGCAAATTCCTGTTATCACAAATTTTAAGAGTCTGTAGTTTCATTAAATTTAGTAAAAGTTGGTGCACATTCAGGAGAGCTTTGTCTCCTGACTTCATGATCATAAATGCACTTTGGTTTTTGCATCCTGTGGAGGTGCAGATACATTTTGTCAGAAAGAATATATGTAGTCATGATATTGTGTGAGATAGTATTGCACTCACAGCATAATTTCTTCCAGAAAGAAATCTTGGGTTTGTTGATGTGTGTTTACTTCTGCATTTTGCCTTCATGCTTTACTAGGCATTTTTTATTTGGTTTCCTTGTATTTGTTCACTGATTGTTAACACTTTTACATCAAGCATGGCACTAAACAACAGCCATGATTTGATTCAGTGGCACTAAAATCTTAGCTTAATTTTCTATAACTATGACTTGATGCTCAAATTTATCTGAGATTTGTGGTTTCATGAGGAAAAAATGCCTTACGTAAGAGAAACTTTCATCATATCTCTGTCTTCTGAAGAGTACCATGTTCCTACCAAATCATAACGCATTACCACCCCTTTTAGAGTGCACTGCAGAATTTTGAATCTTCTCTATTTCATATACATCGAACTGCAAAGCATTTAGTTTTTCTTTTTTCTTTTTTAAAAATACACTTTCTGTAATAAAAACATAGAATTGCTACACCGTTGCCCGTGGTTCCAGAGCAAACAAATGGCTTTGTTCACGCTATCTGTGGAAAAAGGCACGGGGTCCTGGTGGGCAAACTGAACTTAAAGCAGTAATGTGCCCTTGTGGCAAAAGCCAGTAGTGTCTTGGGCTGCACGAGGAGGAGTGCTGGCAGCAGGCAGAGGGAGGTGATCCTTCCCCAGGGGTCCAGTTCTGGGCTCCCACATAACAAGGGAGTCTGGGCCATACCTGGAGCACATCTCATGAAAGGCTACCAAGGTGATGGAAGTGACTGATGTACAGGGAGAGGCTGAGAGACCTGAGACTGTCCAGTCTGGAGAAGAGAAGGTTCAGGGGAATCTTATCAGTGTGCATAAATGCTAATGGGGGCAGTAAAAAAGGAGCCAGGCTTTTCTCAGTGATATCCAGTTGCACTGACTGAAATACAAGAAGCAAGAAAAAAAACACACCTTTTTTTTTTGCTCTAAGGGTGAGCAAAAAGAGTGGAACAGGTTGCCTGGAGAGGCTGTGGTCACTGTGTCCTTGAAGATACAAAAAACCCAAATGGACACAGTCCTGGGCAACCTGCTCTGAGGCAAGGGTTGGACTAGGTGCTCTCCAGAGGTGTCTTCCTCTTCTTTCATTTCTTAGCAAATGCTTTTAGACTTCCAAGAGGTCCACTGGGTAACTAGGTAACAAGGAAAACAGTGATGTAAGAAACTTTTTGGCTTATCTGCAGTGGCAGTGGTGTTGATACCTGTTTACATAACTATTCTGAGCTACAAGATAGGGCTCAATTTACGTATTATTGTAATCTCTTTCTCAAGGAAGTTCATTAGAAAGAATTGATTTTCTCAGTAGGAAGAGACAAGTTCATATGGTGATGGGTAGCTATCATTTATTCTTGAAATAATTAATCACTAATATATTTATTTCTGCTCTTCTGGAGTATAAACATCAATTCTAGATTGTGAAAGGCTGTCCAATTCTACGCAAAGCTCATACTCAGTTCTGTGCAGAAAATTTACACCCCCAGGCTGTAACTCCACTGACAACAGCCACCCAAAGTCTGAGTGTGTCCTGTAAATTTAGGAGAGAGATGTCAAAAAATGCATTGTCTTTGGCCAACATCAATGTACTTCTGAGGTACAGAAATGCTATTGAGATCTGAATCTCTCTTGCTTTGGCAGCCATGTGTCACCTCGTCTGTCTGTTGGCTATATTGAGTTATAGGAAAATTGTTATTAAATGATTATATATTTCTCATATACTCAAACTTCTTATGTTTATTTAGCAATGGTTAGATATTTAATGGTTCATACTGCAAGTTGGTATAGGATTTCAAAGAACCTTTCCCATTTGGGTTAGCCTGCGCATACTGCATCGTATTATTCATATATTAAAATCCCTTTGCAGCGAAAGTCTCCTTTGGTTTTAATCCCAGGTACCACAGAGAATATTGTTCTGGCTGTACTGGCCTTCTACACATTAATCAGGAGTAAGTGTTGGTGAAATACTGTTCAACTTCATTTTCTGCTGCAACTGTACGCAGCTCTTCAGTCACCCACAGTCAGTTAGGTGCCTGTTCTTTGCCTTCTCTCTTGCCAGTTTTATAGAGCGGGCTGTACAGAGCAGTGGCTGGCGGTTGTCTGAATAATAGCACAATCCTAAGAATGAAATTATTAAATGTTTGCATGAGCCAATCAAGGAGCTTGTCCTTGCTGAAAAGGAGAATCTTGTTCCCTCCCACCTCTCCCTGTTTCAGTTCTCCTGTAACAGCTGTAGAGGTATCACCTGTGCTCAGAGTTGATAGTGTTCAGCTGTCGTTGCTAAGGTATTGTTCAAACTCGAGATCTGTTTAACAACTCCAAGCACTGTGGGGAAATATTACTTTGTTTTTCCATAGAGGTAGGAGGAATAGATCGTTTTTTCCCTCTAGGGTCAAATGAAAATCTCTCTCAAGGGTAAAAACAGATGCTAAAGACACAGTCTGTCTTCCCAGCAGATGACAGCAAAATAAGGTGTTAGCCAGGAGCTCACTCACAGTTGTACTAAATCTGTGACCTGTTCCCTTGTCCTGCTGACACATGCCACCCTTGAAGCAGGGACTTCCAACTTTGAGCATTAATGCCACACCCCAGCAGTTATAGTTCTATAAAAAACCCCCAATGCACTGCAGAGTTATGTTATGGGAAAAATAAATATTGCAGCAGCATTAAGCCATTGAGTGTTTCCCTGCTGTAGGGTACTTTTATTTAGATCATTCTTATGCAAGTGGTTTTCCGAGTTTAATATTAAAAATAAAAAAATACTAGAAATACACTTTTAATCAAGGGGTAAGATACCAACTGAAATTTGTTCCCTCTGTATCTGTTGATGACACGGACCTCACTTGAAAGCTTGAACTGTAAAGCAACTATGACCCTCTTTCAAAATGCAGCCCAGGTGAGACTTCTGCCCTCCTGGAGGCTGCGTCCCACTTGAAGAGCATCGCTGAAAACACCATCTGCTTAAGCAGCTTGGGGTTTTGACCCAAGAAAGCTGAAATCCAGCCAGAAAAAAAAAAATCTGCTTATGTAGATGAACTCCTCAGGGAGTTATAACTGCCACTTCTTGGCTCATCACTTTACTTCCCGGAAGGGCGGTAACGCTTAGTGTCGTCCTGGAGCATAAACCACTCTAGGAGCTATAAATCAAAGCCATGAGTACATATGCTTTTAAAGCCTTCTCATTCTTGCCAGAGGTGAAGGAGCAGTGTGATGAGAGGCTACCATTTGTTCCAGGTCATTCCTTGTGCACGAACATACGCAGCCCTGAGGTGTACCCAGTGGAAATCTCACCTTGTACTTCATTTTCCAGCTCTCCAGACTCCCCACCTCTGCCGTGGGGCATTTAATTGCTCTGCCTACAAGCAATCTTTTCAGAAGTCATCTTTCTCTGAGAGAGTTTTGGATCTCTCTCTAGCCCCAGTCAGTTCTTTACTGGCTTTTGAACTAATTAATTAACAGAGAGCAATACTTACAAATTCAATCCGCCAAAAAAACCGAAGTATGTCATTCTTATATTGAAAAAAAGTCAATTACCATAAATATTACAGTGGCAGACACTTTGCAATAATTAAACTAAGTGGGTAGTGAGAGACTACTCATCATTGAAGACGTTGAGATTGACACCTCTTCCATGATGGTTTTTTCCTTCATCCTTTCCCTTGGTAATTTCCCCCCTCTGTATTATCCTCATGCTAAAAGCAACAGCCAGTGGTCTCCTCAGATCCTCAGGGATGACAGCATATTGGCTGACCTCTCTTAATTCACATTCGTCTGATTTTTAGTGCAAAGATAACTGATGGGAGGATTTCGGTGCTAGAATAAAACGAATGAAGTTGATTCGTGGTGTGCATGTACCCGTTTTCTGACTCAGTGGTCTGGAGGCTGGTCAGGCCGTCACCTGGCATGAGGAGCTGCACAGTTTTGGGGTTAATTTCATCAGCTGCTCCTGAGAGGTCTCTTCTCCCACATGATGGCAGTGTTCTCCACGCCTTTAGCTCTTCGCTTAAGTTGACTGTAGAGAAGTCCAATTAGAGCTACCTGGGCTGGGCTTGGCAGCGTCCCCAAAAAAGCTACCCCAAAGAAGCAGTGAGGTGCACCCAGGCTGGAAGAAGGGAAGGGGTAGTAGAAGAAAACCAAACCAAACCAAAAAACCAAACAAAAAATCCCAATGAAAATATTTCACAGAATCACAGAATCACCCGAGTTGGAAGGGACCCACGAGGATCACGGAGTCCCACTCCCGTCCCTGCACAGGACACCCCAACACTCACCCCGTGTGACTGAGGGCATTGGCCAAATGCTGCTGGAATGCTGGCACACTCGGTGCCGGGACTGCTTCCCTGGGGAGCTGTGCCAGGGCTCCACCACCCGCTGGGGCAAGAACCTCTTCCTGATGCCCAACCTAACCCTGCCTGGCACATCTTCCTGCCATCCCCTCCAGCCCTGTCACAGGGCCCCAGAGAGAAGAGCTCAGCCCCTGGGTCACCTCCCTCCCCTGTGAGAAGGCAGCAAACAGCTCTGAGATCCCCCCTCAGGCTGCTCTTCTCCAGGCTGAACAGACCCCGTGCCTTCAGCCGCTCCTCATACGCCTTCCCCTCCAGAGCCTCCCCAGCCTTGTGGCCTCCTCTGGACACTCTCCAGGAGTTTGATGTCCTTTTTATCCTGTGGTGTCCAAAACTGCACACAAAGGAGCATAAGGATTCTGGGCTGCAGAGGGCTTTCTTACAACACAGGTATAAAGATTATTGTTCATTACATATTTTTTTGTCAACAGAAAGACAGAGCTGCTCATAAGCTTATATGGAAAAAAAAATGGAATATGGATTTATGAATTGCACCACTGTCCACAGCCATCGCGGTTTGCCTAAAAGAGGCAGATGAACTGACGGGTAGGCGAAGGTGCATCTTTTAGATGCAGAAATACTATATCTTTTAGATCGTTTGATACGCATTCTCCTTCTGAAATATCTGATCTTTTATGGGTGAAGACCATGCCCCTGACTCCCAGCAGAGTGTGAAATGATCTTGTGACTTTGAGGAGGTTACAACCACAAACATCTCACTGACTTTTTAAGGGGCCAGATCTGTAATTGCTGAGGTGTCCTATCTGCATTATTATTTTGGCTAAAGGAGGCAGCAAATGAGAAGGGATTTTTTTTAACAAATAGCAATGGCTTGTGAGGTTTGATCCCTGCACCTCTCACCACAGAGGCCACAACTCTCAGTGTGGCCTGAAGGCATTGTCCTTTTTTAGAAAGGACACTCAGGACCTTGAAAAAGCAGCCCTTGGTTGCAGGGAAGACCATGTCTCAGCTGGGAAGTGTCTCTGCCTGGTACAGTGGTTTGGACAGCATGGGTTTTGGACAGCTGAGTTCCCCAGGAAGAATGCCTGGAAATCCTTTTTGCTTGTAATTTTAAAATGGGTCCCATACTTTAAACACTTCTCTCAAATGTTTGAGTAAAACCTAGAGCCCAAGGAAACACTGCCCTTCTTAGGATGTTTTGGCATCCAGTGTCATTCCAGTGCTGAAATGAAAACAAGACATTGTTCGTGGTGTAACTGAAATTACCAGGGATGAAACTCATCCTTGATATTATACCAATTAAATCAATTTCAATTGGGAATTAATTTGCTCTGCCATGTCCAGTTAAAGAAAATAAATAAAATTATAAAGTAAAGGAAAAAAAAATTATATAAATAGCGATTTTTACCAGGTACCTTAATGCCATTGCATTCCTTTAAGTGAAAAGATACTCTTTCAAGGTTAGCCAGACCAATGTACTAATCTGCAAGAGATAATGATGCAGAAGCTGTCCATTTTTCTAATATGCACATTAAAGTTTGGCTGCTAGGATGGCTGCTAATGGAAATACTCTTGGCCCCAGTTTCAGTTTGATAGATTAATATGATATTCTTAAAAAAATATAAATTGATGGAAATACTCAAATTCATTGGCAAATACAGCTTCTACCCAAATGTAAGGACAAATGCAGGATATGCTTAGTAGTGTTTTTAAGATTCAGATTTAATAAGGAAATGTAGCTTTAATGGTGATTTGTATCCTGGCCCTAGCTCAGT
This sequence comes from Neomorphus geoffroyi, assembly GCA_033558235.1. NCBI lineage: Eukaryota > Metazoa > Chordata > Aves > Cuculiformes > Neomorphidae > Neomorphus > Neomorphus geoffroyi. Next base: position 2,041,195 of record JAUMJM010000020.1, read on the forward strand.
GCTTGCACTGCGTGCAGGATGTCGTCTCTGTCTCCAAAAGGTTGTAAGGCAAGTTCTGCAGTGCTCACTTCCCAGAGAAAGGGTGACGGGTTCAGTTCCTGTGTTTACAGCAAGTCTCATGGTATTCCTTCTAAGTCTGTTAATTATTATTTGAGATTTACCAGCATTTCCCAAGCTTTATTTGTAAAAAAAAAAGTTTGAAAAAATTAAACATGAAATTAGAGTATATTTATTTAGCGCGTCGCTGAATTTGGCTTAAATATTTCAATTTCTGTGGTAGAATAAAAGGTCTTAAATATTTCAGCTTGAATAAAAGTTAGCGTTAATGGAAGAAGTGCATTATGTAAATATAAGGTCGTAAACATAGGAAAAACCAGGAGCAGCCTGAAGGGGACAGAAACACTCAGGCATTTTTTGGCAAAGGAAATGTTCTTGTTTCAACCTGTAACTGTTCTTGCTGGAATATTTAGCATACCAAGTGCCAGCAAACTTCTCAGACTGTTTTCAGGAGGTCCGGAACTATAGCTGGTCTCTGCCTTTACCTCTGCTCAGTGGGAGTTAAATGCAGACAAATATTTTCTTGCTGTTCTGGAAAAAGGGGCAAGTAAAACTTTATGTATAGTGTCTGCCTCAACAACGAGCCTGGAAAGAGTTGAATTTCTTCCTGGAGCTGGGGTTAACAAGTCTTAAAGTTTTCTCACTGCTTATTTTTTCATACATCAACCCAAATCACAATTCTCTGTGGCTGGTAACGTCTTGAGATACGAGACAAAGCCTGTCATTCGCATCAAAGAAGTAGCTTCCCAATGGCAAATCAATGAATTATTTATTCAATTTTTAAAATATACATCTTGACCAGTGAGGACAGCAAAAATGAGTTTTTGTTTACTTTTGTATGTATTTTTTTACATTGAAGATCTAGGTTTTCATTTCTAAGATAATGCTGAAGTTGCCTGCTTCCTGCTGAAGCCCATCTTTGTGCCTTGTCGTTCTTCTGTGTGGTACAGTTAAAAGTACCGTGCTGGCTACCAGCTGTAGAAGAGCTTCCCACATTTGAAGGCTAAGCCCTAGCCCTTCTGACACTAAACATACCGCTTCGTTCAGCTCTGCCAGCACTGTGGGTAAACACTGCTTTCTCAGACATACGTGACATCTGTGCACACCACCAAATGCTGAACTCGGGGTCTTGAAATGCCAACTTTGAATTCATACTCAGCAAGTGATCTCAGCAGGATCGTGAATCACCTGGATGACTGTTGCTTTCTGCTCCTCACGGCAGCAGAAAGGCTTTGTACTGTGTCAGTCATCTCTCTGCTTTGGAAATAAACCCCAGTTTTTTCTTATGATTCCTTGAAAAATATTTTGTCTTCTGAGACCAAGCTTAAAAAATTTGCAATATGAAAGGTAAATGGCAGGTAACCAGCTGTCACCTGAGGCTGTAAATGCTGTATATAAGAGCTTTCAGAAGCAGCTTAGAGAAAAAGAGAGTTCAAGCCAGGAGGACAAATCATTTGACAGATTAGAAATCGTGAGCCATATAAATGTCTTTGAGATGTATGGGGGCACTTTCAGTCAAGCCCTACAAATTCTTTTTATGATACTGCTGACTGTGCCAAGCAAAGGGGGCAGCTGCCTACGCTGTCATGTCACCCCTTAATCAGTAGGAGCCCTCTCCTTTGGCTGGTTCAGTCTGGTCCTGTTGCAATCCTGTGTTGCAGGGAGAGGTATAATGAAATACTGAAGTTGGGATGCTGGTGACTGTGGGTTGCTTACACAGTTTGCAGTCAGAGACAAGCTCCTTACACCCAAGTTAAATTCTGTTCAGTAAAGCACGTGAAGGCCCTCTGACATGACAGCGCGACAGCAAAGCAGTGCCTGTGCTCCCTCAAGCATCTGCAGTGTGGCTTCTTATTTCTACAATGACTGTAACTAAAAGAGCATTTAAGCTCCTGGATAAAAGACAATAGCTCAATTAAAAATCATTATTGCTATTAGTCTCTACTTATGTGGAGGTAAATTTGATTCATACCAACAAGATGTGGTCCCTAACATGGCTGGGGCTGCTCCTGTAAGAGTCTGGAAGGGTAGGAAGCAGGATTTGGCGTGCAGTCAGACCTTCTGGTTGACCGTACAGCCGGGAACCCTCCAGGCTGACCTGCCTTGCCCCTGCGCTGCGGCTCTGGCTGCGTTTCAGGCAGCCCTGTCCGGTGGCAATATCCAAGCTGGTTTTAAACCAGCAGGGTCAGGCTATCCCAGTTAGGAGCTCTGCAGTGTAGTGCTCTTGGCTGCTCCAAGAGTGAGAGATGAGGACATACGTGCAGAAGGAGAAGCTGGGGTGTGGAAACCTGCTGTTATAACCGCCTTGTTGGTACAACGTCCCAATAACCACTATCGTATATAATGTTAAGTCAGACTTGTTACTGCATAAAGAAAGCCAGAAGGGAGGGAAAGGCCAGGGACATCTTGCGTTGTGTTGCCTGGTGCTTCCCAGTATGGCACTGGCCATCACCCTGGCAGTATGTACGGTAGCGGTGTTCTCTCTGGTAGGTGGTGCTGTCACTGCCTTTCAGTTGCCCACACTGACGTTCGAATGAGCACTCAGTAGAAATTGTGACCAAATTCAGTAATAGGACTGAGATAGCACAACTGTAACAAAGTTTAACTTGTAAAAATATTTTGAAATCCTCAGTGATTTACTAGTGTTTTCTCTAATCCTTTTAGGATTATTTTTAAGACTAATCAAGTGGCACATCCTATGTTACCCAGGTACTGACTGGTAATGAACCTGCAGCTGTGTGTCTGTCCTGTCCTGATCGATCAGCACTGCTTTTATAGTGCTCTGAAAGCATGTGTTTCTGTACACAAGACAAAGTCCATTCTTCAGACAGCTTTTAGTGAGAACACACTGGGAGATGATTGCAAACAGTGAAGGAAGCGTGGAGGAGTCTAAGACAGTCAGAGTGGTTTCATTCAGACATAGAGACAGCAGCATAATGCAGTCAGTATTTTAAATTTGCATAAAAATAGGGACAGGAAGGATGAAAAACCACTGTGTTGCTGTCACTGCTGTAATGAGAGGGGCAGGTTTTCCTTAGTGAGCCTGAAACTACAGAAGCATGAACAGGAAGGGAGGTGCACCCATGGGGGCCAGCCTTTAAAACACATACTAGACAGACAACAATTATGAATTATCTTAATGCAAAGTTTTCATTCATTACTTCGATACAAGAAAGCAAATGTCCTGAGCTGTCTCAAACCTCATGATATGCGGCAGCTTCAGGAAGGGAGTGTGGCACTACCTGAGTACAGAGATATGATTGGAAGAGATTTTCTCTTGGAAGTAATCAGAAATGTGCTTTGCTTCCTCGGCTGACGAAGCGGCATCTTCAGAAACAGCTGTAGACTGAGGTGATGGGCTCATGTCGTGGCATGAAGCAGTTTCCCCAGTGTAAATTTAGTGGGATTCCTCTGACTCAGCCAGTGAGAACAAAAGGGGCACATCCTGGAGGATCAAGAGACTGGAATAAACCACTGGGGACTGAGTATCGATGTGGACCTCGATTATAGCTGTGCAAATCAGCTGTGGCTCCAGGAAAGTCAGTAACTGGAAATTTGTGAGTAAATGGCAATAATATTGAGTCCAAAACTGCTAGACCTCCACTTTTGTTTTACATGAAATTATTTTATTTCTCTAGGGCTGGATGCTCTGCAGGGAGACACATGCGCATATTTGTGGCTCACTGTATCTGAGGAGGCAGTATCCTTCAGTCAGATTTTTAAAATGTACAGTCCATATTCTGTTTCTCATGATTTGATATGAAGATATTTAATCTTCTGATAATGTGATAGGAGCATGGCTATTTATAAGGAACCAAAAATAGAGGGCATTCAGATATTGCAGTAATGAGTAATTTGAAGTACATGGGAGAGAGAGATGTGTTTTAGAACTACTCATTCCTCAGTTTATATTCAATTTGCTGAAGATAGTTCAATTGATACTGTAGTTCAGTGCCTGAGCATTGTCAGATCTCTTACATTCTGATCCACAGTGTTTGACCATAACAGAAGGAAATCTTTTCACGGTCATAAACACTCATAAATAGTAATTAACTATGTTTTAATCTTTCGACAGAGATAAAGATTGCCTAAAAATATGGGAATCATTAAAACAAGCATTCATTTACAAGAATCCCTGTAATATTACACCAGAAGATTATCAACCTTTAATGGAGTTAGCGAGTCATCCTGTACCCTGTAACAAGGTAACAGTACAACGCATGATGGGCTTGTAAGGATTGTTGTGGGAAGACACGTCTGTGCAGTGATGGATCTTGTCCATAATGACTGTTGAGTGTCCGTATGTCATTGAGGGTATTTTGCTCGTGCACTTATTGGATCCCGGTAACCCTGTTCATTCTCTGTCACTGGAAATCATCCCCGTAAATGTTGCCTCAAACCTCAGTACCAGGGCTCTTGGGGTGAAAAGACAGAGCTGTCCTTGTTCCCTGAGCATTTGGCTCTCTGTGAGGAGCATGCTGTCATGCTGTTACAGGGACACTGCTTCCAAAGGGCTGCTCTTCCGTGTGCAATTCAAAAGTTCACAACAATTTAGGTATATGTGCTATGAGACCTAGTCAAAACCTTTGTTTCAAAATGCTTTGCAGGCTGAACACGTCCTTTTCCACAAGAAAATAACCACCCAAAAAGATTTTGGAAATGGGAACATGGGCTGCAGAAAGAAGAACTGACCCCCTAATGTGAACCCCTTCATTATGAATTCTTTTTTATGGTTCTCCAGGAAAATTTCCTGACCAGCTCTAGTATAAATATCACTTATTAGACATTGTACCTTATTTCACAGTCACTATTTTGGAGCAAGACAAATGACCTCGTTCATCGTTATACAAAATCCAATCAAGATTTCCTTACCTTGGAGGACACCTTGTTGGGTTATATGGCTGATAGGGTTTCGTGGTGTGGAGATCCCTCTGCCCCAGGTAATAAATCCTATTTTTTGCAAAGCAAATATGAACACTGGAATTTCAGATTATTCTTTTTTTCTTGCATATCTAGACCTGAACACAATCTTTTTCAGATATTCTTCTCTTTTAATCTCGTTTAAAACTTTTAACTGTATTTCTGTCCCATGTTATGGAAGACTGCAGATAATACTGAGTCCCCAGGTAAATTTAAAAAGCACAGCTTTGGTTGTTAGTAAAACACCAAGTTGATGCTTGGAATAATGGTCACATTTAGCCCTCTTTATCTAGATTACTTCCTTCCTTCCTGTGACTTCTGTGGGACAAACTGCAAAGCAAGAATGTCATTCAGAAAGGTCCTGGCCGTAGGCCACTCAGTGGTGGGTGCAGTGTGTAGGCACCCTAGGGTTATTGCTCCCCACGTGACTCCTGCTTTAAGGCCAGCAGTCTCTAAACTGGGCTGGAATTACTCAAAATGTTCGAACACATGCAAATTAATTTTCCTCTTAGAGTGCTTTCCTTATGTAGCCTTCTTGCTTTGATGGGAACAAATCCTTTTGCCATCATTGATCAGCTCTCAAAGCCATATTAACATTGCAACAACAATCACTCTAACCTTAGCTATTCCATGAATTCATTTCTTCTCAGGAATCAACTACGAATCTTGTCCAAAACGAAGTGAATGTGAGAGCAACCCTAGCTCTGTATTTTGGAGAATGGCATCCAAGATGGTAAGATCTAGAGTAAATCTCTTCAAATCCAAGAACGTTGGAAGTAATGGAATAGTGAAAGTTCACATGAGCTTTAGCTTTGGGTGCTAAAATCATGGCTTTGGAAATTTGTATTTCCAAGATCCCAGATTTTATATACAATATTTAATGTGACTGTCATTTGGGCATTCTTATTTGTGGACAGAGACTGAGTGCCAGTGTCTGGCACAACACTTGGCAGACAGCTGGAGCTTTGCAAGTAATACTTGCAATAATAATAATCACCACCTTAATGAAATCACAGGACTGGAATTGCTAAAATAAAACACATTTTAGCATGTTAGTGTTGAGAGCAGTGGCCAGACTGGCACAGAAGTTTACCAGATGGGTTAGAATCCCCTTGCACCTTCCCAGCATAAACCTGAAGAGCACATCCTCCCACAACGGTATCTGGCAAGGTTCCTACCCTGTACCCACCTATAGAGACGCGTCAACTCTGTCACATGAACGAGACACTGATGGTCCAAGTTAAGCAGTTGGCCTGGCTTTGTTGAATCAGCACTGTACAGCAAAAATTTGCTCTCCCATATCAGTTTAATTTTTCACATCTCTCAAGACTCCGTCCTTGATACGACTGATAGTAGAGGACTGTCCACCATAGTTATTTTTCACCATGAGAACAGTTAGACATTGGAATAATCTCCCCAGGGAAGTTGTGGATTCCTCTGCACTGAACACTTTTAACCTTCAGCTTGACAGAGTTCTGGGCCACCTTATTTAAATTATGTATTACCTAAAAGGCTGGACCAGATGATCTTTGAGGTCCCTTCCAATCTGTCACTCTGTGATTCTGTGTCCGAGTGGAAAACAAGCATTCCTGTATGTTTCAGCTCTTGTGTATGAAAGTAAAAGTCTACTCACCATAAAAAAAAATGTTTTGTGGATAAAGTAGCATACATAAAGTTTTCCAAGCTCATTAATCACTCAGTTCTAAAGTCTAGGGGGGATAAACCACAATACAGAGTCAGACTTGCTCAACTGCAGGCTTTCTAAGATTTACTAAAACACATGCTTATTACATTAGAAAGTTATACATAGTCATACTTCCCTGAAAATTCACATCTCTCAATGGATGAGTTTGAGCCACATTGTTTAGGTGTAAGAGGACCTGAAGGATTTCCCAAGTACAGTCATCTGTGTTAAGCTTTTAAAAAATTCTTTGTCACAGCAATGGATAATATATTGAGAGTACTTTATGTTGGAACTTTACTTATTTAAATATTTAAATATTTTAAAAGTCTTTAAATATTTGGACTTGAGTTTTAAAGAATAAAAAAGCAGTGGTTACATTTCAAACAAAACTCGGCAATGAGTTTTCCTAAAATCACTGAGGAGAAAAATGCCAAGCCACAAGAGAACACAGAGTGTGAGTCACAAGGTGACGAATACGTGATTGTTCGTGTGTTCTTAAACTTGCGGTACCCCTGTTCTGGCTCGTCCTTACTGCCTGAGTTAAAGCTGTCTGCAGATTATTCCAGGTTACTGAGTGAGGGATTATTCCAGTTCTGATGACCTCAAAGAAGTAACAGTAATTTCTGCTAGCCCTGAATCTGATGTGGCACTGCATGTAGTGCCGGAGCATAATGTCCTTTTGTTTTGTTCAGTTTGCAGAAGCAGCGTGTGGCGTGGTTCAAGTGATGCTCAATGGATCAATAGAAGCTGGAGCTTTCAAAACCAGCAGGTATTTACTCGTTGTGCTACCATCCATGTTTCTGTGGGGCTGGCATGCTGCGGAACGTGGCTTTGCCAGTGAGTCCCAGTGCAGAAGGGATTTTCAGAAACTCGTTTAGAGGTCTAAACCATTGGCTACTGAAGACATGATTCACTTAACTCCTATATTGTAAATGTAATTTAAGTCCTGCCAAGGGTATGTGGGTAGGATCTCTAGTATGCTGTTGCTGCACAAACTAACTTTATTATTACAGTTAATCTAGATTTGTATACTATGTTATATTCCTGTGGATGACACATTTCTAACTGCTCATGGATTTTCTGACCAGATTTTCCTCCTCCAGACTGTGCTTCCTTGGGTTATCTGGGTAGAAGTACAATCTTGAATAATATTGAAAGATGAAGAATGTGTCAGGAGAACATCCATGTTCATTTCCCTTGCACCAAACCAAACCAGTAGCCAAAAAAAAAATCCAAAACAAAAGGCACTAAAGATGGAAAAACTTAACCTTGTTTCAGTCTACGTACAGTTTCAAAAGTTCTTATGAAAATTAAATAAGAAATGGGGAGAAAATCTTTTACTGCAAAGTAGTTAAATAGTCTGTGAAAATCCATTACCAAGATAATGTTCTTTCACCAAGAATGACAGCAGCACTAGTAAGTACTAGTATTTGGGGAAAATACTTTGTACATTTTACTTAGATAATTAAGAATATTTTGCTTTTTCATGTCCCATTCTTACAGCATTTTTGGAAGTATTGAGGTCTTTAATCTAAATCCAGATAAAGTCTCTGCAGTACGCATTTGGCTTATGCATGACATTGGTGGACCTCAAAGGTAAGTCACGCTGGTATAAAACAAGGAGCAGTGTGGAGAAGGCAGATGGAGCAGCTCAGTTCTGATAAGTGACTAACACTGATGCTGTCTTAAACCTGCTCATGAAACCTGCCCTACGTTCATCTTCCTTGCTTACTTTGCTGGAAAAAATAACCTTTTACTGTTGTTTTCTTCAGTATTTTTCATCAGTACTGCTGAACTAAGACACGGTGTTTTTCTTGCTTTCAAGAGGTCCCATGGCCTTTAAATTCCTCACAAACTCAGCAAGCTCTGCAGACCCTTATTATGGGTGCAGCACTGAAGTCACCTATCAGGCTATGTCTGCCAGGGTGAACAGCTGGAAAATATGTTTTTCCATAGGAATAGTTTATTATGCTGACCAGATGCATTTTTGACAAAGTAGTTTCAAATTCAGGAACGGGTTCCCCAGAGAGGTTGTGGAGTCTCCATATTTGGATGTACTCAAAACCCAGCTGGCAACCTGCTGTAGTTGACAGTGGTTGGACTAGGTGTCCAAGCAGTCCCTTCCAACTTAAGTGATCCCGAGGTTTTTAATAGAAACTCTGGTTTTTAAATGCTTGTCATGGAATTACTGATACCAGAATAGTGATGTCAGATCACATCTGAGCCTTTCTGAGTGGCATTTTTGTCCCATTCAGATTCCTTTGCAGGCCAGTCATATTTCAAGCACTGAGCATGACTTTCTTCACAGCTAGTTCTGTGGTTCACACGGTTTCTCCTATTCCTAAGGACCCCCCAATGACAGAGGCCACAGCTTTGATGCTGTGAGTCAGGAAGAAGAATGTAATCATAGAATTATTTGGGTTGGAAGGGACCTTAAAGGTCATCCAGTTCCAACCTCCCTGCCATGGGCAGGGACATCTTCCACTGGATCAGGGTGCTCAAAGCCTCATCCAACCTGGCCTTGAACACCTCCAGGAATGGGTATCCACTGCTTCTCTGAACAACTAGTCTATACTCTTGAGAGTGAAGCTTCTTTACTGGCAGAATAGGAGTACTGAACTCAGAATGACATTCACTAAGCAGTCCATACTGCATGAAAGTATTAATCAAGGGCTCTACTTTGTGTTCGTTCAGTCTGATAGGGTATACATTTACCCTCTCCAGGATTGCTGCTAGTTTGAGTTTGATTTTAACTTGTGTCACGTTCTTGGCTTTACTGGTGAGGCAATGCAGCTCAGGACTGAATGTGGACCCAGCAGAGACCCTTGCTCACACAGCCTCATGGTCTGACACAGTACCAGCTCCAGTGCTGCAGCCCCTTCCCTGATGTCTCCTTGCCACACAAGCTGATGCATCTGTCACAGCTCACAGACATGCCTGTATCCTGTGATCAGCGTGCCAGGCATATTCTTGTGGCCCATCGCATAGAGTTTTGCTGAAGATAAGGACATTGGGTAATATGCACATTAGTTCCCCCAAACATGGCCCTTGATCCTTCCTTCCATGATTCCCAACATCAGAAAAGCCATCATGTTCTTCCTTCTCAACAGCTCAAACAAGCTGGTGCCCTGCCAGCCTTCCTGACACATCCTCCTCCTGTGCCAAGTTCACACTAGTTTCCTTATAATTTTCTGTTTATTTCCAAGGAGAAAGAGGGAGGGTAGCTCCAAGAATATGCATTCATTTTATCTTCTGATTTGTATCCCATGTTGGAGCACTGATAACATCTGGTAAGTCTTGTGAACCAAAAAAAGAGCTGACTATTTTCCACTGATGCCTTCTGTAAGGAACTGGATTTGCCCCAGTATTGTATTATTGCCCTGATGTGTGTCCTGTGCTCTGGACTAGAAGATTGTTTTTATCCTGAGGTAACAGGTTTTTGTCAGAGGCTCTGTTTATGTCACTGGTATTTGTCAATCCTCTCATTCCAGCCTTGGGGCCCCTTGGGGTATTTCAATCAAATTAAGTATAGAGATAAAGATCTCAAAGGTAGGACATTGCTCCATGCTTCATGAAACCATTAGGTGAATGGAAAAGAAATACACGTTAGGGCTTCTACCAATGGAAATGTAGTTCAAACAGCTTCTTGTCAAAACAAAGCAGCAACCACAGAAGGAGTCGAACAGGTAGGAGATGCTCGTATCCTGCTTCCTCTCATGTTTTCTATGTGCTTCTTCCAATCCTGTGTTCTACCTGAGAATTAGCTGCTGGGTTTCATGATTGACTCTTGCTCATCACAGAGCCGACTTGGTCGCTTTGGCCTCCCACAGATTTGAAGGAGCCTTACATCGTGCTCCTGTGGATGGAGGCCATCAAAGGCTCTGGAGCAGCTCTAAAGCACATTAAACTGTGAATAGAACTGAGTTAATTCCCACAGACATCTTCCCACAAAGTTCTTGTGCAAGATACATAGTTGAATATCACATAGTTTCTAGTAGCAAAGAACCAATGGCAGCCAAATCTCCACAAACCCAATGGACTTTGCTGCACATTAGCAAATAAGCCTTCAAACAATTTTACCTGAAATAAGGTTAAGTGACATAGTGTGGAATTTAGCTGAGCTTCTTGTACACTCAAGGAACACAAGTAACAAAAGACTCTTCTTTTCAGTGAATCCTGCTCAGGTCATTCCATAAACAGGTTAAAAAGCATCTTAGAAGAGCGAAACTTTAAGATAACCTGTGAAGACGATTACAGGTAATTACTTGCTCTTACTGGTTTCATCTTGCTAACATAAAACTAATATCTTGAATTAATATAGATTTCCTGGATTAAAGCAGACTAGAGCAGACTCCCCTTTTACTGCCATTATATCCCTTCGATGTGGCTGTGCGCTTCTCAGGAGATTCGACTTGTGCTGCACACCTCACGTTGGTTGGGTGTGGGGCTTTCTCTCTGCCCTGCACTTCAGGAAGTCACCCCCATATTCAGTTGCCTTCAGAGAAGGAGGCATCCAGCCTCTCTCAACAGATTTTCATCTTGCCTACAATAATCACAAGCAAACAGGCAGCTTTCCTCCCTGCTGCACGCAGATACCGCACTATGCCAAGGATGGTCCTCACTTCCTTTGATATAGTTTCAGCTTACTTCCTGTGCAGCTGCTTTGCTAGAGAGTGTGATAAGTATAATTTATTACAAAAATTCCCCATTGTCAGGAGATAAAAACAGGACTCCGGGAAACAGAACAGCCCAAGTTCTGACTTGCCTGAAATCATTATTTGCCTGCTGAGAAGATAACAAAAGCCTGAGACCTTTCAGCCCTCTGTGAGGGTTCAGAGACCTTCACACAGAGCAAAAGTGTTTTTTAGTGACGTTAAAAAAGCAACAAGAGTTCAGTATTACTTGTATCTTATCTGTCAGAAACAGCTTTTCAAATTGAAGAACTCGTAGTGGGACGAGAACATTTCCAAAGTAAACATTTCTATAAGCTACTGAGTTTGTGATATTAGTTTTAAATAAGGAAAAGTTGGTCTGCAAAGGAAACAAATAGCTTATCTAGTGCTAGAATTTTAATCTTTAAGAGCAAATATTCCTGTTTAGGTATTTCCAAACCTGATTAATGGGTACTTTGCACATTACGCAAAAATTAACACTGATGTGATGCATAAATCTGCCAAATGGTGATGCTTGTGTACTTGCTTTCTCTTTGGGTAACTGCAGCCTTTAACCAATACTCCCAGGACCTGTAAGTAGGTACAAATTATTTCAGCCTGTGATGAAATAGGCTCTAAGGGGCCAGGGAGGAAGGGAAAATATGTAGTAGCTTAGGTCCCTCGTGGCTCAGCACAAGGAGAAACTTGTGGCACTTGAAGAGTTCTTCACATGCTCCTTGCTGTGGCTCACATCTCTCAAGATAGACTAACAAGTAGGGATTTTTGTCAGAGCTCAACTCACACATATGTGAACAACTGTACAGCAACATGGACAATTAATATTCCTATTTTATATGCAGAGCAATAATAAAATAAGCAATTTACATGTGCAGTAAAACTCTTCAGGATAGACCTCATAAGTTAACATCAGTCGCCTGAAGTCATTGCAGACAAGAACCGTGTGGATCCGTATCAGCTGGGCATCTGGTTTTTCATGCCATGTAGCAACTGATGCTGATCATTTTCTCTTGATTTTTGTCAGTGTCAGTAGTGTCTTCCAGAAGTAACTAAAAATGTTGATTCACTGGATGTACTTCTAGCAAAAAATATGATAATCTCTGGCATTATTAGCAACAGCTTTACATGGTTGGGGTTACCACTGGGTAAGCAAGGTGGTGATGTCCAGCATGGCAGCAGCTCTGTTGTCAGTGCAAGAGATTTTGCTTTTTGAAATTATTTTTGTTACCACAGTGTAGCTGACATGCTGTGAGTTCACATATTTCATACTTGCTTGCTCTTGTCCCTAACCCCTTCAAACATCAGTTATCTTTCTGCAGCAAGATCTAAAAAAGCATTATCCTAAGAAAAAACATCCACTTGATAAGCCCAGATGTAACTTTGACTTTCACATTGCATTTAGTAACTGTGGAGCTTGGTTCTCTTGTACTTGGAAAGTGATTACTAAATATTTGTTTGGTTTTGTGTGTTATCACAGGCCAGTTCAGCTCCTTCAGTGTGTGCATAACCCTGACCACACAGACTGCAGACCCTGCACCAACACCACAGCAACTTCGTGAATCAGAGTGCTCCGAGCTATAGAAGACTTTCATTATCTGTGTGTAAAGCTGGAAAAAGATGTGGCTTTATAGCTTAGAGTGATAACAGTAGTGTGGTGTGTACAGAGTCCCTAACCAGAGGTCTTTCCTGTGATAGTAATAGACAAAGAGCAGGATTTTAGGTGTGATTACTGTAACACACACACAAACCCATGCTATTTCAGAGGGACTGAGGGCATGTTTGGAGGTGGAGGGTGGACACTTTACCCTGGTTTGCTCCCTCCTGTGCAGCTCCCATTGTGTCCAGAGGGTCAGAGCAGGGCTCAGTGCTTGGTTTCTTCCTCGCTGGAAGGCTGGATGAGAAATGACCTGAGGATGTCACGCTACACCCCAGTGCAGCATCCCTCAGAGGGGAGCATTGCCCAGTGGCACACGATAGAAATCCAGCTTCTCCCAGGGACTGTGGCACCTCTGGGCAAGTAAAGCAAGAGATGGAAGAGGCAAGGCGGTTCTTGCCTTTTAATGGGCAAAACAGTAAGTGACTGGTGGGGAAGCAGCTGAGCTGAGCTGAGAAAAGACTAGAAACCACTCGGAGGGTTGTCAGCATCTCTTAAGAACGTGTTGAGTGTGCAGCTGGGGAGATAAAATAGCTGTCTGATTCAGACAGCCCCATTAAATCCTACTGGAAACACCACTGCAGGTCAGATTACATTTTATTCTTAATATAGCACTAAGTGTAAGTCTTCCAGCTTTCCTAAAAGGTTCCTCAGGCCACAGCTTAGCCATGCAGTGGAACAGACAAACATCAAAAGGTTGCCACAGTAAGAAGACTGTCTTGACCTCTGTTCCTGAGGTGAAGGGTGATGCCTTGTGGTGTATAATTAACAAGCACGGGCATGCTGTTGTACACCAAAACATCAGGTTTCACTGATTTCCTTTTATTTCCATTTTGCTGGTCTTGTAAGTGTATTCAAATAGAGTGTTTGTAACAAAACAAAGATCTGAGGCCAGCTCGTGGCCTCAACTGTGCAGTGCCGTTGACGCTAAGAGAACAGAGCAGGTTTTGCTACAGGTACACTGGTAGGTGTTGCAATGCCAGCAAAACCAGCAGTGGCCAGGTGATTAGGCGGGCCGAGGTTTCCATGAGCTCACAGGCACAAGGCTGCAATGCTCTACGTTTTAGTGACTACCCAGAGCGTGAAGCATCCTTATGGAACTACACAAGCTGGTGTAATTTCAGACATCTCTAGATAAACCTTTGCTCTGTAACACACAGGCCTGCAATGAGCAAAGCTGGACCACACCTGAGACCTCACCCATTATGTTTACATTAAGTGAAATGTATTTTTATTTGCACTGTTATGTAACTATTTAGATACATCAACACAGACGCATACCAATACTCTCAAATAGGCTATTTCTGACTGTAGATCAAGAGTTTGCTTTCATGCCCACTTTTGTACCTCTTCTGTTGTAATACAAAATGTTGACTGTAAAATCAAAATCTGTAATAAAATTGCTAATGGCAAACAGACATTGTTAATTCAGTTTCACATTCTTCTTCACCTCAGACTGAATGTGAAAATAAGCCAATTCCTGAACATAACTCAGAAATTCATTCAACATACAAAACTCCACGTATATCCACCCAGGAAAGCAGAGAAAGGTCACAGCGCACATCCTGCTTGGACTCTACTCTTGCTACCTCACTCTCTGTCTTGTACAAAGAAGTCGTTATCTTTGTAGGTGGTTGGAAGTGAAACATCCTGTCTTTATCTTGTACACAGACATCCAGATATGTGTGGTGTTCTCAGCCATATAAGTTAAGAAAAATTACTGTGCTTATCCGTGGTTACGTAGTAAAATGTTGAGAAACAAAGCCAAGGTGCACACTTAATACAGGCAACTGTGCTGGAGTAAATGACAGCTTTGTAACACAGGTGGTTGGCACCAACATTGTCCCAGCAAAAAGTCTTTCTCTTCAAAGACATATGAAAATGACACACCTTTACAGGAAAACTTGGCAACAAACGCAATTAACACTATGGAAATAATTGTGATTACCTGATTTCATCCTGACAGGTTATTCTGCTGCCAAGAGGGACTGGAAATTTTGTGGATTTGCAGATGAATGTACTGGAGGAAGGGTGCAGGACACTAATGGCTCATTTGCTTTTCCCCTCATTGGCACTTGTTGCAAAGGTGGGAGAGTGGGCGCACGTACTGTGGTTACTGCACACTCTGAATATGCCTCAGCCTGTTTTTCTATACCACTCCCGAGGTCCACAGAGCTTGGTGTCATCTGCTGTGTCCTGCTGCTTGCCATTATGGAGGGAACACTAACACCGGCCCACTTTAATAATACAGATGCACTTTAGGTGGCAATCCAGCCCACTAACACAAAGTCAAGTCTATGCTGCTCGGATAAAAGATAAAACATAGCAGAACATGCTTAAGCTGATTTTCAACAAGCAAGAAGCGTTTTTATTGTCCATGATTGCACATTTGATGTGCCATGTAGCCATGTCCTACCAGACATGTATAATTCCAAATCCTGTTGCTCTGCTAAAAATTTATAAATCAAAAAACTCCCAAGTCAATGCAAAGTCTCAAATTCACAGAAAACTAAATAAAATGGGGAAAACCCCCCCACTATATGCCTTTTTTCCACTGCATGGGAAAAATACTGAAAGATGTTGGGATTTAAAGTGTGCTTTAAACCTGATGAAGCTAACCTTTGTCACAACTTGTTCAAGAAATTGGGCTAGATTGTGCCCCAGGCCCATAGCAAACACTGCCAAAGAGCACTCCTCGGAAACCTGCAAGGAATCTGAGTTATTGGGTGATAAGGTGATATCAACGTTATACACTCCCAGAACCACACAGTGCTGGGAAAGCTACATCTATGACCCTGTTACCACAGTATTGCTGCTCCTCCAGTCTTTGATGTACTTAATCTGATGAGAGCTTGAAATTATTAGATTTATTTCTGAGATTAGGAAATAAGCACAGATTTATTCTCTTTGCTAGCCACTAGCTCTCTCTGTTGCTTATGTGTAGGGACGTGGGTGAAATTAATGACCATGACTATGCTTTCACTTAAAATACCAACTCTTTTAAGTATACAGAAAAATCTGAAAATTGGAAACAAAGATTTAAACATATGAAGGCAAATAAACCTTGCCTTCAACATCTGCTTCTTTTTTAGCTCTTCTTTTTTGAACGACTGTGCTGCTTCTTTTGGAGTTCAGAACTCTTAGTACAGTGCCTGTAACATAATCTAGGGGGAAAATGTTTGGGGGGGGGGGTTGTTTCTGTTTGTATGGGTATTGGCAGCATATAGTGCAGCGGATCTGGATCCCTGTAGACACTGGCAGTAGGGGAGTGGGTTTGGATGGGATTCAGTGTAGCTGTACCACTGCAGGGTCTTTCAGGCAGAGGCAGAGTTTTCCCCTTGCTTAACTTGGGCTGCCCATTGTGGGAAGCCTACCTGACATTCAGAACAGTCGCTCGGGCATTGTCTTACATGAAAGCCTCCTCTAGAAAGAGTAGACAAATGAGATAAGCAAGGCTCAAGGTAGCAAATCCTGCAGACAGGCTGCATCTCAGAAACCCTTTCTTAATAATAATATTACTTACAGGATTCAGACAAGAAATGAATGTGCTAATTCATTCCTATTAAATTCGTATTAAATAGTTTCAAACGAGTAATATAGTGGCTAGTCCAAAGGAAATAGTTTTCGTGTAAAACATGAAGGGTGCAGAAAAGTCCAGAAGGTTCCTAAATCTCCGGACAATAACTTCATGGTGCAGGTGCTTAGGGAAGCGGCCAGGAAAGGTGCTGCTGGTAAATCTATCCTCTTCCTACTCAAGCAAGCTGCACTTCCAGCTTCATCTCAATGCAGATGTTCATCTTGGAGGTGCTTGTCAGCTGGAACCTGAAGGAGTCGGAGGAGGTCCGCACACTTAGCTGCATGAAGTGCGACTGAGGCAAAAGGAACCAGGCTGATCTCACCAACAGGTGGACCCAACAGCTAATCTTCTCCGAGTCTAAGTAGGGGCCCTCGCACAGGGTGTGCAGGCGGTACAATGCATGAGCCGTCCTCGGCAGTTGCTCTTCAGTGTGGTGCAGAAAGCAGAAAACATCCCCCAGCTGCTGCTCCCTCGAGCACATGCACACAGGCACCACGCGGATGCTGGAGGGCCTTGCTGGCAGCTGAGCCGTGGTGTCTGTTTCCCGGCGGAAAGAGTGCCCGGGAGGTGGCTGCAGCATCACGAGCAGGCGGTAGGTGATGCTGTCCTCGTGGACGCTCCAGGCTTCTTGGGTGCTGTCTGTCTCAAGGGCAGGGAGCATCTGTGGCATGAAAGCCTTCTTGCAAAGCACTCGGCAGACACCAAGGAGGTCATCCACCAGCTCCTTCACAACATTGCATGTGTCGGGCAGGCCCTGCCTTGGCGATGGGGTGAGCGTGTCCAAAGCTGTGCCATCGTTGGAAACATCATCAGTGCCTTCCTCTTCTTCATATTCCTCATCCTCGCTGCTGGAGCACTCAGAGGTACACCTACAAATCCTGCGCAGCAAGCAGGCCTCAGTGATCAGGAGCAGGAGTCTTCCAAAGACAATGGAAGTCTGACCCGCTGGAATGAGCGGGGCTTCCTTGGCAGCCATGCTCTGCTCAGCCTCCCTCTGCAGCCGAGTCCTCTCCTCACGCAGAAACTCCTCACGCAGATGCATCTGCTCCTTTGCAGCCACGTTGATGTGCTGATGGCCCTTCATCCCACTCTTCACTCCAATCTGGGTGGCCAGCAGAGCCAGGACGAGGGCGACTGTGGCAGCCATGTCCTGGAGGAGGTGGACGGGAACGGGGCTGAGCAAGTCTTGTTGTGAGGGAGCACAGGGCAGGGTTTGTGAGCGCTGCAGGGCTGGGAGCCACGGGCTGTCCCGGGGAAGCACCTGGGCCTTGGTGTCGACAGGTCTGAAGGGGCCACAGGCCCTGGGCAGGGCCACCACGGGGCCCATCCCGCCCAAGCCACCCTGCTGGCCAGCCTCTGGCTGGGCTGCGCCCTCTGGAAGGACATGGAACACCCAAGTAGAGTCTCCTAAAGCCCCATCCCTGCCATCCCGTGGAGCACCCCACGGAGTCCTGGGCACTCTGCACATGCGCAAGGCCTCTGTGGGCACATGCCACCACTGGCAACCCTGGCACTTCTGCCCCCAGCCCCGAGGGCGCTGCCGTGCCCTGCCCTGAGGCGCAGGGCTCTCGCTCAGGGTTACAAAGCCCCCTGCCCATCTGTCCCACGCTCACCCAGCCCAGCTTTCCCCCTGTGTGCTTCACTCACCGACTGTCGAAGCCCAACTGCTGTGGGGCTGCCTGGTGGTGGCTATGGGGACAGCCCCCGTTGTGACCCGTCCCCTGTGATGTCAGAGCCACCAGAACCTGTGGCTTCCAACGGAATTTTGTGGTTTTCCCTTTGTGCCCATTGGTTCTTGCTGTGCAGCAAGCAGATCTCAGGGAGTCTTGCAAAGAGAGTCTGAAACTGATAGGCTGTAAGGAGTGGGGCTTCCTCCACAGCCATGCTCTGCTCATCCTCCCTCTGCAGCCAAGTCATCTCCTCATGCAGAAACTCCTCATGCTGCATTCGCTCCTCTGCAGCCACACCAATGTGCTGATGGCTCTTCACCCCAGTCTTCACCCCAATCTGGGCTGCCAGCAGAGCCAGGACGAGGGCGACTGTGGCAGCCATGGCCTGGAGGAGGTAGAAGGAAATGGGGCTGAGCAGGGCTGGGTGCGAAGGAGCATACGGCAGGGGCTGTGAGCACTGAAGGGCTCTCCCCCAAGTTACTAACCAAAATGGACCATCCCACTTGCCCTCTTTGTTTTTTATTAACACCATGAGCTTTTCATCAAATGTTGACATGGTTGGTGTATGCTTCACAGTTGGTGGTACTATATCTTCTCCTGCTAAGCGCAAGAAATTCAATACATACTGTACTTTCATCAATCGATTTGCTGGTGATTCCCCAGACTCCCCCTGTTTTTGTCTTTGTAAATATTGTTTATCACTTGATGTGTTCGTTCAATAATAGCTTGTCCTGTTGGGGAGTGTGGTATGCCTGTACTATGTTTTATACCCCATTTTCTGAAGAAGGTTTCTGTTGAATGTGAAACATACACAGGACTGTTGTTGGTCTTTATCTGTAAGGGAACTCCTAGCGTTGCAAAAGCATGCCTAAAATGGCTTTGTACATATCTGGCAGTTTCATCACTGAGTGCTGTCATACAAACTGCCACTGAAAATGTATCAATAGATACATGCACGTATTTCAGTTTTCCAAATTCTGGCATATGAGTTACGTCCGACTGCCATAATTGTAATGACTGTAGATCCCTTGGATTTACAGCTAAAGCAGGTCCTTTGGCTACCTGTTGACAACTGGGGCACGCTTGAATTATTGCTTTAGCTTCAGAAATTAGCAATTTGAACTGTGTTTTCAAGACCTTTGCCTAGTGATGGAAAAATTCATGGGAAATGCGAGCCTGCTGCCACAGATCTGGAACAAGGGAGACAAAAACTGGCTGAGTAAGTAAGTCTGCTCGTCTACTTCCTTCAGCACAAATCCTGGCAAATTGGTACAGCTGCGATGGTGGCATACATAATATTCGCTTTCTTGAGCATTTAACCACATCCAAAGGTTTTTCATTAATTGAAATAAAGTTTCCTGATTCCATTGTTTTAAATATGATCTTTCTAGATGTTGCACCACTCCAGTCACATAAATTGAGTCTTGTAACAATATTCACCGGTTTATTAGGCCATGTTTTAAAAACCTCCACTACTGCTCATAATTCTACTATCTGTGAAGATGCTTATATATTTATGATTTGGCATCTCCACTGTCCACTGTCGAACCATGTTAAGGCCGCTTTTCCTATTTTCCTGCTTCCATCTGTAAAGATTGTGGATCCCTCTACGGCAATGTTACTACATTTTGGTTTAGGTTCTAAACATTGCTGTTCTAAAAAGGTAATTAATTTATGACTAGGATGATGTATTTTTAACTGTCCTGTAAATTCTGCTAAAGCAATTTGTAATGCCTCACTATTTTGTAAACTCTATTGTAAATATTGCTCTGTCATAGGAGTAATAATGATTTCAGGTTCTTTGCCACTTAACTCAATAATTCAATTCCTGCCCTTTATTATTAATTCAGCAAACATTTCCAATTGAGTCAATACTGTCTTTTTTGGTTGATGAGGCAAAAATTGCCATTCTAACATTTTCAATTTGTCTGCTTCTGGTTCATTTTCAATCCATTGCATTATTATTCCTATAGGTTGAACATCATTGTTAGCAATTAAGAATTGTATAGGTGGCTAAAACACCACATGATGTGCCTGCCTTTTACTTAGCATTAGTTCTCTTTTCTGCAAGGCTTGTTCAGCTTCTCTGGTTCAGGTCCTTGGAGCTGTTAATTCTGTACCTCCTTGTAACAATTCAAATAATGGTTGTAAAATCTGATTATCTGTCCCTATTAAGTTCCTGACCCAATTAATATTACCCAACAAAATTTGCACATCATTAAGTGTTTGAATGTTTAGTCTGATATTTTTTTGAGGTTCAATTGTGCTGTCTAACATTTTCCATCCCAAATACTTCCATAGCGCTACACCTGGTACCTTTTCTGGCGCAATCTGCAATTTAAAAGATTCTAATGACTGACCCAAGTTGTGTTTTCACAGCTTCCAGGTCCCCTTTTCCAGCTATTAAAATATCATCCATGCAATGATACACCAAGAGCTGTGGACGATGTTTACTTCTAAAGAGTCTTAACGCTTTACCTTCAAAAACCTGAAACACACCCCAGACCACGATCTGGTTTAGAGTTGCAGGAACCCCCGGTGTCGCAAACGCAGTTCAGGGCTGGCGGTGGGGATCTCGTGCTTGTTCCCGCTCTGCGCCGGAGCACAGACGCTGCTGTCCCAGTGACACCAGCGCCGCTCCCCACCAGTCCTGTTTAAGCCCCTTTGGTGTGCAGACGGCTGTGAATCGGTTCCCATGTCAAAGAGGGACGGCTGAGCCCCTGGAGGAACCAGGCGAACTGTAGGGGTTAAGATGGCCGCGGTGCCTGAGGCGGGCAGGGCCGCTCCCGTGCCGCCCGCTCGGCGCTTGACCCCTCGCCGGGGGGGAGGGGAGGGGGGCGGCACTGGCTGCGCCCGGGCTGGGCTGCGATCCTCGGGATCCCTTTGTTGCCCCCCCTCGGCTGCCCCCCCAGGCCCGTTTGTTGGCCCCTCGGTGCTGCGAGGAGGGTGCTGATCAAACCCTGCTTTCTGAGTCGCTGTGAGCACCGGCAAACAAGGGGCTGCGACAGCGTCTCTGTCAGGTGATGAGATGTTTCCCTGGCACATGGATGGAAAAGACGGGCTGTTTGCCCGTTTTGGGTAAAGTTAACAATGCTCTGGGCGCCGTTCCTCCTGTTTCTCTTAAAATCCGGCAACAGCCTCGATTGTGCCTGTGGGTCAGCAAACAGACCTGCTCCCCTGCAATGATCTGTTCCTGCCTCAAATAACGGGTCTCCTTGTGGGTGTCCGAAGTTTCCTACTGCCTTTATTTCTGCAAATTCTATAAACCTACCTCTCCATAGCAATTTTTGCAGGGGGGTTACAATCATTGATGCTGACTGCTGACAGTCATACGGAGGAACCAGTTGTCCACAGAATCCATTTTCCAACAATGTTTGTGAAAAAGGCGAATGCAATCCATCTTGCACAACAGTTTTCCTGACTCCCTTTACTAACTGCCAGTCAAAGTCTTGATATTGTGGTGGTTGATTTGGTCATAAAATAACTGGAAATGATAAATCAAACTTTTCTCCACCCAGTGCATGCCCAGGGCCTCTCTGGGCACCTGCCTCCACTGGTCGCCCCGAGCATGTCTGGGTGGCCAGCAGAGCCAGGACGAAGGTAAATGTGGCAGCCATGGCCTGCCGGAGGTGGAAGGGAATGGGACTGAGCAGGGCTGGGTGCGAGGGAGCACGGGGCAGGGTCTGTGAGCACTGCAGGGCTGGGAGCCAAGGGCTGTCCCGGGGAAGCACCTGGGCCCTGGTGTCGACAGGTCTGAAGGGGCCACAGGCCCTGGAGCCCATCCCGCCCAAGGCAACCTGCTGGCCTCCTTCGACCATCAGGTAGATGGAGGAGGCCCTGGACACAGGGGAGGATGGAAACAGGGTACCGCTCGGGTGTGGCGATTGGCACCTAGCGCTCAGATAAGGTTCCAAGCACTAGCAATTTATTCTGCTTTTACACAAGCTTATATATCTTTATTATCTGTGCACACGCTCATTCTAAGCTTCTAACAGGCTCAAGTTCTGTGTTCACGCGCTATTCTAAACATTATAACTGTTTCTCCTACAGTCTTTTCAAACATGAAACCACCTCCTTGTTTCTGCTGGCTGCTTCTTTAAACGTCGCTTATCCATTGGTTCAAGCGCAGAGTCTTCTCTCATCAAGGCCAAAGCCGCCCGTGGCGTAGCTCATATCCACACTCGGGGTGGCAAGTGGATCCACTCTTGGCCTGCCTCACCTTCTCAGGTGCCTGTAGACAACAGGTACGAGGCCTGGAATTGAACGGGCACACAGCTGCTGATGCTGGGTGTACCACAAAGCTGTTCTAGAAGGTTCCTAAATCTCCGGACAATAACTTCATGGTGCAGGTGCTTAGGGAAGCGGCCAGGAAAGGTGCTGCTGGTAAATCTATCCTCTTTCTACTCAAGCAAGCTGCACTTCCAGCTTCATCTCAATGCAGATGTTCATCTTGGAGGTGCTTGTCAGCTGGAACCTGAAGGAGTCGGAGGAGGTCCGCACACTTAGCTGCATGAAGTGCGACTGAGGCAAAAGGAACCAGGCTGATCTCACCAACAGGTGGACCCAACAGCTAATTTTCTCCGAGTCTAAGTAGGGGCCCTCGCACAGGGTGTGCAGGCGGTACAATGCATGAGCCGTCCTCGGCAGCTGCTCTTCAGTGTGGTGCAGAAAGCAGAAAACATCCCCCAGCTGCTGCTCCCTCGAGCACATGCACACAGGCACCACGCGGATGCTGGAGGGCCTTGCTGGCAGCTGAGCCGTGGTGTCTGTTTCCCGGCGGAAAGAGTGCCCGGGAGGTGGCTGCAGCATCACGAGCAGGCGGTAGGTGATGCTGTCCTCGTGGACGCTCCAGGCTTCTTGGGTGCTGTCTGTCTCAAGGGCAGGGAGCATCTGTGGCATGAAAGCCTTCTTGCAAAGCACTCGGCAGACACCAAGGAGGTCATCCACCAGCTCCTTCACAACATTGCATGTGTCGGGCAGGCCCTGCCTTGGCGATGGGGTGAGCGTGTCCAAAGCTGTGCCATCGTTGGAAACATCACCAGTGCCTTCCTCTTCCTCATATTCCTCATCCTCGCTGCTGGAGCACTCAGAGGTACACCTACAAATCCTGCGCAGCAAGCAGGCCTCAGTGATCAGGAGCAGGAGTCTTGCAAAGACAATGGAAGTCTGACCCGCTGGAATGAGCGGGGCTTCCTTGGCAGCCATGCTCTGCTCAGCCTCCCTCTGCAGCCGAGTCCTCTCCTCACGCAGAAACTCCTCACGCAGATGCATCTGCTCCTTTGCAGCCACGTTGATGTGCTGATGGCCCTTCATCCCGCTCTTCACTCCAATCTGGGTGGCCAGCAGAGCCAGGACGAGGGCGACTGTGGCAGCCATGTCCTGGAGGAGGTGGACGGGAACGGGGCTGAGCAAGTCTTGTTGCGAGGGAGCACAGGGCAGGGTTTGTGAGCGCTGCAGGGCTGGGAGCCACGGGCTGTCCCGGGGAAGCACCTGGGCCCTGGTGTCGACAGGTCTGAAGGGGCCACAGGCCCTGGGCAGGGCCACCACGGGGCCCATCCCGCCCAAGCCACCCTGCTGGCCAGCCTCTGGCTGGGCTGCGCCCTCTGGAAGGACATGGAACACCCAAGTAGAGTCTCCTAAAGCCCCATCCCTGCCATCCCGTGGAGCACCCCACGGAGTCCTGGGCACTCTGCACATGCGCAAGGCCTCTGTGGGCACATGCCACCACTGGCAACCCTGGCACTTCTGCCCCCAGCCCCGAGGGCGCTGCCGTGCCCTGCCCTGAGGCGCAGGGCTCTCGCTCAGGGTTACAAAGCCCCCTGCCCATCTGTCCCACCCTCACCCAGCCCAGCTTTCCCCCTGTGTGCTTCACTCACCGACTGTCGAAGCCCAACTGCCGTGGGGCTGCCTGGTGGTGGCTATGGGGTCAGCCCCCATTGTGACCTGTCCCCCCGTGATGTCAGAGCCACCAGAACAGCATCACCCAGCCTGCAAGCCCCAGGCTTTGTCCACACCGTCCAGCTCTGCACGTGCTGGGCATCACACCAAGAACCAGTCGGCCTGGCAGGACCAAGCTCCCAGGGGCTCTCTTGACAAAGTGGGCAGGTGCTTCCTAAAGCCGTAACTGAAATAAAAATGTGATTTGTAGGTCGATATCCATGATCTACATAGAGAGGTGCAAAGTTTTTTGGGCTAGATGGTCTGACTCAGACTTGTCTTGACAAGAAGAACTAAGGGCCCTTGGGCAGGGACATAACTCTCCTCCGTCTTCTCCTCTTGGATTCCTTGTGCCAGAGCAAGACTTGGCCCTGCGAACCCAGATGTTTGAGCTAAATGCAAATCATGTCCCTCGTGCAAGTGGAAACGTACTCATCGTTCCTGTTTCTAGCTACCATCTTGCCCCTACAAGGGCAAGCCAGGGAGATGCCACAGCAGGGCCTGTGTCTCTCTGCTCCCTTGAGGTTTAACTTGTTCAGGAGAGCCCCCTGTACGCTGTGCTAGAGTGAATGCCTTGAGATCCAGACACCTTAAAGTCTTTCTTTAGCTTTGCTGCACGTTTGGCAAGACTGACACAGGTGGCACGTTTCTGTTAGTACACCATGTGCAGAACCCTACATCCGATGCGCCTCTTGTCAGAAGCTTCTAGAGGCAAAAGCTTCTGAAGAGGATGTCAATAAGTGCCCTGAAGTCTGTTTCTGCATGTCTCAGTTTAAAGGAAACTAAGATGTCTATCTGGACTAGGCAGGGGGCCTCTTCCCAAAGAAACACCACAACATTTGAAATTAATAGACTTTAATCAGAAAATTTATAGAAAGGAGTAACAGTTCTTAACTACGAATATATATATAATATATAACCAAAACCAGAACAGAAGAAACAGCCACACCGTAACAAAAACCTTTAAATGAATTAAGTTCTATCCCTGCTCCTTTCAGCACAGTTACATTTACGAATAGCAGGACACAGTGCCGCACTTGAGGAGACAGTGGGCACAAAAGTCACCCCCACTCTCCTCATCCTTTTGTCCAAAAGCATTGAGGGGGAGGTGTGTGTCTAGGAACTCCTCTGCAGATGACGTTGGCCCCCAGGGAGTCTGCAGCAAATCCAGATAGTGATGATCGCTCTCTCTCCTAAACAACAGCACAAGGCACATGGAGTTGGGGCTGAGCCAAGGGAGCTCCCTCCAAGATGCCTTCATCAGCCCAGCGAAGTGGTGGCTCCCACTCACTGCTGTTGCTGAGCAGAAAGTGGTGCCAACTGGAAGAAATCTCTCCTCCACCCAGCCATTAGGCTGGAACTCAGAGAAATCAACCAACCCTCTGCCACACATCCTGGCTCTTCAACTCCCCAAACCCCCTGTGTTGGTAAAAGAGAGAAAAATTCCCTGAAAGATTTTGAAACTATAATGCTGCATTTAGTCTCTCTAGTTGAGATGGTGAAATGTGAGGTCCCAAGTGGAGGGTACATAGAATCATGGAATCATGTAGGTTTGAAATGACATTTAAGATCATTGATTCCAACTGCAAACTTAAAACTGCTGAGTTCACTAAACCATGTCCCTAAGCGCCACCTCTGCACGTCTTTTTAATACCTACAGGTATGGTGACTCCACTGCTTCCATGAGTAGCATATTCCAATGCTTGGCAAACCTTTCAGTGAAGAAAGTTTTCCTAATAACCAATCTAAACCTGTCCTGGTGCAACTTAAAGCCTTTTCCTCTTG
Source organism: Neomorphus geoffroyi (assembly GCA_033558235.1). NCBI lineage: Eukaryota > Metazoa > Chordata > Aves > Cuculiformes > Neomorphidae > Neomorphus > Neomorphus geoffroyi. The sequence continues at coordinate 2,067,149 of JAUMJM010000020.1, forward strand.
TCCTATCATTTTTGCTTGAGAGAAGAGACCAACACCCACCTCACTACAATCTCCTTTCTGGTAGATTGTCCCTTCCCAGCTTCCTCCAGACTAATTCCTATTCCTAATCGAGTAAATTCCTATTTCCCAATGGAGTAAAAATACAACAACTTAGAAACACAAATAGCTTAAAGGGTATTTCAATTTTTTCTTTCTTTTATTAAAATCGAAAATTCAGAGATTAGTCAATATAAGAAAGTAACACTAATAGTTTGCACAAAACTGGGACAAACTCAGGCAAAAAACTTTTTTTTTCCATTCCTACTCTTCTGGAAATATCAAATCAGTAGCACTGCATTGCAATCAGACCTCAGATTTCTGCAACTGAGGTCTTAACCTTACGAGCTTGAGCAGAAGGTCTCTTATCTGAGATCATTACTAAAATTGCATTCTGCGTGGGTCAGACACAGAGAAGACATAGAAGTCACTAAACAGCCAGTTGGAGCTGCACTGGGATAGGTAATGCTCTTCTTGACGATGAGGCCTTATGCAGGGCAATATTTTTGTGCTGTAATACACCACATTCAATGTTAGGTGACCAGAAGGAGCCAGCTTTGCTTCCTGTGAATTCAGACTTTCAACGGTATCAGTATGCGGCTGTCAGTTTGCTTTACAGCAGGAAAACATTAAGAATAAAGGCTAAGGAGTGGTGTAGACAGACATAAACTACAGAATAAATAAACAAAATAGTAACAAGGATAACAGCTCATTCCGTATCTTAAAAATATTACCAAGAACACAGGACAAGAGTGACATTTTACACAATTTTTATCAGAGACTGATAACTTCCACGAGTAACGTCAGACACTTCTGATATGTGATATTGATATGTGGGACTGCTTCATGTGAAGAAGTAAAAGAATAACATAGAGCCTGATAAGTTTAATCAAGTCCTGGGAGGCTTGAATCCCTTTTTCATTAATCAACTACATTTTCTTATCAATTGTAGCTGTATTGAATGCACTATGTAGATAGGAATTAATTTCTAGGGCCACTAGGGACTTGCTGTGTGACACTGGGCAAAAAATTTAATCTCCAAATTTGAAACTTCCTGCCAAAATGGGAGGAATGATAAATTGATATTTTAAATTTTCAAGATTATGAGGGTTATCATAATATCTAAGCTGATCTTATGAATACTACAACCTTTTTATTTTCATCTATATCATGCCTCTGCTCTGTTGTCAAATTGTGCTTTAGGCTAATGCAACCTTTGCAGAGAGGCACTAGCCTCACGCTGTCTGATAATAGGAGGCAATCAAGCATCCATGCTTCCCCATGGTAGGTTGTTCCAGTAATTACTCAGCACCATTACTGGAAATTAATTTATACTTTGCCTATGTTCATGTTCTAGCAACTTCTTGTATCCTGTAGTAAAGATCTTTTGTTTTGGGGAGAATAGTGGCTTCTCCTCCTGAAAGGAATCCTTACTTGAGACACCTACTGTGCTCATTTTTTTTTGTGAATTAAAGAGATCAAACTTTGTAAAAATCTCAAGGTGATACATTTGCTACGATCCGTGACTTTTTACTTCACCCTCTCTCATTTTGTATTATACTTATAGTGAAAGGATATATTTTATATCCTCTGCAGCATGTTGATTGTCATGGTTAGATTGACATAGCTAAACTGCAATTCAGTCCCTGCTTTTATTGTGTTTATTGCCGATGAGTCATAGTAAAATGATTTATAGAATGATTGTACACTCATAAGTTTGTTGGAGAAAGTTGAGAGACAGATTCTCTACTACTGAAACCCAATTCAGTTGTTGCTCTAACAAGCAGAAGTGGGTGGACATTGTGGTTGAAATACTTAGCTGCAGGCAAGTTTCTGGGAACCTCTGTTTCAAGCATGTCTTTTTTTTAATTTAGTTCACACACTATTTTTCATAACGTAACACAATGTCATTAATTAACACATTACAGTAGGCAAGATTTTTTTTTCAAATTTGCACCAGTATAATTTCTTATCATTCTGCCATGGTTAATTGATTACAAAATAACTTTTCCCTTTAATTATTAGTCTAAACATTCTATCTTAGCAGAAGTATAACAAGTTGATTTTTATTTTTCTATTCTAATCCAGACTTTTTGTTATTCCAGTCTTCTTGAGAAAAAGAATTTCTATGTAGCAATATACTTGTAAATACAAATTGTGTGCATCAAGCTTTACCTTAGCAGCTTTCCTGAAAATCAGAAAGTGCCTACCAGCATCAATATATCACTGTCTCAGTTTAGCAAGAGAAAAACAACAGTCTTGGCAAATTAAAGAGCCCTTTACCAATGCTTGAGATCCTTCTTAATCTGAATACTAAATTGAAGCACAAAAAGTCAAGGAAACATAGCTGTAGACCTGCTGATGCTCTGTAGACCTCAGACCTGCTCGAGTGCCATCCATGTTTCATCTTGATTTCTACTTAATTGTTCAGTAAAACTGGGTCACCCATAAGTAAACCAGATGGAAGACACAAGCACATGGGCTGTAGGATAGAAGTGAACATTGAAGCTGAAAAGAGATGGTCAACATTGCAAAAAAGAAGAGCAAAATCACTTGATATTCAATGCACTTTTGGCTTGGACTGCTTGCATTCGCAGTTGCACACTATTACTTTGAAGTAAGTTGCACAAAGATAATGTATTGGGGAATGATTTTGATCTGGGGATGTACAGCATGACTAATCATATCAGTGCAAAAGTAACTGCTTTTTAATTGCATAGTGAAAAAATATACAGATTTATAGCAGAAATACATCATTCTATATTTCTGAAATCACCACTTTCTTCATTGACATGATTTTCAGTTAGCTCAGGCAAAGTTACTTTGGCCAAGTCTTGGTATGATGGAACTTGACATAGTAAATTAAAAGTGGATAGGAAAGTATTTACATATCTCCTCCAGGACTATTTTTAGCAGCAGATGAATTGTAATAAATATTCAACAGCAAAACCAGAAAATGCCTGGGCTGTTCCATGAGTTGATAGGCACCTACTGGTCCATAAACACACGGCATTGTGTTGTAAAACATACACAGCCAGAGATAAAGAATATAGTTAGTATTATTACCTGAACTCAGTTAAAAAGTCAGCGCAGTATTAACCAGAGGTTTTCTAGTTAACCGTTACTGAGACAGAACCCAGCCTCTTGAGCTGCTTCATCTCCAGTTCTGAGTGCAGCCAAGAAAGGGATCAGCAGTTGACACGTGAGGGCGGAGCACCCTTATTGCAGTGCCTGCACAACAGCAGCCTGGTCCATGGTGTATCGGTATTTGTATGGACGCTGTTTCAAAGAGCAGTGCTGGCAGTGGAAGACTACCCAGAGTAAGAGCATCAGCTGTACGCTGGGCCTGCTCGAGCATGTCAGACCGGAGGAAGTGAAAACCAGAACCACTGCAGGAAAAAGTCCCCCAGGGGCTGCATAGGAACTCTGTCACCAGAGACCCAGTGTTTCCCAGAAATAAAAAGTTGGAGGAGGAGTGAGGAAATATGATGCATCATTGATGGTGACGCATTTTCTTCCTTGTGTGATTGTCAGGATTTTTGGTTCCCCCTAAGAATACGTAAGCCTTAGAAAAGGTAAATGCTTGGAAAAAAGTGTCCCATCTCTGGAAGGTTTTATCAGATCTACTGCAGCCCTAACTGCTGTCGCAAGAGTGGGACTAGCCGGCTTCTCTGACTGTTTTCCCATTTAGCAGCTGGCAACACCCTCCAAACACCCACATTTTTGTGATGCTCAGCCTACTGGCAGATGCAGGGAATTTAAATCCAAATTCAGTGCTTCAATGAAATAGTACAACTTTATTGGTAACATGCATGTATGAGTACTTATGATGACAGAATAGCATAAACAAGTTACAAAGAACTTGTATTATCGTTGTGATTTCCTCAGTCGTGGACATGGGATGTCAATGCAGGCCTGAACAATACAGCTCGTGCTGCAAACTGAAACAGAACAAACTGTTCTCTGTAGAAAACATTGTTGCTTCAGATGTTCCAGTCTGTAAAATTCACAAGATAGTCTCAGGTAAAGCCTTCTTTCCAGCAAATACTACCACCAATTTTCTGGTAATAGCAATAAGCAAGTAAAGGTTGAGCGATGTTGGATTTTGACCTGTCAGCTTCAGCTTAAACTTTTTACTCTTCTGCAAACAGGAGCAGTACCAGCAGATTCCATGGACAATATGCTGCCTGTAAGCCACGGGGTTTTATGTATTTTGGCTAAGTCTTCCATGGAAATAGCACAGGAATAACCCAAACTCTATCTATGACCTATAAGACCTCAGACAATAACATAGATGAAAGATGTATATAAGTTGCAGGTAGATAAGATTAACATTGATGTCACAGCTTCCTAAAGCTGCTACAGTCTTGGCACTGCTCTCTGTCTTTCCTCTGATAAAACTACCATACTGGACTATGGTTGCATACAGCATGTGAAATGACACCAGTATGTCCAGAATTTATTAACATACTTCACATGTGCTGTTTTCCTTCATGTCTGTTTAAACCACCAAATGCATTAAGTCCTTTGAGAAATCCAGGACAACAATTCTTGATGGAGAACAGATGAAGTTCAAGCAAGGCTATCCATGTTGCTCTTCTCTTTTTTTTTCCCCAAAGGAAAATCAAGCTGCAATACATTTCTCTTTTCCTCTATCTCCACAGCATTTATTACAACAGGCTTCTGCTCTATTACTAGCAAACAAGGTGTTCACCATGAGCGCATGACCTTTGTGGTTCAGAATAACTGTGCAGGGTTGTTGGTGAGTTCAACTCATGCCTTCTGTAACACCGCTCAGCATGACCATTGCTGGTGCTCGGCTACAGCTCTTTAATTCCCATCTTATTCCTGTCCCAGGTCTTGCCACTGCTGATCCAAGTTTCCAACAGCTTCCTCGTTAGGGAACTTTGTTCTGCTGCTTGTAACTGAGCAATACAAAGATTTGGTTAGTGTGTTACATGCAGTCAAACACGTCTCATATATCCTGAGGCACTTCATCTTTCTTCATTCATAGGTGATATATAATAAATGAATAATTTTAGGCTTTTGACTAAACTGAAGTCTCCGGCATGGCTGTTTGAATGTTTCATTCCACATTTGATCCACCTCTTCATAGCAATTTTCATTAATATGTCTAGCAGCAGGTACCATCACTTGATCTAATTATTATATTATTACTGCTCTTTGATTTCACCAAAAATCTTGAGTAAAGGCTGAATTTTTTATATGTACAGCTTTGTGATAACTGTGGGGCTATTTTAACAGCTTTTAACCTGAATTCATGTCTTCTTTTTAGTGACAAGCACAAGTCAACTTCAGCTACAAGACACGTGAGAGGGACTCACATCCATCTTCGGGAGCTTCCTTGGAGCATGGTGTTTTGTTTCTCAAGCAGGATGAGTACTGCAGATCTGCTCAACTGTCAGTGTAGTTTGAAAGTCTAGAGCAATGGTGGAGCAGGGAAGATGGTTCTTTAGTGCAACATAAGAATTTGAGTGACTTAAACGTGGATGCAGAAGACATGAATCTTTTTGAATTGTGCAAAAACTTGAAGTAACTGCACACGTATTTTATATGTCTGCACATATTGGTGGTTGAGATTGCCATCTTGCTTCATTTGCTGCAACCATTGCTGATAGATTTTGAGATGCTGACCACAAAAGAGGTACATAAATATCCTTGTGGGTAAAAAAGGATATTTTTAAAACCCTTCTCAGAGCTGGAGCTTACCTGGCAGCTCACTAGTAATGATGCCTTCAGCAAATAGACTTCACAGCATAATAGCATGTAAATGGGAGTTCTCTGCAGCTCTCAGTGGAGCAAGCTGGTTTCCGAAAAGAGCAAAGAAAGCACTGTTCATATGTGCTGCTTGTTGCCAGACAGATGCATATCCAACATGTAACAAATCAAGTTGGTGCAAGAGGAGCACTGGAGCCCCTGCAGTGCCTGAACAGTCTGCACTGTGATGCACTGCTCCTGTTGTGCCCATTGTTTGTTGTTTCCTGTGCTCCAGCGTTATGCATGTTCGGTGCTTTAGAATCATACTCACGGAATCATAGAATGGTTTGGGTTGGAAGAGACCTTTAGAAGTCATCTAATTCAGCCCCCTCTGCAGTGACCAGGGGCAACTTCCATTAGATGAGATTGCTCAGAGCCCTGTCCAAGCTTACCTTGAATGTTTCCACGGATGGGGCCTCTACCACCTCTCAGAGCTATTTGTTCCAGTGTCTAGTCTAAATCTACCCTCTTTTGGTTTAAAACCATTACCCCTTGTCCTATTGCAACATTTAGCACTGTGTGATGAAATGGCACACAGCAGGAGGAGTGCTACACATCCTCCACCACAGCTCTGAAGCATAACTCAGCTACCTCTAACTCATCAGCTGATGGATCAAATCCAAAGACTCCCAGGTTTCATGAAAATTTCTTTTCTTATAACATTAAGATTTCAGAAGTCAAGTTTTAAACCCTATTGATTGACTTCTGAGGACCAGAGGCATTTGGAAACTTGTGTCACCCCAAATACAGGAGAGAAAATAGGACCATGAGATTGTCTGGTCTCAGAGGTGTTCCTGGCAAACAGCAGATGTAGTCTCTTGCATGACTGCAGTTGGTAGGTGAAATCTGAGATGACTGTGATGAGCATTAACTCATCATAGTTGGTTGCAATAACAAGAACATTTAAACCAGTGGAAACATGCCTAAAGAAAACAAACATTCCAAGTGTTACTATGAACAGTGAAGTCTGTTTCTTCTGTGTCTAAATTAGAAAGGATGTTGTGACATGATATCTGCCACTGGATGAGAGTATTGCTCACTACCAGCAGTCCATGTGAGCTCTGGGCTACGAGGGAATGGCACCCTTAAGAGCTTCCATCATCAACAAAATCAGGAACAATCAGCCCAAGAGCGGGAATAACTCTCAATGATAACTCGATGTTCCACTCACAGTACCAGTCAGACTAAATTTGTCTGGATCTTTTTAAGCACACAACTATTTTACATAATTTATATAGTTTATGTGAGCATATAATTTTAAGTTGCCTTTCCCCCTATGCTTGTGTTCACAAAATGGGTTACGTAGTCTAATAAAAATGTTTGTAAGATGCCCAAAATTTTAAGTTGATTTCTTTGTCTGGAAATTAGCGTGAGACTTGAATTTTCCACTGAATTTCAGGTTAATCACATCTATCATTTCTACACGGGACTTGGTGTGAGATTCTGTATCCCTCACTTATACGTACAAATGACACAGAAGTGGGCTCAAGAGGTCAGGTTCGTGAAGTGCTGAAATACTCATCACTGCTACTAAGTCAGGTAGATGAGAACTCATCCTCTGTGTAGACATGAAAATTCATGATTAACAAATCCAGTTTGGTTGATTTACTAAGTAGAGTAGGTTGCCCACTAGAATGATAATTCTAACAGGGGAGTTGTATCAGTTTTACAGACTGGCTCCACATTATGCATCGGTTCTTCCAGAATATAGGAACCAGTTGGATTCTCACTTCATGATTGCTCATGAAGTGAGCAATATTGCTTACCTTCAGCCATACACCCACATAAATATTTCTACTTTCTGGAGGAATAGAGAAGCCCATACCAGCATTGCCATTTTGAGATCTTGGAGAGTGTAGGGGGTGGTGGAAACCTGCCAAGATTTACAACAAGAGCGCTGTTACATTCAGACAGACTTATCAGAAGTTGTGTTGAAATTGCTAGCTCCTGGTCACTTGGCTTCATGATGTGACATTGTGTGGCAACTCAATGAACACTCAATATGCAAATTCTGAAACCAAATTAATGCTTAATGTAAGTCCAGAAGCTTGAATGTAATTAAACTTTCACCAGATTTAGCCTACAGATTCTACTGCTGTGTTGACACATAGTCTTAGTTGGCTTAGTCTTCTGCCTCCATTCCCCTATTTGCAAATCAGAAGTAAACTCAGTAATACGCAAGTAACCATTCACTGATCAGATCTGCCCACTATTCCCCAAAACCAAAAGTTCTACCTTCTGAACCCTACAGCTATGGAATCAAAAACTATCTACTGAACAAAAAACTCCTGGCATATAATTTTAACAAGATATGTGACAATGTAAATATTTTAATTGTCTGGGTTTTTTTTCCCTCCGAATCTATCTTCAAGTACGTGCAGTCCTGCATACACACATAAATGCATCTAAGCTGTTTCACAAGGTTGTCAGCAAGAAATAAACTTATTTTCTCTGCTGTACCTCATTACATTATTTTTTCATTGATCACTGGATTTGTTAATCATGAATTTTCATGTCTACACAGAGGATGAGTTCTCATCTACCTGACTTAGTGGCAGTGATGAGTATTTCAGCATTTCACGAACCTGACCTCTTGAGCCCACTTGTGTGTCATTTGTACGTATACGTGAGGGATACAGAATCTTTGAGATCAATACCGAGCTGGAGTCCTCCCTGTGGGATACTGAGGTCTGTTGGCTGCCACACACACAGAGCAAGACCATGTTCATGCCTGCAGGCGTAAGATGACACAAAATTCCCTGAAAGCTTGCACTGCAGGGATAAGGTGTGGTCAACCTTGGAGGAGACCTTTGGAATAAGGAGTAGGAACAGAACTGCCATGACACATAAATCGGTAGGGATTCAGCTGCTTTAAAGTAGCCCAAAAGCTGTTCAAGTTCTTCTAGGGAATCACACCACTTCTAGAGTGACTTTAGAAACCATGTCACCTTCAGGCATCAGATGTAAAAGGTAACTCATATTATATAAATACTATACTATTAGCTAAGCACACTTATTACATGTAATTAGTGCACATATTATAGATGTATATATTATGTTCCTGTTGCAGATAATATTGTAATTCCTGAATTTCAAGATTCATCTTAAGATCAAACATTCTAGGTGACTGGAACAATTCTCCTCTTCCTTGGTGTGCATAAAGCAGCACCACCTGCTTATATGTGCACACTCACAGACAGCTTTTAATATGTTGCAGGCTGTCATTGTATAACAAAGTCCCTTTGATGTGTGTGTCTGGAAATTAGCGTGAGGCTTGAATTATCCACTGAGTTTCAGGTTAATCATGTCTATCATTTCTGCACGGGGCCTGGTGTGATCAGTGACTGAGACAGCCAGGTAAAACCAGCTTGATAGGATGCTTTCACAGTTCTTCCAACTACTCATTATTACTTCTTTGTCTTAAAACAGCTATTTCTAGTGGAAATCACTGATAAATAACTTTGGAAGAAGTGAGCGAGGAGCTGGCTGACCGTCTGCACCCAGAGTGTGGTAGAAAATGGCTCCTTTTCAAATCACAGAATCATAGAATCATTAAGGTTGGAAAAGACCTCTAAGATCATCAAGTCCAAATGTCAGCCCAACATCACTATGTCTTCTAAACCTGTCATGAAGCACCACATCTGCACGTCTTTTTTGAACAACTCCAGGGATGGAGACTCAACCACTTCCCTGGCAGCTGTTCCAATGTTTCACCACTCTTTCTGTAAAGAAATTTTTCCTAATATCCAATCTAAACCTCCCCTGGTGCAACTTGAGGCCATTTCTTCACATCCCGTTACTTGTTACCTGGGAGAAGAGCCCAGCACCCACCTCGCCACAACCTCCTGTCAGGCAGTTGTAGAGAGCCATAAAGTCTCCCCTCAGCCTCCTCTTCTCCAGGCTGAACACCCCGAGGTCCCTCAGTCTCTCCTGGCAGGACTTGTTCTCCAGCCCCTCCCCAGCCTCCTTGCCCTTCTCTGGATGCGCTCCAGCCCCTCAAGGTCCTTCCTGGAGTGAGGGGCCCAAACTGACCCCAGCACTCGAGATGCAGCCTCACCAGCGCTGAGCACAGGAGCACGACCCCTTCCCTACTCCTGCTGGCCACACCATTTTTGATACAACCTGGAATGGTGTTGGCCTTCTTGGCCACCTGGGCACACTGCTGGCAACCAGCCACAAATGGAGTCCCCCAGGGATTGATATTGAGCCCAGTGCTGTTTAATATATTCATAAGTGATCTGGATGATGGGATCAAGTGTACCCTGATGAAATTTGCTGATGATACCAAACTGAATGGGGAAGTGGACACTGTGGGAGAGCCACCCTGCAACCTGGATAGGTTGGAAGAGTGTGCTAGAAAGAACCTTAGGAAGTTCAAAAAGGACAGGTGTAAGATCTTGCACCTGGGAAAACGTATCCAGGAGTGCAGCACAGGCTGGGATCTACCCAGCTGGGGAGCAGCTCTGCGGAAAGGGATCTGGGGGTCCAGGTAGACAACAATCTCAATATGAATGAACAGTATTCTGCTGCAGCAAAGAAAGCCAACGGGATGCTGGGTTGCATCAATAAGAGCATCACCAGGAGAGATAAAAAAGTCATTATCCCATTCTTCTCAGTGCTTCTCAGGCCACAGCTGGAATACTGTGTTCAGCTTTGGTCCCCTCTATGCAAAAAATACATGGAAAGCGTCCCAAAGAAGGGCCACAAAGATGGTCCAAGGACTGGGAAGCTGCCGTATGAGGAAAGGCTGAGAGAACTGGAGCAAGTGATGTACCTGGATATCCTTTTGAAACCTCTAGGTGTTTGATAACTCTAATCCTACCAGGATTCTTACGCTCTGCCTTCTTTATGACTCTTTTTGAAGAGAGTTGATGACTGCAGCCAGAGTTCGGAGTTCCTTGGCTCTTTCAAGGAAGGGAGGGGAAAGAAGCTCAAAGATGTTAGAAAACAGGAATACCTACGATGATCTTGAGAACCGTAGGAATTTTTTTATACTATTTATGGTGCTAACAGGTAGGAGCCATGCATGCTTCAGCCAGGGATGGGATGATACCACCACCCCGGTGACAAGATTGCAAGGAATCTCTGCAGGCTGGAAACTTCCGAATTTCCCAACCCTGAAGCTGAAATTTTCCATTCAATCAATTCCCAGTGTGCTAATCAAAGTGGTATCACTCTTGGAAATAGTCCAAAGGAACAAACAATACAATGTATTGAAATGGAATGAAAACCAGGCAAAGGCACAGGTGAGGTGCAGTGGTTACCAACAAGTATTGAGCTGCCTTGCTCAGGGCAGCATTAGAAAAAAATAAGGTAAAGGTGGAAAAGGGAGTGGAATTCATTATCTAGGTTCAGCTATGTCTATGAGGATTGAGCACGGCAGCATAAAATATGTCTTGTCTGAACACTCAGTCTCCGCTATGGTTGGCCAAATTCAGGTGAGGTGATATCAGGCGGTAGGTACCCATTGGCTCCCTCGGGGAAAGAGGAGGGTAGGGCACTCCTGGAAGCAGGAGGGTTGAGTCACTCAGCTCTGTTTTCCTACACGTAGTCATACAACATGAGATTAGATATGTAATCTGTACTGCTGCCAAAGTGGTAAAGGAATAAAGGAGGTTGCAAAGGAAAGGGAAATTCATTTGAATGAAATTTTGTGTGAAAGTGAGCAGAAAACACGCTGCAGAAAATACATAAAGAATAAAAAAATTATAGTTAAAGGAGTCGGTATTTTATGGATTCTTAAGTAGTACTGCAGTGACAGAACTTTTTGCTGGGCATTAACAATGTCTCCCCATTTCCTAGTGAATACAGAAACACTTTTAAAACTTTCCAGATAAGACTTGGAAAAAACTCTTACCTTTCAATTTTTTTCTCTCCCTTTTTATAAAAAAATCCATGTAGTTCCTGTGCAGAATGATCTAATCATAGGCCATGAAAAGGGAGCTTTGAAGACCTCTGTTTAGTTCCCGATTCAGCCACTGATTTTCACTCCCTGTTAATGTCAAGAGGGGCTGATTTTTCCATAACTTGAGTTGGTGCTAAGAAAGCGGAGATCTTTATGTTTTTAGTATGATAGGACAGAGGACTTGGGCTGCACAGGCATAATTCCATTGTTTTCCTTCAGTGGATTCCTACCTGTCCTGTGAAAGAAAGTAATAAAAAAAAGTCATTAAATTAAAAAAAGTAATTTAAACAAGTTTTAACACAATGACAATTGGTGCACCTGGACAAAAGAGGCACAAAATTGAGCTCAGCTGTGAACATTTGCATAATGACCACAGCTCCTAAGGTGAAGAATATGAGGAATCGTTTTACTTATCCTAACCAGCCTGACTCTAGAGGCACCGAAGCTGTAGTGACCTAACTGGCTCTGCAATTGCCCAGAAGAAAGTTACTCATATGCAATTGCTGTCAAGCATTTGCTTTGTAGATGTAGGACTGAAACACAAAGCTTGGTAAGTGCAATGGGAACTTAGATGCACTTGGGTCCAGGCAAAATCACGAAAAAAGGCTGCTCATGAAGTTAGACTCTAGGGAGTATTTTCCTAAGACCCTGCGATTATGAAGCGTGCCCTTCTGAAGAACAGCCAAGACTGCGTATCCATAGAAGTTAAAAATTTCATGCTTTGGTTGAGACAGTTGTGAGACCTGCACTTTCACATTAGGAGAAAAGCTGCACAGGTATCTCCTTTTTCTCCTGATGGTCCGCACTGTCCTTGTAGGAGACTAACACAGCTCCATGCCCTTGGAACTGTTGAGATTGAGGACGTTTTCCTCCTGCAAAGAGCCATGAGTGAAGCTTAAAGTCAGTCCTGAGAGAACACAAGGAGGCAAAGCAGCAGCAGTGTAACGCAGCCCTGGAGAGGAGCATGCAGCTGGGTACAGGTGCTGACAGTCCTGCGTGTGGAGATGTAACTCACAGCTTTGGAATCGCAAGCTGGAATTTGCTGTGGGATACGCCGCTGGAAACTTGGTGTTCCTGACTGGCCAGCAGCCACCAGGGGAGCGGTGCCTCCTGGCAGCTCAGAGCAGGGTGGATCAGCTTCAGGCAAGAAAGCACTTCCCACAGTACTCATGAGGGTAACAGCAGCTAAGGGTAGCTAAGATTGGACATTTTCCAAAACATCTGAAGCAACTGAGCCTCTTAAGACTGGCCTGCCCAGCATTCTGGTTGTGATCTGGGATTATAATACAGGTGTCTGTACACCAGATTAGATTTTCACAATGAATTGCTACAGTGTGGAGTTTCTTGCGCCAAGTGTGTGCTCCTAATCCTTTCTCTGCGTCTTTAGACGTTCTTACAGTCTCTTAATGCGAAGTGGTGTAGGCCAACACACAAAGTGTGTGCAGCAGCTGGAACTCACTTGCACTTTCAGTACTCGGTACTGCCTTAATAAGCAGCTGGGAGCTGGTTTTCCACCCTGCTTGGCCTCAGAATGGCTGTGCCTTCCACTCTCCACAGGAGGTAGTATTGGTGCCCCTTTTTACTGGGGTTTTGGTTTGCTGTGGGCATCAGTCCAACAGAATTTATTCTGCACAGCCTGGTAATACCCAGCGTTTCCCCAGGGCGTTCAATAAGGAAGAACCTACTTCCTTTTTTTGCCATTCAACTTGGTAAAATACAGCTGAATCCTGCTCAAACACAGTTCATCTGACTAATAGCAGCATCCCACATTCAATATATTAGTTATATAGTGATTGCAATATTATAAGTAGCAAACAAATATAAATGAATATCATATGGAGCACCTAGAGAGCTTCCAAATTACTATCTTCTTTAAAGTACTGCGGCTAATGCCTGAGCTGATGCCGTGCCGTCTTCCTGACTCTCAAAACAATCTCAGTCCTGTGTAAGAAGGCTTGACTCCTACTAACAAGCAAAAATAAAGAGAAAGTCTTCCGTCTAAAATTAAGTATTTTTGCTAAATTAATCCTTCCTTGCAAAGAAAAGTATAACCAATACAAAATAATGGCAAGGGCCTTTATTGCTGTAGCAACAAGATTGAGTAGCATTAAAATGCTTTCCCCAGACGAGCTAATTCAAATATATATGTGACAATGAAGGAGAAGAGAGAAGTTACGGGAGGTGAGTTACTCATAACATCTTACAAATATTTTCTCAAATATTCTATCAGTGAGACAATTACACAAGGGAACTGCCTATATTTTCTCAAGAAACAGAAAAATTATTTTAATTTGCTAGAAGTACTCAGGAATGTTGTATTTTGTGAATGTTCAAGTTTCTCCAAGTGGACTGCTGTGGTAGGAGACCAGTCATGTGCCACTGAAAAAGTGTAACGTGTATGTTACATTTCTTCCAGCTAGAAAATCCTAGATTTGCAAAACTCAGTTGTCCTTATTTAGCTTTAAATTTTCTAAAATCTGTATTCTTGTAGAGCTTGGATTTTTATTTTTTTTTAAATACAGATGAAGTCTAGTGCATAGAAAAGTTTTTATTGCTGTTGTCCATACATAAAGATAACAGAAAATGGAACTTCTAAAGAATGTGCAGGCAGTGCTGAGCGAAAGTGCCTTAGCTGCTTGAGTAAGTGGTGCAGTCCTGAGCCTGTGTACTGACTTGTGCAAGTCATTTTATCTCTGCATCTCTGTTTACCTGCCAGTAAATTAGTGTAATATAGTTCACACTATCAGAGAAAAGAGGGAACTGAAGTTTGCAAAGTTTTGCAAACTAGCTACTAGCGAAACTTTGCTGAGTTTGGAAAGCTGAAGCTTTGTGAAATTAGGGAAAAAGCTGGAAATTTTGTTGCACTTTATTGCCACAACGATGAAAAGCACGATGCAGCTCCCTATCAAAATGCTGCTTGTGCTGGCTGAGAAAGCCGAGGGCTGCAGAGCTGCGGAAGTATTTTTAAAACTGCTTTATAAGCAACATTTTGCCTTGATCCTTTGAAAGGTTAGTCCCTGACAAAAGCTTAGTGCTTACAGAGAAACCTAGTTAAACACAGGGACAGACTGAGAGAATATTTTGAATATATCTTGACGTTTATTTTTCTTAATAATTTTTAGGTGAAAAGTATTGTACATGACCAAGAAGTGCATAGCACTGAATTTGTCACTTTGGCTAGCACAGCTCAAAGAGGGGCAGGGGGACTGCTTGTATACTTCTGTGTAGAGTGTGTAACATCCATCGGCAACACCTGTCCAGCAATCTACGTGTGAATAAAATCTGCGATATCTTCAACCATGTCAAGTGTACGCTGTTGTGTATATACAAAATCAGAAAAATATATGATTTTTTTCTTATATACACTATGTAACATGAGAATAAAATCTGAAATAGTTTGCAGTAGCTTAGATGAGACTGGACTTTCACGACAGAGCTTCAGAAACACTTTCTCAGCATTTTTTGTCTTGCACCATTGTGATAAAAAAGTTACATAAGGAAAGCAAGCTTTCTGGACAGTATTCCTCAGCCACCTTTTTCTGATCGATATAATCTATGTCTTCTACGCAGTCTTGATTGCTGTGTTCTGGCTGTTTTTCAGTCACAGAGGCAGGTCCCGGAGTTTGAACAACTTCTTTTGCATGATGAATTGTGTTTCCTTTTGCGAGACCCACTGAAGTCAGTAGGCTTGAGTGGGTCAGCTTGAGGTGCGCACTTCGGGGGCCTTTCCTGCATACTTTAGATTTTAGGACACTTTTGGGGTCTTGACAGATCTGCTTCTGCTTCTTTAGGGATCGGGAGACTTGTTTCCAGTAGGATTTCTGGTTCATTGCATAGTGTGAACAGGTGGAAGGGTCTCCAGAGAACTGGCACCAGAACTCGCTGCCACCGTGCTTGCACTCTACGCGCAAAGTAGTGGCATTCGTGTCAGTCACTGCCCAGGTGCACTCAACATTTTCTTTGGTTTTAAACTTGCCTTTGGGAGATGCTTTTCCTCCTTTTAACTTCCTACCTCTTACATTTCCTTGGTTAGATTCAGTTTGTGTTTTTCCACCATCTTCTATGCCTTTTCTTCCCTTTTTTCTTTCCTTCTGCCTTTCACAGTTGGTTAGTAGCATCTGGGAGACCAAAATCAACAAAAAAAGAAGTCCAAAGCTTTTGATCCTCATGGTCTCTGTTTTGCTTGTTACCTGCAAAATAGAGAAACAAACATAATTAGAAAAACATTTTCACTTAGTACGGGACTCCATTTGACAGCTGCAGCATTTCAGAGGTGGCGTTGCACTGCTTTTTGACACCTCTTATCATAGACTAGTGGAATGGTTTGGCTTGCAAGATACATTAAAGCCCATCCAGTTCCAACCCCCGTGCCACAGGCAGGGACACCTCCCACTGGATCAGGGGACTCAAAGCCTTGTCCGACCTGGCCTTGAACCCCTCCAGGGATGGGGCAGCTACGGCTTCTCTGTACAATCTGTGCCAGGGACTCCTCACTCTCACAGCAAAAATTTCTTCCTAAAATCTCATTTAAATTTCCCCTCTTTCATCTTGGACCCCTTATTCTATCACTACACTCCCTGATAAAGAGCCCTTCGATTGCTACAATGATGTTATCAGCAAAATCCTCTGTCCTTTATGTGAATAATGCCTGGTTTCTAGAACCATTACCTGTGATCCTTGAGAACTGTAGATGGCTATGGAGTAAATCCTTCTGATCCAACTGCTTAATTATCTATGCAATGTGGAACAGAAGAGTGTTGCTCCCAGGACATGTTGCTGCCCAGTGACTGAAATACTCTAATTAAAATCTCTTGCAGTCAGAGAAGGAATTTGAACTTGGAATTTGTTAATCTGAGATGGATATCTGATACTGTAATAAATAAAGTAGCTCATGTTCCCATGACATCCCAGTTTGTAAATGACACATAAGAGATTTTATCTCCAACCTCTGGCTATTCTTCAAAAACATGCCAATCAGAAAGGTTCAAGTTGGGCAAAATTACTTCTTAGGCATCCTGAAAATTGTCTTAATTCACTCATTATGCTACTATTTCAGTTTTCTGCTGAAAAAAGTAATAAATATAGTCTTTCCAGACACCAGCAAGTAATTAATGATGCATTCTTTGCCATTTTCACTGTTAAACAAACAGAACTAGCTTTTTTGCTTTTGAAGACACCTGCAGCATACTAGCTCTATCCAAAGCTACCAAGTTCAAGGCACAAATAGGCAACTTCAGTTTTGAAATGTAGCTAGTTAGCAAATTATCATCAAGTTGATCCCTCTGTCTGCACAGAGCATGTTTATTTCTGTAGCTGTTTCTCTTTATAAAACAGCTTTGGGGATCAGAGCGTAACATAATAGAAGAGGATTTAAATCTGGCATTTAGTTGATTAAATCTCTAGAGGTATTTTCAGATTTTTCCATCATAGCTGTTTCTGTAGTCAGGTTTCTGTGTTAGAAAAGAGAAATTCATGTGCAGGCATGCAAATAAGGAACCTATTTCAACATTCAACTATCTGTAAGTATCTTCAGTTACATAAATTTAAAATCTAGAGTACATAAGTAGCAGCAGATGTGAGCAGGTTGTACTTTTGCCCAGTTGTTACTCGACTTGCTTTGTGCCTTGTACCATACTTGGAGATTTTCACTCCATAAAACCCTCTTTAGAGAACACTGTGTAGTATTTACAGTTCTGTTGCAAATACAGCAACTAATAATGTTAAAATGAATAAAGATGTGACAGTAACCTTCTGTTTCAAGTGGAACCCTGCGAAAGTAAGATAACTAAAAACATACCTTGCACGGGGCTTGCAGATACCCGAACGCAATTCCTGGTGCAACTCGTGTCTTTCAAAAGAATCAGAGCAGGTTGTAAAAGCAGCATGGTATTTATAAAGGCAGAGACACACCTTCAGGTCTCCAGCGAGACTATTACAACACAATAGAACACTTCAGTGCTGTGTTCATTTACGTCTGACACACCTCCTTGGGAAAGTGCCAGTTCTCATTCTTAGCACAAAAAAACCACCCAACAAACCTCAAGCTACAGTGGGGTGACAAGGTGTGTTTGCATAAATTAAAATGTTACTCTAGCCAAGTCCTTCCCTCTTCATAAACAATGGTAAGGACTTTATTAAATTGTAGGCTTCTCTGAAAGAGCTTTTCTCAGCCACTGAGGGATGTAGCTTGACACGTCTTCAACGGGGTGTACTACCCTCGTGTTTAGCTGGATTTGTGTAGTAGCAATCGGTGATTCTTTGTGAGACGGAAAGTATTTCACAAAGCGTTCCAAAATTACCTTTTGAATACTTTGTTACTTCCTGTCACAAAAGTGCATTGGAAAACATTTAAAAAACAAAATAAGTAATTATACTGCATGAAGAACAACATTCATTACCGTGCGATGATCATAAACACAAAGTTCAGAATCAAATTCAGGCTCCTTCAGAATTAGTGACTGTGTGGGGTCCAAGAGCTGAGATCAATTGCATAGCACTAATCCGTGCTTCTCCCTCTCTGCTACCTTTTATGTATGTGAGGAAGTGGGTGACATCATTATGAGACCATGTCTGTTGCATATGAACCTGAAAAATATGATGACAGTTCAAAAATAAGCATTAGGCAAATATAGAAATGTGTTCAGAGCTGGGAATAGGCATCTGTTAAAGGATGGATAAATCAGTTTGTGCCTTTGTTGCTCTGTTGCTTCAGGTGGCTTTATTGGAGAAAAGGAAGCAGGACATTTATGCTTGGGAAATACAGGAATAAAAGGTGGGATGCAAGAGGAGATAAAAATAGAAATTGGTGTAAGTTGTAGGCAGGTCTTTCTTTCCCATCAGATAAAAATGGAATGGACAAAGCTGTAGGCAAGGCATTCTCTGGGCTGCTTTGGTGATGAGGAGACTGTTAACTTCCTGAAAAAAAATCAGAAGCCAAAAATAGGAAGAAAAAGCGCAATTCTGCAATAAGCGCAGGGCAGAAATGGGGCATATCAACCAAAAATCTGGCTCCTCATAAGAATATCGGCCGTTTGTCAGTCACACATGTAGACACCAGGATGCTGGTTTCCATGCAAATGCTCAGCGTGAATTAAAACAGATCCAGCAGCAGCGAAGAGAGCAGCTCCTTACAATATCACAGTATCACAATATCACAAGGCTGGAAAAGACCTTTGAGATCGTCAAGCCCAGCCTATGACCCAACACCAAAACCTACTCATCGTCTAAACCCTGGCACTAAGCGCCTCATCCAATCTCCTCTTAAACACCTCCAGGGACGGTGACTCCACCACCTCCGCGGGCAGCGCATTCCAATGGCCAATCACCCTCCCAGTCAAGAATTTTTTACATCTTAAACTAAAGTCTGTGAGCATCGTTCCGCAGCGTTCGAGCAATCCTGGCGATGGAGAGCAGCTCACCGCAGCAGGAAATGCCCAAGGATGGAAAAGGAGGACTCGATTTTAATGGGACTCCAGGACATGTGGAGAATCAATCCCTCTGTCCCTATTTTACTTTCAGCGTAAACAGTTTGCACATGGGTTTTCTTGGAAGCTCTGGCACCTGGCACAACGTCCCTCCCAGAGGTTCTCTAGAGCAGATTTGCAAACTTTGTTAGAAGAACGGGGTCAGGCATGTGTGTTACAAACCTCACGTTCTGCTTTCACAAACTCACTGGAAGTGAATGTCTGTTTGCTGCAAGACCCAAGACCTTTTTGACTGGACATTAGGAGGAATTGCTTCACTGAGAGAGTGGTCAGGGATTGGAACAGGTTGCCCAGGGAAGGGGTGGAGTCGCCATCCCTGGAGGGGTTTAAAAGACGGGTGGATGAGTTCCTTAGGGACAGGGTTTAGTGGGGAGACAGGCACGGCTGGACTCGATGATCTCAGAAGTCTCTTCCAACCTTATGATTCTCTGATTCTATGTAGAAAGAATAACACAAAGCACCCTGCATCTAGAGCTCCTCTACGACTCACCAGCCTGACTGACTGGTGATGGTGAGCTGCAGGTACTTTCAGGGCAAGGGGGACAGGTGGTGGGTTTGATTTTGTTCGTTTTCACTAGCATTCCATAGGTGTTTCCTGCAAGTAGATGAATACCATCAATGTGTGTAAATCAGGCATTTTCAGTGTATGGGTGCACACATTATTGATAGGCAATTCCTACTATAATTAAAATAGCCTGATCTGTTCATTGACTGTTTACTGACAAAATATATAGACTGTAGGTGTACACCGTTTTTCTGCAAGTACCTGCTGAAAGGCTATGGTAACAAATGAGGCAGTCATACCCTACCTTCAAGTGCAACACCCTTTTTACTATGCTGAAATGTGATTTTTTGTACTGATTTTTCCAATATCAGGAAGAACTTATCATCAAAATCTGAATTTTACATATTTTTGTAATTAAATTTTAAAAAAAATTAAATTTCATTTAATTTTAGTTCTAATGGAAGCTATCACTTCTCTGTCTCATCACAACTAAAGACGCCAAACACAATCATCTCCTTGTCCTGTGCTTTTATTTGAGCAGACTGGCTGCTTGATATCTTGGCATAGATTCGCTATGTTCAGGGCACACTCAAGTTGTTTTGGCAGACAGGCGCAACAGCTATTGACCGATTGCCATCTGAACTGTTTAGCCTGCTAAGATTTTTGTTGCTCAGAGCAACGTGAGAGCCCTTCTGGCTGATCGGAACGGCTTCAGAAATACAGTCAGACAAAGCACTGCGCTCTTAGGGAACGAGAAAATGGGTAAAAGAATAAAAAGAAGCAATTGTAAATTCCTACCTGCCATTAGACTGGAGTCCACTCAGGGTATGGCAAGTCATGCACAACTATGAGAAGGAAGAATTGGACCCATTAGGTGAAATCATCAGACACGTATCGGTAGGATACAAGGGACTGTCTTGTGAATTGCTTGCCAGTACCCCTGAGCTCAACACTCCAAAACCTTCACAAATCCTTACCTTCTGTTAAAGCATTACAATAAAAACTTCCCCGTGTGTTGATTCAGATGAAGAGCTGAAAGAAAGCTTTTGCCTTAAGGAGGTACTAAAGGCAGATGAGCGTAAGAAATGACACCCAGGCCCCTTCTAGTTCTGATCCACCTTCCCATAAAGGTAAGATTTTTCCCTTAGTGGGAATTTGAAATTACTTCTGCACTTGTTTTAGGGTTTCCATTGAATTAGTTTCTTTACAGGCAGCAAATTAATTAGTTGATTAATTAATTAATCCTGCTACTAATAGATCCTGCATAGGTGAATGGGCCCGAGATCAGTTACGGTGTGGTTGGGAACATTTTGAACATTGACCACATCGGTGATGAAATTCTCCCCCGTTTTGGTGTGGTGGCAGAATGATCCAGGATGAACACGAAGGGAGTTGAAGACAGAGCGTGTCCAGGTCACGGTGTGGTATATCAGAAAGACATTCTTCCCTAGAAACTGACATGTTTTTTTAAGGGTATGTTTAAGGGCTTCTGTAGACACATCTGATTTGAACTGATATAATCAGCAGTATTTTTTTCAAGCAAGATGCAGCAATTATCTTTTCTGCCTTTTACTGTAAGAAATCAAAGCAACTTGGATTTCCCTTCTAGTTTTACTCTAATGCAGTCCTGGTCAGGATAGAAGGGCTTTCAAAAGTCTTTTTTTTATATCAGTGATAGTTCTGGTCTTTGGCTGTTCTTGGGATCCTTTCCATAAAGTTTAAAGATGTTCAGTAAGTGAACTAAGCTGTGCCTATAAATATACATACGTATGTATACACAAAGGTATATAGAATATGCATCGAATAGTTTTCTCCCTTCCGCTGTAGTTCATTAATATTAGCGGTTTTATTTGTATATTTGTTGAAATAAAAGGTGTGTGTGAATATGTGTGTGAAGAGAGAATAAATTGATCTGCCCTGACTGAGGAATGATATTGTGTGACCTCTGATGAGTTTGTCTGGTGACTTTGTGGGGTTTATCATTGGTTCCAAACACAGCAAGGCCTTTCTGTCACTTGCTATGGAGTAAACGTTTATTTCATTAGCAATTTTTAAATACAGTGGGAAAATGGAAACAGGCACAAAGGAATTGCTGCAGGATAAAGGAAACCATGAACCAGGGATGGAAACCCAGGGCTTTTATGTTATAGGAGATTGTGCTGAGTCTGGCTGGGATAGAGTTATTTTTTTATAGCAGCCCATATGGTGGTGCGTTTTAAATTTGTGACAAGAGCAGTGCCATAAACGCAGCGATGTTTTTGCTGTCTCTAAACAGCATCAAGGCCTTCTCTGTTTCTCACTCTGCCTCCTCTCCAGTGAGTTGGCTGGGGGTGGGCAAGACACTGGGAGGGAACACAGCCAGAACAGCGGCCCCCAGCTGATCCAAGAGACCTAAGGGATCTTCCATACCCTGTGATGTTGTGGACAATAATAAAACTGAGGGCAGTCTTTCTAGACCGAAGACCAGGTAGGCATCAGCCTGCTTGTGAGAGCTGTCAAGTCAATGTCTTAGCAGGACTTGGTGGTTTTTTAATTCCCCTCTCCCCCTCACTTACTAAGTTGTCTTTATCTTGACCTACGTTTTTCTCTCTTCCACTTCTCTCACTGCTTCGTTGCTGTCTGGGTCAACCCAGCACAGAGACTACAATGCTGCAAATAAATAACACTTTTTTTTTTTTTTTTTTTTTCAGTGGATTCCACTTGGAAAGAAACCAACAGAGTTCAGTCCATGTGCAGATCTTCCCCTTCGCTAAAAATACTGGTGGCCACGCTACGCTGACGCCACCTTGGCTCCGTGCTTCTAAACTACAACAGTTATCACAGCAAAGACAACAAGAAGGTACAGGCACAGTTGTGGAAGGTACAGGCACAGCTGTGACACCTCCTTTGCTGATTTACATTACTATTTTTGAAGAAACCTTCAGTTACGTGGAAAAAGTGATCTTTGGGCCAACATAAGCAATGCCTCCGCAAGTCGTGTCAGCCACCATAGCCTGACCTACGCACTGACAGGATTAGCCATAAAGTTTATTCTCCACAATCTTTGGGTTATCCTTGAAACACAGTATAATCATCCTTTAAAAGCACTTGGCTTGTTAAGGCTCAAGAGGTTGCAACTGGAAGGGGGGGGCTGAAAAGTCCTGCTGAAAGCTCAGCAGGTCAAAAGAAAAGCTAGAAAGGTCTGTGTTTCACAGCTGCTGTGGTTGGCGGCTCTCACCATTTTCATGTCTGAGACAAGTTTCTGGAGGCACAGAGAAAGGACAGAGGGAGGGGACAAATCTTACTGAGTGCTGTGTCCAGTTCTGGGTCCTCAGTTTGAGAAAGATGTGGAGATGCTGGAGTGCGTCCAGAGGAGAGCGACGAGGATGGGGAAGGGGCTGGAGCACAAGCCCTGTGAGGAGCGACTGAGGGAGCTGGGGGTGTTCAGCCTGGAGAAGAGGAGGCTCAGGGGAGACCTCATTGCTCTCTACAACTGCCTGAAAGGAGGCTGTAGTCAGGCAGGGGTTGGTCTCTTCTCTCAGGTGAGCGGTGACAGAACAAGAGGACACGGTCTCAAGCTTCGCCGGGGGAGGTTTAGGCTCGATATTAGGAAAAAAATTCTTCACTGAAAGGGTGATTGGCCATTGGAATGCGCTGCCCGGGGAGGGGGTGGAGTCACCGTCCCTGGAGGTGTGTACGAGGAGATTGGATGAGGCACTTAGTGCCAGGGTTTAGATGATGAGTAGGTGGTGGTGGTGGATCATAGGTTGGACTCTGTGATCTCAAAGATCTTTTCCAGCCTTGTGATGCTGTGATACTATTTGCTCTTTTCATTTTACTGAGATCAGCATGGATATACAGTCAACAGAAGCCGTTAATATGGTTACCGGAAGCTGAAAGAACACATGTCCCCACGCGTTTATGCTGGATTTGAGGGTTCCTCTGTTAACCAAGAGAAGATACGGTGTCTCTGACGATACTGTTCTTTCAATGCTTCATGGTTTTTCTTGGATCATTTCTAACTCTACAGCTCCTCCATGTGGAGATCATTAACAAACAAGAAATTAATAACCCTAAACACTTGGAACAAGTACTTTTTTTTATGATTTTGCAGACAACCAGCAGTATTCTAAATATTTAGGACTCTTTTTTAGAGGTATTCAACCCTGCTTAGCTAGAAACCTATTTTCTGAAAACAGGTGGAAAGCAGTACAGTAATTCCACACATCAGATTGGCACTGATAATACTGTATTAGAATTCCAATTCTAGTTCAAATTACCCTTTTCCCTCTGTTATCACATTAATTACACAAACTACTCATGTTTACGTCTATTTGTTCTTGTGTGCCTGTATAGGAATCTCACATCTATGTCCTATTTCATGTCATTAGGGAATCTGGAGAGTTTCTCCTGCGTGTTGGTGAAGAGGATCTAAATCCTGGTTAACCGAACCGTTGATTGGGAACAGTGCTGAAGACTGTACCTAGTAAAGATTTTTCCATAGCCACTTTCCACACTGCCTCTCCACAGCCTTCAGAAACTGAGACCTAGATTATTTAATGCAATATTTAAACGATAGCGAATGTTCTCTGACTGTTGATGACGACATAGTCCAAACGACTTCATTAAATGCTAATAAGCAAAAGGTACGAAAAGAGAACCACCTCGTACTCCACAGGAGTTCTGGAGAGTAGGTGCTGGCACCCACCGTCCCCTCACACCCCTCTAGGAGGAGCAAAGACAGAGTAAGGAGAGACTGCATCTCCCCTGCCTATTCTCACAGCTCAACTGGAAACGGCCAATGTTCTCAAAGGTTGTTCAGGTGGATTGCAGCCATCACAAGAATAGCTGGTATCTGCCTGTGACTTATAAACAGTTGTCTTTTTAACACTTTTAATTGAAGCTTTGAGGTTGCATAGGAAGTGGAAGAAAATACAGAAAGAAGAGAGACTTAGGTGCTGTTGGATTTGTCCTGCAAACCACTCTTTTGATAAATGTCCAGTGGCCTGAACTCACATCCAGTAGGGATCGGTGCAAGAGTGGATCTCACACATGATAAAGCAGTCTTTCCTGATGCTTTTATAAGGTGTTTTCTTAAGCCAGGCCTTAGAATAGGTAGGGAGAGTTGTGGGATTCTTTCTGTTAGCTCTGGTCAGGTTTTGACCTCAGATCTTAAAATAAATGGAGCTAGCTAGTTACTTTTGAAAACAGTATTTTATAGCTTTTTGGAGTATTGTTGAGCTCAGCAGAGAAATCTTAGTTCTTCCTTGTTTCAGCCCAAAGCCCAAAGCTACCCTGAATCATAGAATCATGGAATCATCTGGTTGGAGAAGAACTCTGACATCATCGAGTCCAACTGTACCTGTCTCCCCACTAAACCCTGTCCCTAAGGAACTCACCCACCCGTCTTTTAAACACTGCAGAGATGGCGACTCCACCCCCTCCCTGGGCAGCTGTGCCAGTGCCTGACAGCCCTTTCAGGGAAGAAATTCTTCCTGATGTCTGAACCTCCCCTGGCACAACTTGTGGCCATTTCCTCTCGTCCCATCGCTGTCACTGGGGAGCAGAGCCCAGCCCCCACCCCGTCACAGCCTCCTTTCAGGCAGTTGCAGACAGGGATGAGGTCTCCCCTCAGCCTCCTCTTCTCCAGGCTGAACACCCCCAGCTCCCTCAGTCTCTCCTGGCAGGACTTGTTCTCCAGCCCCTCCCCAGCCTCGTTGCCTTCTCTGGACGCGCTCCAGCCCCTCAAGGTCCTTCTTACAGTGAGGAACTAGAATTTGCTGCTGACCGAAGGGTTCTGCCTACGTATGGTTTACAGCACAACAGGGCTCGATGGCTGCCCCACCGCTGCGGTAGGGAGGGAGATGGGGTGCAGCAGACATGCTTCTTTCACTCCAGCATTAGGATGAAGTCAAGAAGGAAAATAATAACGTTTGAACAGTGTCTGCTCTGAAAAAAAGCACACTGGGAAAGTAATGCCTCAGATTTGTAACATCTCTTACACATTCCACCAATAATCTCTTCAGAAACAAGTATCAAATACCATGACTTTATACAAGTAACACCGCTAAAAATTTTGAGAAAGCACACTGGGTATGTTTTAAAAATCTTATTTTTATTGGTTGCACTACCTGTAGCATCATTTGCAGCTTTCATGTCTAACAAAGTGAAGCGAATCAGCACACACAAAAACCTGCTCAAGGTGAGCCTTCTTAAAGTGGAACCTTAGCTACGCGGGCGCAGTACGCCTTGGCGTGCGACAGACCCAGGAACAGTTAGTTCATCCTAACACTTCAAGCACAGTCACTCCAGTTTCATGCATTTTTTGGGACTGTTAAAATGTTTCATTTTAGGGGTGCAAAGAGAAAACAGCTACAAGATTTACAGAGATGACATAATTTTTAAACCAAAATTTTTATGTCTATATTATTAAACTACAGCAAGGACCTTTCTTCAGCTGTAAAAATTCTGCTCTGCAAAACAAAGAAAAGAAGAAAAGTTAGTCACTTTGCTGTATTAAGCACAGGTAGGATCAGCAGCAGCCTAAACACATATCGTCCATTCCCATTTCTGCCAAACATTTGTCACCAGCTCCCGGCTTTCTCTCTGAGCAGAAATGGAAGTGGGTAAAAACCAAATCACTTCTGCGAGGGCTTTGCCTTTTTAAATCCTGGCTGAAAACCTGAAACTCAGCAGACGAGCACCTGCATGCGATCCCCCACCGCCTCTACAGAAACAGACCTGCAAACCAAGAGACTCCAACTGGTTTTACTCATTTGTGCAAGCTGCTTATGAACCAATTTTAAAAATTAAAATGGTCAGTTATTAATTAGCAGTTTTGATGAACAAGCGTTATCCTCTCGATTTCGGAATGTAGTTTTACATTGGTTTAGCTGATGCATTTATTATTGGATCTAATGCATTTGTTATTTATCTTACTCTGCTGGCTTAAGCCCAAAAGTCAGCACAACGGGGAAGGAATAACAGAAGGTGGAAAACAAGCCCAGTTCAAAGAATCAGAACCGAAACACCCCAGGATGAAAAACAGTACATACTGAAGACCTGACAGGGGGCTGCCAAGGAGTCCTGAACCCATAGCTATCACTGGCAGTTTAAGCTCTCCAGCCCCTCAGATGCCACAGTACAGGTTTTGCGACCTGAGATCTTTGTGGACAAGCTTATAATCTTCCCATCCACCACCTCCTCCCCCCTGAGAGAACCCAAAAATCAAAATAAAACCAAACTACACCAGGATTACATCTATTCTGCTGTGCTTTGAGATGGGAGCTTTACCTGAAGCAAATCCTTAACCTCTAAAGATGCCAATAATGTAGGAGCAGAAACCATGCAGAGATTCCCAGCAATGTTCCCGTGCCAGTCTCATTGCTTCTGTTTCATTTTCAGACCCTTGACCATGCCAGGTTGGTTTTATAAGAGGTAGCGCTGCAGGTTTCCCTGTTTTCTTAACAGAGCTTTTCCCTGCTTCCCTCTGGACTGCTTTGTCCTGGTTTGCTAGATCTTCTGGCTCCATACCAGCAGCTATTTGCTTCATGAGAGCCTCTGTGGGAGCCTTTTGGCACATGGTGGTCTTCAAAACTTGTGTGGATTCGCAAGCATGCGGGAGCTTTCTAAGCTCCGCAGCAACCTGATTCCAGTAAATCTTGGGATTGTTTCTGAAAGCACGGCAGATCGACGGCTTGCCACTGAATTCGCACCAGTAGAACGTGCCCTGGTTTCTGCATTCAATTCTAAGTCTTATCTCCTCATCCCCAGTCATGCTAATGGTGCAAACATCTTTGGCTTTAGTCCGAAAACTGATTTCTTCACCATTGCTTCTTTTCTTTGGCTTCAGCTTCTGTCCCAACCCTCCCAGGCCACAGATCATTACTAGGAAAAAAAGAGCAAAACCCTTCATGGCGAGAGGAGCTGACCGAGAACGCTGAGAAATGAGATCCAAAAAATTGAAAGCAATAAGTGGCTGCTCACAATTTAAAGGCTTGGTGCACAAAGAAGCCTCTTTCCAGCGAAACAGGGGATGTAAGGGGTTTTTTTTCTTATAAAAGTAATAAATCACACTTCAGTAGGCATGTGCCCATAATTTATAGCCCAAGGGAGCGTCGAATAACCTGTGAACTCCCAAGAAGGTAACAAGACAAATCTTGTAAATGCAGTTAAATACAGAGCGGCAGTTGTATAACCGAGCGGCACATTCCTATCCAGGATGAACATGTCATATCTGATTTTTAACAGATACTTTCCATTCTCCAGCTGCTTTATAGCTATCTTCATGCCACAGCTTGTAAGACCATATTGAAATAAAAAAAGATAAAAGTGCCAAAGCAATCTACGCAGCTACATCTGGATGATTATAAACGTGTCCTACTAATAAGGGTTGATTTGTGGAACGGGTTTTCTGTGGATTTGGGCAGTAAGTACGCAACGTCAGTACTTCATTTTGTCAGCACAACACCCAGCGGGGACACACAGAAGAAGCAACTGCACACCTTTGAGCCATGAAAGATTTTTAGACTTGCAATATTTAAGCACAATAAGGAATAAAGCTTTAGCATAATAAGGTATTAAAGGCCTAAATATAAACCAAACATTTGAAGTTTTAACATCACTGCCACACCATGGGTTGTTTTCAGCCAACCAGGCAGGACAACACAGCAGCTTATCGTGGGTCCTGGCAGCGGGGAACAGCCCCCAGTGCACGTCAGACAGAGATTTGTGCTTTATGACCTTTCACTTTTTTTTAAAAGATATTTTCCTGTTCGTAAGAAATAAGCTGTAAAAATGCCATAAGACAAAAGGCAAGAGAATAGAACGATTTTAGTGCAGAATCCTGCACTGGCAGTTTCTGCTGCAGTAACTAAAAGCAGAGCTAAGGAAAATCACAGTAATTCCCTTGGCATTCAGGTCAGGAGGAAAAATCCCTCCCAGGTTGTTGCAAGCCACAGTACTTTTCTGGTTAATAAGACCCCACTAGGCCCTTATTTTGAAGATGGGTATGCTACACCCAGCCTGAACAGCTTCAGGAGGGGGTACTGTATTATTCAGGTATCCTTGAATAACTGAGGCATGCTGGAAGCCCTGGGTTTAAGAATGGCCATGCATAATTAAATACAACAGCGATACACTTACAGGTATTGCTAAAGAAAACACCAAGGCAAAGCCATTCATTTAACACACGCACGAAGCACAACAGAAAAATTAATTGCAAAAAATGCTTCTCTAATACTTGGCAACCGAGTCCCTACCTGCTCTGTCACCCCACAAAGTAACAGAGCTGCCTGCTTGAATATGGGGTGACCTGCAACAGCCATTCTGGGTAGCCCGAACCTTGTTCTTCCAGTGAACACGTTATCAAGTTCCCCATAACTAAATACCATTGGATGGAGAGAACAAAATTGTTTTCTTTTCATCCCTCCTCTAAGTCTACTTTAATAACATTTTCAGTACACGCCTCACTTCTAGCTTCTTGCCATTGGTTTCTTCTGACGGCCTTTTTCAAAGGGCAGTGGTGTGGCTCTCCAGCCAAATCTCAGGGGAAACAGCAACGGTGCAAGTCTACTAAAAAGATTTACAATTCACTTTTATGTTGTCTTCTGGTGAGTCTTCTCACCAGATTGAAGCCAGATGGAAGAATCTTGTTGCCCACCTCGCACTTCATTTCAAGGATTTGAAATCCCTACCACAAGCACTCAAAGACCTCCTAATATTTGACGAACAAAGGTATTATTTACACTCGCTTACGCACACCACCAATGACAATTCCTAGATTAGAAACTGAAGGCATTAATCTCTCTTGTTCTAGAAATTGTTAAGGAGTTCAAAACTACTTAAAACTGACTTTAGAGCAGTTTCAGATCTCCAGTTCTTAAGGTTTTTAAAGTGTAATAATGAAAATAAATCAGACTACAAGGATAAAGACAAATGCCAAAGCTTGGACTGAAGAGCTCCGGTGTTTCTATGTATTACAATTAATCCATAACTAAGAGTTTCACTCCTGTCTGATGTTTGTGTCCTCGGTCTGTCTGTGCTTCGGACGAAACAACTCATGGTCTGTTTTATCAGTGGAATCCCCACGTTAAGCTCGGACACCAGCAGGGAACCACGGGAGCTGAAGAACTGGCAAACATTTAATTCTGCTGTCAGTACTACAGAACAGAGCCAAGCAGCAACACCCGGAGCACTTGTGGGGTATGCGGATATTCCCATAATCAATTAGCTTGAATCCTACCATCTTTGCATCAATCACATCCTTTGTGGAAGTTGGAAGCTCCCTCACCCAGAGGCAATGTTTCAGTTGTGGGACTCTTATCTTGCTTAAGCTAAAGTCATCAATAAAGGTCAGATATAGCAGAAGTATTTTATTAGGGAACCCCCCCCCTAATTTTTGTAAGATTTTAACCTAGTGCAACTTTTCTAAGTCAGGTTTTACACAACAAAACAACTGAGAATCAAATGTCAGGTAGTTAAGCAAGTTCTTTTTTATTTAAATGAACTGGGAACATTTTCTCAAATTAAAAATAGAAACTTTTAAAAATCTGCAGTTCTGAACATTACATATACACATATGCTACATACTGTCAATTAGAAATGTTTCCATTTATGACCCAAAAATGAAAAATTTAAGGTTATTCCAGATGAAAGACTGGTATCACTTTTCAGTACTTCTTTAAAATTATATGAATGATTTACAGGATTCCCTTCAAGCCATGAACCTTGCTGGAAACAAAGTTAACAACACTGATTTATGAAGAGATGCTATTTTAGAACAATATACCCAATTACTTCACCCGCTGCAGTGTTTTACACTAGTGACACAGATACTTTTGGCCTTGTTGATGAGTTCTGCTAACTAATTCAGCAATGCAACCGTAAGCCTGAATTCAAGGCAATAGCTCTAATGGTACAAATGTTAATTTCAATTGCTTAAACGCTTTTGACTTTCACTATTGGAAATCATATTTTGAAATTATTTAGCAAAAATAGTATCGCTGCCCCCTGAAAGAGCCACAGCTTATCGGTGGTAATATTAAGGACATCACAGAAGTGAGTGTGAACGAGGAAAAGGGAGACAGAGACTGTAAAGCATTCTAAAAATCACCAACGTATGACGTCTCTCATGCTCTTTTTGAGTACTACTGAACTCTAGAAAGCTTAGCTTTTTTTGCTATATTATGCATCACACGCACTCCCAACCCTCCCACCCAAGAGTTTCAAGACAACCTTCTCCAAAAAGTCCCTTTTAGGTCTATACTGCAAACCCCACGAATTATTAAATAATTAAAAAAAAACAAGGAGAAAACAAAACTGCAACTGAACTTTTCAGAGACACAAGGAGACACTGTGGGTCCCATTACAAATTTAGTCCAAAGTGGTCATTCAAGAGCACCAAACAGCAACACTGATCATGCTGGTAAATTCATCTGTGAAGAGTATTATACAATATTAAAATCTTAACTAAACATGTATAAGTTTTAAGAAAAATGTATATACAAAAGCCTCCGTATACAAAATGTACTTTTATGTAAACGTGTATGTACTGTCTTTAACACGAATCAATTTAAGATAAGAACTTGACCAGTTTGTCAGAGGATTGCTAAGCAAAGGTTCATCTAATTAATTTACATACTGTGATGTAAGGTAGAAAGCCCAGTGTAAAAAAGTAAAAAACAAAACCCATTTCGATTCAAGCCTTGAACAGTGGTATTTGAGAGGCAGTGCCTTGATTGCAAAATATTCTGTACAGTAGTTTATGGCATGACATTCAATAGTACGTTTGGGATTTACAGTACGGGTGATATAAAACAAGTCGCTCAGGATCTGGAAGATGGATGCAAATGCCAATACACTTGGAAGAATAATTATATATTCCCGTAGAAGAATCTTGAGCCTCATTTATATAGCCTGGAAATAATCACAAAAACAATTCAGGAAAATTTAGTGACAGAATTATAAAGTAATTTAAGCAGAACGGAGGCACAGATTTTTCATATGAACATCAATATAGTTCTTTTTTAAAAATTTTTTTTAAACTTACAGCACTCACGTTACAGAAAGCAGAGCAGCCTTCTTAAAACCAGTAAAGTAGTAATAGACCTAGAACTGACTTACAAAGCTTATTGCTTACCCCTTACTGTTTCCAGGATGCGTTACCACTGTTCCACAGAGCTATGCAAGAAAGAACACAAAGCAAAACCATCATTTTCCTTTGCCCATAAAAGGAACTGAAATACTCTGCCTAAGGTGAGACAAGCTCAGCTGCCACAAACTGTTCTCAAGCTTTGACACATTTAGTCAAGAAATTTAATGGTGGCTGCATTAGAGGTTATTTGTATCTTGGACATGTATTTAAAACACTCATGTGAGATATCTATACAAATATAAATACACCTCATAGAGATTTCATTCTTTCTTGTATTTATAAAGACACATATTTACAAGTTACTCGCATCTCTTTCCAGCAAAACAATCCAGTTGATTTCAAGGGACAAAAAAAACCCTGATGGGATTGTTTACACCTGCAAAAGTACAGGTGTACCGAGATCTGTTCCAAGTCCTGCCTCTCAAAGTACCTCCCAAAAGGATTTGTAGGATATTCAAAAAAGCAAGGATAGCATGCAAGGAAAGAGTCTGCTGAAATGAAAACGAAAACCAAGACTCTATTGCTATGGGAATCCCAGACCCAGAAATTCAAAGCATATATCTCTCATAATTAGCAATTTTTCAAATTATCTAAGTTACCACATCAGAGGACAGCACTGCTTTAAACTGAATCCTTACGTTTTATTACAGTACTGTTTGAGAAACTTCAGATTTAGGAAAGTGAAGTCAGGACTGAACCAGTGAGTCTTTGTTTAAAAGATTATTTTATCTTAGTAATTTTTAGCTTATTCAGGAACACCGTATTAAACTACTCCTCAACCACCAATATATCACAGAAAACATGCTATGAACCTCAAGAGTATTAACATTCGTATTAAAGATTCAAAGACCAGAAAAGGACTTTTAAGGCCTGAGCAATTATTAGTTTCCTCTTATGCCCAATACTGAAAGTGTTACATGTGAAATGGAGAGCACGTTTGAATTAAACATCTTGGAGGTTAATTTAGGGGGTGCCTTTAAGTTGCAGAAAAGACCATGACAACTGTGATCATAAATATCACTAAAAACATCATTATATATAAATACTTCTTGCAGAAGGAAATGTGGAATCAAGATTTGGTCAGTAAATAATTATTGTAAAATACAGTTACACTATCACAGTATCATAAGGTTGGAAAAGACCTTTGAGATCATCGAGTCCAACCTATGGCCCAACACCTACACCTACTCCTACTTGTCAACTACACCATGGCACTAAGTGCCTCATCCAATCTCTCCTTAAACACCTCCAGGGACGGTGACTCCACCACCTCCCCGGGCAGCGCATTCCAATGGCCAATCACCCTCTTGGTAAAGAACTTCTTCCTAATGTCACAGTTCTAATAAATAATAACGCACAACCGTTGCAGCCATAAAAATCTGGCAAGACTTCCAAACTTTGAGTTCTCTTGGTATTTAGCCATTACTGAAAGGATGGTGATATCTTACTTCTCCACCAATATCCAAATTATGCTTTCAGTCATGAAGTTGCAAATTAAGGCACGGTAAGCTAAAGATGTCAATCATAAATTAGATCCTTCCTTAAGCAACACGGATATTTTGGGAACCCAAACAGTGAAGTTGTGGGGTGTCCTATGTTATCCTGTGGAAACTGAAAATCTTGCAACTAGCCAAGGCTTTCCAGCACAAAAGTTGTAGAGAAGAACCCAAATCTTGTCCTTGTTAAACATAACCTGAATTTTTGGTTTGTGATGTTATGCTGTTTCTGGGATGGAGACACACTGATTTTCTGCCTTCATGTTTTCTGTATACCCTGAATCACCTGCCTTTTGCACAGGAAAAGCTCCCCTCCTCACCATCTAAAAATGAAAAGAACTCAGGAGTACGACTGCATCTCAAATTACCACTTTCAACTGCTATCAGAGTTATTGCAGTATGTTTATCACTTTAGAACCACGCACTGCACTAGATATACTCCAGGTGATGAGGTAGTTAAGATAAAATTTAGGCAACTGCTTTGTTAAGTTGCTGGAAATTACTATTATATTTGCTGCTATGTGAAGAACATTTGAGAAATATAAACTATACAGCATTTGCTACAGCGACTAATCATGCAAGAAGCCATAAACAGATAATTAAGTGATTCACATTAAAATGAGCAGAAAATTGGATAGGTGATTAACATAGGAGATTAAGGAAGGACACGTGAAGGCATGCAGTTTCAGACTTGGTTTACCTTGTAAAAACAGGATTGTGTATACCATATAAATGCTCTTTATGATAACCATTATTACTATTTTCTGTACTGGAATGAAATAAATACACCAAGACAGACCATGTTAACTATAAGATGCACTATGTACAGCATGGCTTCTAAGACATGTCCATGGATGACAGTATTATATGGAAAGATAAACTGTGTCTGTACAATAGAAGATAACTTTTCCTTTGTAACATTCAGAAGTTATAGCATAATTATAATTTTACATTTTAATATTTTTATATTCTCTAAAAGTTAATTAATTATTTTGGTATTCTTGTAGAGTTGGATTCTCTAATATAAAGTCTGGCGAAATAGAACATGTTACCTCTTTTGAAGCAACAAGCTACATTAAAATATAAACCTTTACACCTGAATAAAAGGATTTTAACAAATACCAGAAAAAAGGCCTTACGTTTTCATGGGTAGGATTTCAACGCCAAAAGACACAGAAAAGAAGGAGTAATTAACTAGACACTACTAAGTGGATAATTTCAGCTGTATGAGCCTGTTTCTGCTCTCCTGACTTGTGAATGTGTAATGAAAAAACGAGCAGTGTGAGATTTGTGAAATGCAGTGCACAGGCTAACGGAACAACGAGCAAGAGTGGAAAAGAGAAAAAACCACACTGATGGGAAAATACGTAAGAACAGTTATCATAAAGTAAAATGCCAAGTCCCTGAGACAGAGGAACTGCAATTGAAAAAGGAGAAACTGGTTAGAAATAACTAAGACAGTAAGAAAGCAAATAATTAATTCAAGGAGATTGCAACGCTGGCATAATTCACCTTAATAGGTTACTGAGCAAAGCTAATCACTTGCACATTTTGAAGATATTTCTATAAATGCTGCATACGAAGCTCTGAAGATCTTATTTTGGAATTAAATTTCTCAGTGTCAGAGCTGGCAATACCTGCACAGCCACGGCAAGTCAGGGCAACAAAAGCCTCCCTGCACGATGCACTTTGCAGGCACCAAGCCAACCCTGCGGCGTTGCACAAGAACACGCAGTTCTAATGTGACAGCACAGGAGGTTCACGGATCACAGCGCCTTCATGTGAGATACTAAAACCCATTTCAATCCCTTTGCCATTTAGCTTCCTTAGGAGTATGTACTTACTCATCATACACATCCTCTGTATCCATCCTACGGTAGTATTTGGAGAGTTTTACAGCAAAAATTATGGCAGGAATTAAAAACATTGAAGAGCCTCCCAAACCAAACCAGAAGGTATTCTGAAACAAAACAAAATCCAGGAAGAAAAGATCACAGATCAAATTTATCAGAAAAGCACTGGATCATTGCTTGATATTCTAAGCATCGTTAGTGGAAGAACACAGTGGAAACCAGTGGCACTGGCCCTGTGGACTGTCTGAAGCTCCTCACGCCGGTGTGGGACACGGCACGTTAAGCATTCTACACCACCAGTGTGAACCGAAGCAAGAACACCGCCGCCTCACCAGTGTAACCACATGGGACTACGTCCACGAGCGCTCAGAGCTACACAGTCATAATGCAGCAAGACGTTACTTCAACGTAGTCAGTCTTGGGCTTAGAAAGTAAATTTGTGTCTCAGCGTCAATTTACTAGACACATTATTTATTTTTCCTTTCTTGATATTTTAAAGTAGTTGTCTGTCTTGTGGTTCTTGTCAAAATCTGAGTTTCCAGCACTTTCTTGAGGTAATTTTTAACTCGCCAACTGCAGCCCATTTGTGTAATTAATTTCATTATCATACAGTTGAACTGAGTTATCACCAGATGTTAAAATGATGATTTGTTTCAAATTTGATTTGCATTGGCTGGAGGCATTTTGACTTAAGTGACTCAGCTAAGTTCTGTTACCGGGAAAACTGTGGTCCATCTACCACCAGATGACTAGTGGTTACAAAAAGGAGAAGAGCAGCTCTGTAACTTACAAGATAACCAATGGATACAACATGATTCTGGTAGGTTAGGAGATTTCACGGTTACACATTAATGAAGGTCAGAGTGGTTTGGCTTTGGTTGGTTACGTGGACCTGGCTACAAGTGCCATAAAGCTAACCAAGAGCTAGGAGATTCCAGGCACGTGGTTTCTTATTCTATTTTTAATACATTCTGACCTCTTTCCCAGCCCTTTTGCAAGACGAAAAAGCCAAAATTACCCTTATATACCGCTACGAGTCACGCTCAAAGTCTCCACTGTACAGGAATGAATCAAGATTTGTCTACAAGTCAAGTGATAAAAAGTCCCTTTACCTCCCTGAGGTTTTCTAGATTCCGGGAAAGATACTTGAGAAAGTTTTTCCTTGGTATTTCTCACTTCCTGCCCTTGCCTCATCCCCTTAAGTTAGAAATGTTTACAGCCGAAACTTCAGATGTTTATGCTTTTCCTTTTTAAGGTGGTTTAGAATCAAGCAATCAAAGTGAAATCCACCCTTTGCAGAATTTTCATTCTGAACCAGTAGTACTGTATTTACTTTGCAATTCAAGTTGGAAGAAATTTAAAGAACA
This sequence comes from Neomorphus geoffroyi, assembly GCA_033558235.1. Classification (NCBI taxonomy): domain Eukaryota; kingdom Metazoa; phylum Chordata; class Aves; order Cuculiformes; family Neomorphidae; genus Neomorphus; species Neomorphus geoffroyi. The sequence goes on from JAUMJM010000020.1 coordinate 2,103,706, forward strand.
GTTCCTTTTACAGAATTCTTGCTAACAGAAGCCTAAGGTTAACGGGAACCTAAAACAAGTCCAGCACCGGTTTGGCTTCGGACTCGATCCAGATCAGAGCATTTTTTCCTTGCATAACTTTGGATGTGATATTTTATTATACTTCAGAATAGTCTAGCCTGAATAATTAAATGCAGATTTATGTTCAAAGAATTTCCATGTGATGCCCCAATTTTGAGTAATAGAAAACATTTCTTACCACGGAATCAGTTATATAGCTGCATAAAAAAATATCTACTGCTGTATCTATCACATTGGCAATAGGCTTGCATGCTGCTACCTCCATGGAAATCTGAAAAACAGATTAAAAAAATACAGTTTGAAATATCTAACAGAATGAACAAAAAAGAATCTCAGAATTTGCTTAGTTAGATACTGTTTACTAAATTGCTATTTCTCACCCCATCCAAATTCAAAATAAATTCCAGTGGGATGTGCTATTAACTGAACGCACACATCTTTAAAACATGAGCTTACTTTCTGAAAGGCTGCAGCTGAAGAAAGAAAAATAAACCAGGATGCTAATGACATCAGTTTGAACTAAGCAAAGTCACGCTCAGTGTTATATTAGGACAAATGGCAGATTTGAGGCTAGCCCTGGAAAAACGATACGGTGCTAAATTTGTATTTTATTTCAATCAACACAACTCGTCATTTCTATTTTCCTTCAAACAAAACAGAAGTATTTATAGAAGACAATTTAACCCTCCATAATAAGTACAAATATCTTACAAACTGAAACAAAAAAACATACTATCAATGTAATATTTTTATCATCATTATTATTTAGCTTTTTTTACATTTTTTAAATGCAGCTTCTCTCAATGAAGTAGATGCACCTTACCGACTCCTTGACCCACTCAATGTATTGCTCAAAGTAGCCAACTATGGTATCCATGTACTTTTTTGTCTCCTAGGAACAGAGAAAAGTAAGTCAATCTCTGTCCCCATGACATGATAAATTAACGTACTTGAATCAAGTAAAGCTTACCTGGACAATAACTAGAGAAGCGTTGTTATTTATGAGAAGCTGGGCAGCATTAACAGCACTAATGACATTTTTCACCTTAACCTGGAGAGGAAGAGATAGCGTTTAATATAAATAAATCTTATAATGGCTCTGCAGCCACTGTTAGTAACCCCTTGTCTTGAAAAACCAGCATCGCTGTCCTGTCACAACCTGACAAAACATGCAATTCCACACAGAACACGAGCCTGCCTAAGGATTCATGATTCTCTCTCAAAATTTGCTCACTAGTAAAAGGGAAGGCATCGGTGGTTACAAAGAGCATCTTTTCCTGGCACCTAGGTAACTGGTTTATACACTAGATCAGCTTTCTCTTCCGTCCTCTTCTCTTTCCTCAGGTGTAGAGACACACTTGTCAATGTACGCACACACAGGACAGACACAGCCCCTTTATTTTTTCTCCATAAGCTGGGAAAGTCAGTCTTGAAAAAGCTGTGCAGAACAGATGTCTAAATCCCTGCTACTACCTCAGTGCGTTCCAGTCTCTTCCAACATCTAGAAACAGAAAAGGCTGTACTGAAAATAAATGCCCTGCATACATGGCGGATGGATTTAAAACACAAATATGTTCCTGTTGCCAGAAAAAGCTTACCATAAGTTCAGACGATGTCCTCTTCAGTAACCTAATGCTCTGATTTAAAGTGCTCTATTAGAAAGGATGGGGGGAAAATAAATAAATCAAGTCATTACTGCAGCTAAGCTCTCATTTATTTTAACATTTTATGCATGCTTGGATCTTCTATAGATTACTTTTTTTCTAATACAGTTCTATATATAATGTGATATATTAACAGTTGCATTAAAACTAATATATTGTGGCTTTAATCGCTGAATCAGTATTTCACTGACAGCACTAAGTTGTGTACTGGAAGACTTCAGATTTAACTGGAGTCAGTAGCAATAAACTGAGTAAGATTTATTTGGAGGGAAGAGAGGACAGCTAAAATCAGAACCAACTGTTCAGAGAATTCTATAACTGTGCAATTTCAGAAGGGAAAAAGCACTTACCCTAGCTTTAACATATTTCTTGACAGTCAGTTTTTGTAAAAAGAAAAAGAGATGAGAATAATTAGGAGTTAATTAGGAAAGAACAGCATAGAATCAAAGCGGAACAGAAGACCTTTTCTACAGCAGGGCTTTGACAGGGACAGACATACTGTATCTGATGCCAGGATGAACTAAAAGTCTTCACGTTATGTAGAGGAAAACCTGACACCTTGCACGTATGTGATTCACAGCTTGACACTACACAACCCCGTGCCTTGCAAAACCAGGCAGAAGCAGCCCTTCCACGTCTTTTAGAGCATCAATCCTAACAGTACGGGAGCTCCCAACTCCAATACTGTTAGGAGTAGCTGACTCCAAGAAATAAAGTGTAAATGTGATAACTGCTTTTATTAACAAAGACAAATCGTAAGCAAAAAAGAAAACAAGGGATTTGGGGTTGACAGTTTTGTAAAGTTGTCCCCTGATGCTTCTTTTATCCATGTGAAATTGCAAATACAGAAAAAGTGTGGAAGGAAAAGGTCATGATTTTAGACAGTAGTATAAAATAGCAGCATTATAAGTAGGAAAACTTATTTATTAGACACATACTTTAATCAGATTACTCTTCAGTGACACAATGCAAATGCAATCTGTGCTTATAGAATAGCAAAAGTCCTGTATTTAAGAGATTTAGAGTCATATTTTCTACAAATATGTTTTAATATCGCTTTAATATTTTACCATAGCTTGCTCTAGTGGAACAACTTGCTGGTTATGAATCATTCGAATGTTGCTTGCGTGTCCTTTTAAGGCATTTTCCAGTGCTCCTTTTGGCTGCAAAACAATGCAATTAGGCAGTATAGTTCAGTAGTCTCAAAGCTTTCTAACAAAGTGAAAACCAATGGAAGTTGCACATTATACTCATCCGCTGCACAACAGCCGATGCTAACAACAGGATATGGAAATTAAATTAATTCCATGACACAAGGAGAGGAAAAAACATCATATTCATAATTCCAACCTCAGCAACCAAAAGAGATGCATTATACTGCTTTTCAGGCTATAAGATTATCGGCACAGACTGAAGTGAAGTTCCATGTGGTGTGAAAGGTAATTTTAACTACAGAAGAGTGAGCACAGCCCCCTCTCCCTCGCCACAAGCCAGACGTCGTTGCAAGTGCCCTGCAGCAAGGCACCCTGGCTGGGATGAGCGTTTCCCACTCATGGGTACTTGCTTTTGGTCAGAAGATAGGAGTTTGTGCCCTGATTTTCAAGTCTGAATGGCTGTCTGGAGCTCAGGTTTTGTGTGAAATATTATAAAATTTGATATTCCTCTCAGAAATAGATTTCCTTTTGGTGGCAAAGCCACTTGGCTGCCTGCATACACAGTGAACAAGCACTGCTAACTCCGTTTTGGAAGTGCAGGGGCAGATCTCAATGATCTGAGATGTATTTGCTTTCCATGAAGTGTTCTCATATGCGGTCAGCGGTGGTCACTGAGCAGCTTCAGGATGCTTCCTCTGCTGTACTGACAAATTACAGTATCACAGTATCACCAGGTTGGAAAAGACCTTTGAGATCATCGAGTCCAACCTATGACCCAACACCTACACCTACTCCTACCTGTCAACTACACCATGGCACTAAGAGCCTCATCCAATCCCCCTTAAACACCTCCAGGGACGGTGACTCCACCACCTCCCCGGGCAGCGCATTCCAATGGCCAATCACCCTCTCAGTAAAGAACTTCTTCCTAATGTCCAGCCTAAACCTCCCCTGGCGAAGCTTGAGACCGTGTCCTCTTGTTCTGTCGCCGGTCACCTGAGAGAAGAGACCGACCCCTGTCTGACTACAGCCTCCTTTCAGGCAGCTGTAGAGAATCCACTTACCTAATAACACAGTAGTATTGTTCCCTCCTCCACACCCTGACCTTGTTTTATTCCATTTGCACCTTTCCCTTGTTCAATTTTCTCTAATTTTGCCAGAAAACACAAACTATACACCCAAAAACTATACACCTGAAGTTAATAATATCAAATTTTTTAAGTTTGTTTTCGTAAACTTTAAGAGCTACCCCTAATAACCAAATGGGGTTATAAAATATCCTTGGAAACCAGTATATTTTTTTGAAACAACCTAATTATAAGTCATATTGTTGTGGGGTTTTTTGGTTGTTTTGGGTTTGATTTTTTTAGATGTTTCATATAAACAAAACAGCATTGCAAGCAAAAAAACCCCATACATTTTGACAGTGAACACGTAGAATATGCTATTTTTTGGCTTTTATATGAAGTAATTACTCTGCCTGATCTATTCTCCAATATAATGCTTCCTTTAGGTTCCATTACAAAAAATAATGAAAAATCAATCTACCAGCACAATATATTTTCCTTTATGAAGCTATGTAGAATATACCTTAAAGAGGCATCTCGGAGGCAATTCTGTGTAAGGGAAGGTGTCTGAAGAACCTCACTTTCACTTAGAAAATAGCCCCCAAACCACAGCAAAATTCCCCACCTGTACAACCTTTGAAATGGCACAGGAAAAATTGAAAAAAGAAGGGAAATTTGGCCAAAGATACTGGTACCTGTCCAAGTTAGCACACAGCCTCCGTGAGTTAACAGGCGACCGTGTGGCGCACTCCCAGTGCTTGGAGAGGATGTTAACTACAATCGAAAAACCCATGAGCAGCCTAACCTTGACCTGAGTGCATGTGCGGCAGCAAAAAAAATAACACAACAGGTGTGATCAAATTATGCAAAAATCTGAAGCGAACACAGCAGGAGGCTCTACTGCTGCCCTCCTCTCCCTGGAGGAGCGATGGATATTTGATAAATTCCAAACAGCACAGTCTCACACTGCTCTCTGTGTCTCTCAGCGATACAAGCAATTTTACGTACGTGCGCAGCATAACTCTCTCTCCCACATGGCAATGCAGGAATCTGGCTTGAGCCAGCGTCCAAACTACGTTTCTCATTTTGAAAAATAAATAGAAAGTGACCTTGACACGCACGGAACACATCAACTGAATATTCACTGTCCGTTAACACGCCGTGTCATTCTGCAGATCCATTTGCAGGCAACGGTGCAGCTATACCCTCTGACCACTGTCCATGCATCAGTTCAAAAAGCCCTTCAAAGCAGACAGGTTCTCTTTTGTGCATTCTCCCTCCACAATGCAGCCCCAGTTCTCATTAGAGCCCTTCTGAGCTGCCACAGTATTAATTTTATTGCTAATTGCAAAATCTTCTGCTAACTAACTGAAAGAAGATTAATTCAAATAATTTATTCCATCCTCCTCTAACCAATTTTTTTCCAACTGGGACCCTAAAATGTAGACAGCATCATAGAAAATGCTCAAAAAGTATTGCCCTTATTTCTTTAGCAAACAGTGCAATTTAAAAATCACACTTCCAAAGCGGAAACTCTACAAAAATACAGCTCATAGGCAACATTTTTCCCCAAGTTTTTCCCTACGTGACAATGCATCATGCACGTGTCTAAAGTACAAGAATTCTGTCATAGGAAGGTGAAAAACTTGGCTTTGTTTTATGCTTTTACTCATATGGTATATAAATAATAAATGTTATGTATTGTATTAGTGAATTAAACTTACCAGCTGGTCTGCTCTTGCTTCTAAGTCATTAGCAAATGACAGAAGATCAACCTTGGTAACACTCTTATTGATCTGAAACAAAATATGAACAGCAGAGAAAGAAAAAAGAATGTTGTTAATGCATTACAGACTGCTTGCACTGAACCACACCACCTACTTTGTCTACCCTTTATTTACTTAAATGTTCATCGACTTTAACTTCTGAAATGCTTTTGCTCCAAGTTTTGTGACTCTTCAAAACACACCCTTTCACACAAAGGCAGATTTTTCTCTGTTTTGTCTACTCTTACAGACACAGTTCATTTTATGCTTTGTCCCAGTCACATCTCTAGTTTACTACAGTCTCACCTCTGCCAAATACGCTGCAAAGTTTATCCCTTCTATTCCTGAAGAGCTGAAATTCAGAAGACTCTCCTTCCCAGTTTCATCCAGCAGAATGATTTTGCTGAGGTTTATCTGAATATGTTCAATTTTAAGTGCTACATCTTCTGTGTACTGAAAGAAATAAAGTAAAAAAGTCATGTGCACCCCGTGTATATTCCTCTCTAGGCACCCTCTAAAAAGCGTCTTGCTTTTGCTGACTCATCACTTCCATGAAGAAGCACACATCGATTTTTTGCTTAAATCAGTTTAGCTCAATTAAGTCTGACAGAATCCACCAGGCAATGCTGTTCCCTTACCTGCAGCACCCACACGCTCCAGCCAGGCCACCTTCTAACCTACCTACGCATCTTTCAGCCCAATGAATTACTTGCTTTCCATCACTTTTTAAGCAGGCTTCTCTCAGTAGCTGTTCGTCTCTCCTAAGAGACAGAGGTAAACCAGAATTCTCCTTCCCCTCAAGGAAATGTTATCCTTAAAAAATTTTAGTTCTACTTCTGGTCCTAATCAAGTAAATCTAGAGGAATGCAGTAGCTCAGCTGTGCCCAGGACAGACAGGACTGGATGAGTGTCCTCTAAATATGTTTAATGGTGACTAAAGAGGACTTGCTCGTTGTCCCCTGAAGTCTTCTTGCACCTAAATTTAAAATGTTATCTGTCCTGCACAGGCAGCAGAGCAATGGATGAGGAATCTGGCAACCTGACTTCCTCCCCCACCGCCACCGTTAGTCTGTCGCAGAAACTAAATTTTCCATCCTAGCGACTCTTTCCTGTTCTTTTTAACTATACATTATTTGGGGCAGGGACCGTATCTATAAAAGTGTCGGTAGAACGGAACATGGATCCCCGAGGGGTTGCTGTAATGAAGAATGGTATTACAGGCAACCCCAAAATTACAACTCATGTAATGATAATGCAGTCATGCATTACTACAGCTTAACTCAAAAGATTTTATCTATACCAACCCCTTCCCACAGAAATCAGAACCACTCTCAGGAGCACAGCACACCATACCCTGGACAAACGTAAACGTGACTAGAATCAGAAGGGAACAGACCAAGAAAGGCATTTATATAAAGGGCAGGAATCTTGGTAAACACCGCAAGTACCCTTTGCAAGGTGCTACACTTGAACTTTCTATGCGAGTTTCAAAATTAAAACCAACATCATTACCAGCACCCATTAAAAAGATATCTTGGGAAATCTTCTATAGTGCACTGAGACTGGTAAAGAACATCTTATTTGTAACTAGATTCCTTTCAGATTAGCTTGGACAGTTCTTGCCTCCTTGCAGGATGTATTCTATATAAAAAAAAAACCCTCCAGTATTAAAAAAAAAATAATGAACTCACCTATACTTTCTTTACTTACCATACTAATATTTAGAAATTCATTGATATTGAATACGTATTCTAGGTGAAGGGAAGAATAAATTCCTTTGTTCTCCTTACAATCGCTATAAAAATAAAAATATTTCAGTCTAAAACACTTGAAGATCAAATGTTAAGAGAAGATTAACAATATTTTCATTCTAAGAAAATCAGCCCTTTAGAAAAATTTCTGGCTATATTTTTTGAAGCTCAGTCTATAAGAAAGTAATTAATTAACAATTTCTGCTGCTCTCAAAGACTTAAAACTTAAAACGTTTTTTCAAAGAGCTCAACTAGTATCAATATAAAATATTACACTAAGAGTAACTCTAATAATTTGTATATAAGAGGAAAATGCTTTTGCTAGTCATTCACTAGAAAACCATAACGCCTTCTGAAATATGTGCGATTTCAGCATGTGCTTGAAATATGAAGCATGGAAGATACCACAAAAACAATATGTGTAAGTTGAATTAAATCTTGACCACAACTTTAATACCTGTACACTTTTTCAAAAGTCAAGTTAATATTTGGATTTTTAAACAGGATGCCAGACAGATAGTTTTTCCAGTGTTGATTTAGTAAGTAGGGAGTATCCAAAACCTAGAAGACAAAATTCATTAATGTTACCATAAATCCGAGTTTTCATTTCATGAATTTATACCTATGCAATTTTTTTGGACAAATATCCACATCTAAGCTTATCATCAACTAATGAAAATACAAGCAACACAGCCAACTCAACCTCTCCGGTGCAGAAATGGAATATTAAAGCTCCATGTGATCAGGAAATGCTGAATCACAGAGAAATTTCTCTCCAAAGGAAGACAGGCACGCAGTATTTACATTGCAAAGCAAATTAAACCGGGAAAGGATGAATGTGTGCAAGGGGAAGTAAAACCAGATCCAAACTCACTAGAAGTGTGTCCTAAAAAAAATGCCACACACAACTGTAGGATTCTATTCATTGTTTAATAACTTCAATAACTTCACCTTGAATAAAGTTTTATCTTCAAAGGGCTCACAGACGAGTTTTTCTACATTTCCACCTGTGACAAAAGTAAGCACCACTACGACCATCAGCACCCAGGAGAAAAGAAAACTGAATCCAACACCACTGGAAAAGAAATAAGTCAAGTGAGTTTTTGCTTTTTAAGAACAAAGTATATACATCTGGGGCAACAGTGAAGCCAACACATATAAAAACCAGTAGATGGTGGAAATACTTGTGTTTTACAAATATGTTCCTGCTCTCTGAAACATCTTACACGTTTCAACCCTGTAAAGTCTTCAGCTAAAGTGCCTCTAAAGTGCTCACACGTGCACTGGGTGTGCAAACGTTTCTAAGAGTTAAAAGCCAAAAAAGCATACAATTTTCTTTTAAAGTTTGACTCTCTAGCCTTGTGCTCTCAGAAATGTTTTAGAGACATTTCAGATGCAATCTTCTCTTGCAACCAGTAGAAATGACGTTAAACCAGTACTAAGAACTTCTAAGAGCAACCCCAAACCACCTAAAGCGCTCTGAGAAAGGCAAGTGTATGCCTCCTTGGATGGCTTTTTTTTTCCCTTTTGAGCAAGTGCTCAAGCGTACTAAAAAGTTACAAATTCCCTTTGCATTTTCAATTATTTATTCCCACTTTTTGCTATTTCCAAATGGTCTTGCATACAAATTCATTAGGGACAACACTCATCTTAGATCAGTAGATTCAGAGGTTTTATCCTTTAGCTATGACCCTCAAGGAAAGAGCAACCCAAAGTCCCCAAGTCCCTCAGTGGAAGTACGTGAGATTAATATTTATTTTTGGTTTTGTTTTTTTTTTTTTTCCAGCACATACAAAGTCTGAAACAAAAAAAGAGACTGTGCCCGTAACTCTTTTTATTTAACAAATTAAGAAAATCAGTTATGATCACCTTCAAACCAGTGCTTTGAATTGACAGAGAGCTGCATGCGATGCTGCCAGTGCTCAAAGCAATTCCGCAGATCGGTTTCTGAAAGGCTGTGGAGGATCTCTGTCATTTTTGCTTTCACATCTTCTACCGAGAAAAAACGGGTTGCTTTGAGCACTGACTTTGGGATCTCTTCACTGTCAGCCTCAGTCAATAATGGAAAAGTTTCCATCATTTCTTCAGTTTCACAAGAAACTGGATGTTAACTCACTGTTCACTCTGGCATATTGGTATTTTCTGATCGAGAGTAAGAAAATGTCTGTATTTGAGTATGTGTCCACTTGCACTAAGTGAAGCAATCGAGTTGAGCCTTGTCTTCCTGGGACAGCTTAGAACACGTTCTATAATCATCTCTTTGTCTCTCCTCTCCCACTCCTGGCTCCCGAGTTATAGGGCTAGGCTCGGGTTTTTTTGTGTCAAACCTCATATACATAGGTAACACAACCAATTCTTTTATCACAGTATCACAAGGTTGGAAAAGACCTTTGAGATCATCGAGTCCAACCTATGACCCAACACCTACACCTACTCGTCATCTAAACCCTGGCACCGAGTGTCTCATCCAATCTCCTCGTAAACACCTCCAGGGGCAGTGACTCCACCACCTGCCCGGGCAGTGCATTTCATACATTTTCACAGATGTATCTTTCAAAATCAACAAAACACCCTTCTACAGGTATCTTTATTTTATTTTTCACCAGTAAATGAAACTTACGCCATAAGAAAGTTTCCTCCAGTGTTGGAGATGCAGCCTCTGGTTGTTGGAGAAGCGTGTTTATCATAACCGCAGGTGCCACACAGCAATCCAAGATAGTAAAAGACCAGAATCAGGACCACCATGCAGCACAGAATGAGACAACCCAGCCACCTATAAGAATAAAGGCCAAAGTGCTTGGTTATTAGCATGCAAATAACACCGGAGACCTGCAGAATCCATCAGGCAATACTGTATTGTTAACTGGCCCACTGTGACCCATCTGTGTTGAAATGTCAGCAATGAAAACATGCTTTTCCTACACTAGCGTATAGTTTGGGCCACAACATAATCACTGTTGGATTACAGACAGCTGCTACTGAAGGGCTGAGGAAGAAACCACGGGAACAAGGTGTTCCCAACTCCAGTTACTGCAGGTAAACGGTACTGAAGCATCAAAGCGCTCCAATAGGCAAACGATGACTCAGAGGAGGGAGATGCTCAAACAGCAATTTATTCAAGAAGCAACACAGAAATTTATGAATGTGAACTGGATATTTGTCATTAAGTACATAATCACTCTTACTGTAAGGTTTACTACTTTTTGCACACAGTGTGTTAGGACTCTAATTGTAAGTAACTGTATCTGTGCTGGAATGCTGTCAATATACGGAGCAGTCAATGGAATCTGATCAAGAGAAAGATCTTGGAGAGCAACTGAACTTTCATTTTATTAATTAAGTCACATTAATAGTTCTATCTGTCCACATATTTGGAGCACATCCATTTATTCACACATTTTATATCTCATTCTAGCCTTTCACTGTCTCCCAGTTCCCTCTGCTTTTCTTTTTCCCTTTCATCATCATTTCTCCCAGCTTTATTTCTTAAGTTCCCGTATCTCCTCCCTGTACCTTTGTAGAAAGAAAGCAGGAACCAGAAAAACAAAAAAACCAGAGAGACTACTATCATAATGAACACACAAAGCCAATAATAAGAAAGAAAAATATTAATGACAGGCCCATTCCTAAAAGAATATTTATTAAGAACTACAAATAATGCACCTGTAGTTAAGGAAGGGATAGACAGAAAAGAATGCAGGCAACCACCAGCCTCTTGGTTTCATTTGTGCTTGAACTACCACTAGGTTAGATTTGCCAAGAATGGGTATTTTAAGTGCCAGGCAGATTAAATATATTGTTCCACTTTTCTGAATCTCAGTACGAGATTAACTGTAGTAGAATAAAGCAATATATTTATTCGGTTAAATGCAATTGGAGTCTCAAAGAGAATACTGATAAATTTGCCAAATTAAGGCTCAACACTGCAAGGAAAGGAATGGGCTAAAGGTAAGGTTGTAAGTAAGGTTCTTAAAGTTCAGTCCTCTACTCAATTTAACATTGCATTAAAGCTATTAGCACACTTGTTCTGTAGCAGTGAAACTGATTATGACTCGCAGATAAGTGCAATTATCAACTCGAGGATCAACTGAAGTGTTAAAATGTAGGGAGAACTTTGTTGAGTTTGAGGACTGAAATTACTAAAACTGGACAAATTTAAATGGTATGAAATTAAAAGATTTTTGCTTCAAAATTTGAGACTATTACTCAATTGTAGAAGTCACACAGATCTCAAATAGGAAGAATGTGTATTTCTCAAGTTATAATAGACCTATGCATTCACAAGGACGGGAACAAGCACAGGGGCACAAAGATTTACAAGGTGCGAAGGAGAATCCCTGCTACTCCTTCTCTGTGGTAGAAAGGGTGCAGTAAAAAGGGAGTAGCTTCAGCGTCTCTCGGATCCTATGCTCTCACAATTTACCTGTAACTCAACAAAAACAAGCCCTAAACAAGAAGTTGCCCTGGCACTGTGAAACAATCCATTCCTTTATGCATTACATCTTCAATATCTACGTTAAGTACATCCTCCTTGAAAAAGACCTGATGCCTCCAGAGCAGAAACCACCTCCTGCTCTGCAGTGGAACAGCACCCAGTGAGTAGTGGCTTTCACCAAAATGTCAGTAACAAGCAATCGCCTTATAGCACCTTATGTTCATCATGAACAATTTAACTGCCTTTACAGAACATTAAAACATCACCAGTATTAACAATAGGTAGCACTTCACCCCTGCCCTATTTCCTGGACACACCTGTAGAAATCGTACTGCTCCACTACTGGAAAATAATCTTGAACGTATGTTTCGCTCTGTGTAAGATATATCATCAAATCTGCTAAAATCTTCTGAACAGGGAGCGTTTTCGCAAAGGTAGTAATATTTGAACCAATGGATTCCAGCACGTTTTTGATATCTAAAAGAATAAACGTATCGCGCTGTTACAAATTCATACAAGAAATTTAAATTCCATGCATGCATTATAAAATGTTATTAAGCCATTTGCCACATGTAACAAACAAGCCATGAAGACAAGCGTGAGGAAGAGACAAGCAGGCAACAAAAACATCGAGCTTCAAAGTAACACAATGGCATTTTAAAAGGCAGACTTTATTTTTAGCATTCAGTTTAACGATGAAAGGTGTAGATGTCGAGCCAGAGTTCTCTCTTTCCTTTCATTATAATGAGTGTGTCACTTCTCATGTAGCCAGCTTAAATCTTGCTCTTCATGCAATATTGCAAACGGTAACACTGAGCAAGACAATTAGCCACTAAGTGTATGAAGAAGATGAAAATCTATCTAAATTCCATCCCCTGGGAACACAACACTGTGAAAGAAATTAGACTGCCTGTATTGAGACTCTGTAGTAGTTATTGTCAATTTTATTAAAGAAGATGCCTTAAATAAATTCATCCCAATTAGTTACAACGTTCTTGAGGTAATGATCAACTAAGTCGATTTTATTCTCAAGTTATGAACAAACATGCTAGCCTATACTTACAGTTTCCATTCACACTATTTACATAAACAAAGACACGATTAATTTGCCTATTAAACATTTTGTGTATTTGTAAAATGCAGCTTTTGTTTCTTGTCCCCTTCTTTCAATTTAGAACATCACTCGCAATAGCAGGATGTATAACTATGGGTTCGTAGTAGGCAACACCTGTCTTTCTACAACAACAACTGGACAAGGTTTTGGCTGTTTTGATGTTTACTCTTCTAAATACAACCAGGCATATACTCTTTTTTTGAAACTTTACAAATAAATGCAATTTTTTTCTAGTAAAACTATTTTTTAAATTTGATTTGTAACACAAACTCAGCGTTTATAGAAATAAAACCCCCAACAACGTATAAACAGATAAATTGAGATGGCCTGTCTGTGTTCATGCGTATCAGCAGATACCAAAAATGAATAAATCTGCACTAGCTTTCCTAATGAAAAGTATAACATCAGTTTTAGAAAAGTGCCTCATTTTAGGCAAGTTCACACAGTATACTATGCTTGTACACATACTGTGTTTCATTTTTGCCCAGGGGGAGGAAAGAAAAAAGAAAAACTTACAAGGAACAGCTGTTTATATATGCAGAACAGGTCCACAATGCAAGAACAAAAATTAAAACAGATTAGTATACCAACACTATACTATATTTTATTCAATGTCAAGTGTCCAGGTACTGTTAAAGAGTAGCAGTTTAAAGCCAAAGTAACAAAACAATTAAGATAGACATTTAAATTACCCTTAAGGCATATTTTTACCTCCCCTTCACCATCCACTACATTTTAATAGAGCAGCAGGCAGGTTCAGGTTTTTTTAACATCACATTCCTAAATACGCCCTGGACACCTCCGCGAAAGAAAATCAGCTTCTCAGGCAAATAAAGATAACGCATCAGCATGCAGTTGGGATCCCAAGGTTTCTCATTACTTGAATGCTAGAAAGGCTAAGAAATAAAACTCCTCCATAAACCACCATACAGTCTATTTTTAGATTTAATTTTGGGTCCTCAATAAGACACAGTTGCTTTCTATAGGGTTTTTTTTGTGGCACCAAATTAAAAAAAAATGATAAGTTTTAAATTTCCATTTTTAATGATTTTTAGCCCAGAAAATATATTATCAATAAAAGAAAAGAAAACGATCAGTAAGTGATGTATAAATACCAACATTAAACAATGAAAGTGAAAAGATGGTTTGTTCTTACCTGATAATATGTTCCTGGTTTGATTCACCACTAAGTCTGGAGTATCATTAAATGCTGCATAGCCCTATGAATAACAGTTGGAACTACAATAAGTTTCTCATTGCCAAATTATTTACATTTTTTTCCCTTTACATACAGTGTAAAAATACACACAAGCTACAATATATGTGGTAATACTCTGAAAAACACATTTTAATCATTGCATTTTAGAAGGGGTTAAAGCAAAATAGGAACTCAACTATACTTCAGATGCGGTTTGCTCTCCGGTTTGTTGTTACCCACCTGGCTGACCAAGGAAAACCAGTTCATGCCATTTTTCTGGGTTTCATCAAGGCCTTTGATACTGTCTCTCACTTTATCCTCCTACACAAAACAGCCAGCATCCAGCTGGACAAACAGTGCAGTGGGCGAGCGACTGGCTGGTGGGTTGGGCTCAAGGGTCATTGTGAATGGGGTCACATCGGGCCAGTACCCCTTTAATATCTTCATAGATGACCTGGATGCAGGACTTGAGAGTTTATTAACCAAGTTCGCTAATGATGCGAAACTGGGGGGCGCTGTTGACACTCTTGAGGGCAAAGAGGCCCAGCAGAGGGATCTGGACAGACTGGAGAGCTGGGCATTCGCCAACACATGAAGTTTAACAAGGGCAAGTGCCAGGTTCTGGCCTGGGACAGGGTAACCCCGGGTACACGGACAGCCTGGGGTGTGAGAGGCTGGAGAGCAGCCCTTGCGCAGAGGGACCTGGGGGTTCTGCTCCACAGCAAGTGGAACATGAGCCAACAGTGCCCTGGCAGCCAAGAGGGCAACCGTGTCCGGGGGTGCATCCAGCGCGGCATCGCCAGCCGGGCGAGGGAGGGGACTGTCCCCCTCTGCTCTGCTCTGGGGCGGCCCCACCTTGAGCACTGGGGGCAGTTTTGGGCACCACAGGGTAAAAAGGACATCAAACTCCTGGAGAGTGTCCAGAGGAGGCCACAAGGCTGGGGAGGCTCTGGAGGGGAAGGCGTATGAGGAGCAGCTGAAGGCACGGGGTCTGTTCAGCCTGGAGAAGAGCAGCCTGAGGGGGGGGATCAGAGCTGTTTGCTGCCTTCTCACAGGGGAGGGAGGTGACCCAGGGGCTGAGCTCTTCTCTCTGGGGCCCTGTGACAGGGCTGGAGGGGATGGCAGGAAGATGTGCCAGGCAGGGTTAGGTTGGGCATCAGGAAGAGGTTCTTCCCCCAGCGGGTGGTGGAGCACTGGCACAGCTCCCCAGGGAAGCAGTCCCGGCACCGAGTGTGCCAGCATTCCAGCAGCATTTGGCCAATGCCCTCAGTCACAGGGGTTGAGTGTTGGGGTGTCATGGGCAGGGACAGGAGCTGGACCCGATGATCCTTGTGGGTCCCTTCTCACTCAGGGCATTCTGTAACTCTATGTGTTACAGTGTACCAGTTGAAAAGGCCTCTTAGCAATTCTATGCATTCTTGACAGGAAATGCAAGTTACAAAGAGATCGAGCTGCTTCTAAACAGACTGCAACGCCTTCTTCAGTGCGAAGGGGAAAGAAAGAGTCTAAACTGCGGGGACCAAGGTCACCAGCTCACCTGGACAGAAAGAAGAGGCCACTGCAGTGATGCTTGAAGCCTTACTTCCTGCAGGCCTGATCACTTCAAAAGCAGGCAGGGGTCTGAGCCCCCTTCTCGCAGCCTTTGGCATCAGAAAGTGCCTTCTATTTCTAGCAAACTTTTTCAGATTGCTAGATTTTTAAAACTGCTTAAACTAAGTCATTTTTTTTCTAGGTGAAAATTGTGGTGTTTTATGGATAGTCTTGAAAAAGTATTGATAATAATCACATCAGTTTCATTGCACCAGATTTAATATGAAATACTTAAGGAATTTGAAAAACATATTTCAAAGTATTCAAAAATACATTGCAATTAATTAGGAGAGTGTGGTTTTTTTACTTTGGTTTGAACCAAAAAAATATAGAACATATTAGTAGGTCCATGCTTCTGCCTTTTTGCTTTTTAAGGATTATTCTTGCAAGCAGACAATTAGCAACATATTTTTGATCTATAGTAATCTGGGGATATTAAGTACATTCATACTTTCAAATATTAAATCTTGGTCAAACAATGGAACAGTAAGGATATCCACCATGAGGCACGATAAGACAGGAACAAGAAAATTCTTCTTAAGAAAGTCAAGGGAAAACAAATGAGATGTAAGTATCCCAGTTTATTAATTAAGAGTTAAGAATTCTGTCAAGAAACATACCTTTTGAACCAGACTTGAAAGGTCTATTTTAAGGACATCGTTGACCTTGGCAAGCTGTGAACTCACTCCTGGCAACTAGGAAGCAAAAAGCATTCTTGAGTCAGATCAAAGCAGTAGTTTTGCTAATTTACTAAATATTTCAAAGACAGGAGAGAGGGTAAAGAAACCAGAATGATAATTTGTAGTAGAAACTTTCTAGCTCACTCCCGAAACCTTTGCGGTACAAAAGCAAAGCTTAACCTCAATTTTTGGGAGGGCAGATTATTTCACTGCCCAGAGCAGCATTTTAATGTAGCTGCTTGACACACATTTTATCCTCTTCTACACAGAAGATAAAAACAGTGACTGAAATTACCGAGAAACACAGAATAAGGGAAGGTCTCTTATCTCCCGAGTGACAGCACACACCAAGCCACTAAGTTGCAGAGATACTACTGGGTTTATTCAAGGCAATCACACCTAAGAGTCTGAAAAATATTCTCTTACCCCACTAAAATTGGCATTGATGTTCAGCTGATGTAATGAATTCCTAATGATATTGCAAGTTGAAGCAGCCTGAGCTGCAGAGCACGCAGAATCATTGAGGGTGTTGCTTAGGTGCATTTTAACATTGGTCAAGTTTGCGTGAAGCCTCTCTGTAGCCTCCTGCAAAACCTCTACAGAGACGCTCACATTTTCCAGTGCTTCCTTCGTCTCTCTGATGGCTGCAATGTGAAGTTTTTTAAAAAAGCTTTAGTTAGAAACTAGTCTATAAATACAGATATGAAGAGAAAGTGCACGCACACATAAATGCTACGATGTTCTTCACAATACTGATATAAACAACCCTGCCTCCCTCCTAGAAAAACCCCTTAGCACAGAATTTATTGCAAATAAAAACACATCATTTATGTTTTCCTGCAAAAGAATGTGCTCAGGCTACTTTTTTTGACATTCCATCGACTTCCCAGATTACTCTTTTCTATTCTTTCCCTATCGAGCGGTTTCAGTAAAGAACTTCAACATTTGGTCACTGGAAATTAAAAGAAAGCCCATATGCACAAACCAGTATTTTTAGTATTTTGCTTATAATCCAACTCACAAGTTACGTAGCTGCAAGATGGAAAGGGAAGAGATCACGTTGCATCTGCCCAATCGTTAATGAGTGTTCAACACTGTCTGGCTTTCAATTTCATCTCAATCACACCAAACAAACAAACAGAACCACCAAACAGGTGTTTAGTAAACAAAAACCACACAGACAGAACTAAAAATACACAAGTTACAAAAATAAACTGCACTTCACACAACACAATGTTTTATCGGAATTTTTACCTTTGATAGCCCTTTCCACTTTGACTTCAAGACAAATAAGAGAAACAAAGCAAAAAGGGACAATGATGATGAGTGAATGAGAAAGAATTCATGAATAAAAAACCCAAAGTGACTCAGATTTGTGGATGTCTTTCCCTTAGCTCTATAAACTGTACCTGAAAAAAACTCTTACATAGAAAAACTAATAAAGGATTATTTTCTTTAAAAGGAGACAGAAATAAGCATGAGCAATGCCAAACTCAAAGACAGAATGAAGACATGATGCTTAGCACTCTCATAACAGGCTTGGCAGCGCACAGGATGGGTCTATGTTTATTCCCTCATCTGTCAAAGACAAACCTGCAAAGACCTAGGGACAGCTCTTAAAGCACCGTTTTCCTACTCTCCCTTATATTCAATGGAAAGGGACAACTACCTGGAGCAGGGAATTCAGGTCTTCTCTCTCTTCAATGACTGATAAAACCAGGTAACAACAATGGCACGTAAGCATCGATTTAGTTTTTAAGTATTAAAATATCTGAAATCTTCAGTTTGAAAGAAATACCAAAGCATGCAGAAAAATGGGAAATCGAATCCTAGTACTGCATACAGTCATCCCATGCTGAGCACTAGAGAGATGATGCCTCTCTTCCCACGGCAACAGAACATTAATACAACACTATCTTTACCTCCTGCCATTGTCAGAGCTGCATCGAGTGCAGGACGTACTTCTTTCCCCAACTGTTCTTGAACTCTGCCGCCAAGCAAAGGTCCAACATCTGTAGGATGGAGAGATTAAAAAAACATTACATATTAGTTCACTTTAAACTACCTCTTAGACTAGGTGCATATATTACTAAAATTTCTCTAAGGCCTGACAGTCAGAACTTAGTGACAGAACATAATGCAGGAACACGGTTCTTCTTTAGGTAGCTATAAGCCTATATATGAGAGCAGTAAACCAAACCATGGCACACAATATTCACTAGTACTTGATCAGGCATGTGACACCTCAACAAAATCCAAAATATGTGTTTCATCGCATTTACTACATTTTTGGAAACAGACTTTTATTTCCACAATCTATTTTAAAGAGGTCCAACACCTGGACAGGAATTTTGTGGCACAGTCTTTCACTATATCATGGTTTTTGTAGGGGAACCGAAACTGGAAAAGGGATTTTTTCCCCTTTTCCTGTTCCTCATGTATCCAGCAATGTCAAGGTCACCCATGACGCAGACCTGCCAGCCACCTCTGCTGAAATCCCTTAAGCGTGTTAAGCCCGCGTCTCCAGCCCTTGCCCCCTCGTGCAGTGCATTCAGCACTGATGCTCACAGCATTGGCTTCGTGCTTACACCCATCCCCACCTCCAAACCCTCCCGTCTCGTGGTCCACAAAGAGAAATGAAGCTCAGTTCAGCAAGCAGACAGGCAAATAAAGAGCAGATTTTGGTGAAACACCTCAGTGTAACAGATCCTTTAGAGAGCTGCTGGGTCCCCTCTGTTTTCAGATCACGGCAAACAGCTTTGTGAGTTTTCTGGCTCTCGACGAGCTGGGAATACTGCATGGCACAGAAGCATCCATTACCGTCAGCACTGTCACATCTGACTTGGGATGAGAATTTTTATCAAGCAGAAAACAGTTCCGAGCATTTCCTTAGGGTAGGCAAACTGAACTCATCTCCATTTCTCTTGAGGTTTATGCTACTGTTGAATCCCTTAGAATGAAATCCTCTTGTCCCCAGGTGTCACACACTTAATGCTGGTATTTCAAGAAAATAAGAGCTATTTTTATTTATTGATGAGCGCTCTCATCACAGGTCCAGCTAGGGTCATGTTAACTAACATATTAAATTGGCATTGACAACAAATAAATATTTAATTTGAAATTTCAGTTTGGAGTGCCTGGGAAGCCACAAGCTAGTAGTTGAAATGCTGATGTCAATTTATTATTTTTATTATTAACTTAAAGATGACAATATATTTTCTAAACCAAAGTGTTCCTGCCTAGAATTAAGTAGGAAGATTACTACTGCTACTTTTGCAACCACATTCAATGCGCTTTAGTAGCCTCATATAGAGAAGACACATTGACCTCAGGGCATGCCAAGTCAGCTTCACTGAAAACCACCTTTAAAAAGACTTCTTAAACCTAGACAGAAGCACAGATTGTGGGCATGGTAAGTCGATTCATGAGAAGTGCCTGTCACAGTTCCATAATTTGATCCCAGCATCAATCCTGTTTAAAATTGGGTTTGGTATTTCTGTCTTTCTCTTCAGTTTGAAATGCAAACCTGTATACATTCATTAACACTTACTGACAATGCATCCTGAATTCTAATCAGCACTGAATATGGCTGTCTCTTTCTATTACTATCAGTTACGGAAAGTGATGCTTAAATTAAAAAAAAAGATCAGTGGTTTGGTTGTTCCTGTTTACTGAAAGCTTCAGAAGGTGACGCCTTGCATTGTAACTCTGCTGAAGGGGAAAGTGCACCAGTTGTATTTCATGTTTTATCACCTGCTCTTCAACTGCTCGTTCTGAAATGGCAAATACGTTAAGCAGCTTTAGAAAGAAGATAAGCTTATGCCTTGAATTCTATCCGAGTAGAGGACAAAGGTATAACAACAACAACAACAAATAAATACAGAGATCCCTCACTCACTGGAACCATCAAAACAGCTAGTAGCTCCTTCCTTGACATTTGGCTCCACAGTCAAAAACTGAGTAATAATATTCTAAAAAAGCATTAAGTATTAGTGGTTACTGAAAATAAAATATTAGCCTGACGTATTGTATGAGCAATTTAATCAAGGACTTCTACTTCAGGAAATAATATGCATTACACAAGCTCTGAGACATTTTATGTGAAAAGAATTTTGGATTTTAGTCTCATTTAGCATTCACAACAGCACTTCCGTTTGAAAAAAATATTCCCACAAATAAAATTTCACTTTCTATTATGAGCTACTTACATTATCTTATTGAAGTCTTTAAATACACATCGCTAACCCCCTTCAAATCAAAGTACTTACTATTTAGGTCAGAGATTGCTTTATCCTTCGTTGTGTTGTACTGGCTCACCAAGTAGTCAATTTGCTGAAAAGAAGATGATAAAAAAAATCTATTAAATAATTGGAAAAAAGTAATGCTTTTAAATGATGAGTCAAACTGCCACTTCGAAACAATCAAAATATTTGTGCAAAGCCACAAAATCCTGGCTCGCTACTGTTCTCAGTTAATTAAGTATTTTAAAACCTTGCCTGGCAGAACTGCATGTAATAAAAGATGTGTTTAATTGAGAAATCTACTTAATTGGAACATCTATGGGGTAATTGGTTCAGCTTACAAGCGTTAAGTAGCAGGAACTGTGGCCTTATGAAGGCTTTAAGTCAGGCAGGCCCTAAGATTTTCACGTCTTCATCTCTGTTATTTGACTGTTCTAGTGGAATTAGTTCCTCCTTCAGGGAGAGACACGTGGCAAGTCGATGGGGTGCTCACGGTTGGACTCGGTGATCTCAGAGGTCTCTTCCAACCTTACGATTCTATGATTCTAATTCTGAAGCAATTCACCAACCAGACTGGCTTGTATCTGGGCAGCCTCTCAGAGCTTCTCTTGTGGAAAGGAGCTGGATGCTCTTTCTTAACACAGAGAGTTTCCCTTACCCCTACATGGATTCAGCCCCACCACAACTTGGGCTCTCTCAAGACACCATAACAATACAAACCAGCAACTTAGTCATCACCTGGGTTTGGAAAAAAAGCTGTCAAAGAACCATGCTATGTGGAAATCTTACCGCACTAATATTGAAAAGACATTAAATAACCTTCATTGATTTATGCATGTTTAAAACGATGCGTTACAAATCCTACCTCAATTGGGTTGAAGTAACGTAAGGGTCAACACACTTGACAAACGGGGTTTGAATTTTTAACGTGACTCAAATGTGTAGCAAAGTGCATCTGATTTGTAGTCTCAAACTTTCCATGGAGTAAAGAAAAAAATAACAAACTATAACCCATGAATCAACCTATCAATCACACAGCAGTGGATGTAATTAAATGACAAAGTATGAAGCAGACCTCCTTTTTCTAAAGAAGGAGAAAATAAAAATTCAGTTTCCTTCTAAGGAGGCTGTAGGTCTATTTTGTTTGTTTGTTTTGTCTTCCTAGGCTAATCTGAGGGCTACAATCGTGAAGGGCTACAGGTTTTGCATTGTCTCCAGCAATGTCACAGACAAAAGGCGATTTTGTGTAACTAATAGCGTTATCGCTCAACACTCATCATCTGCAAATCTTCCATGACATGAACTCTTAACATGCGACTTCTTTCTGCAAATCCTCTTACATGCTGTACACCTCATACTGATGAGACAAGGACATTAGTTAGGATTTCAGAGCTTTACAGCAAATTAGTTGGATTCTACAACTTTTTCAAGAAGCTGAAGTCCTCCCCTCCTCAAGAAATTCTTACAAATGTGTGAGTATACTTGATTCCCACTGTCAAAAGGGACTTAAAAGATATATCTGATGACTGCATCATTAAGTGCCATCAAGTCTAAAAAAGTAAAAATTAATAATCCTGCACAGAAACTGAAAACCTGCTACATAACTGAGACTTTGAAGAACCCCTGGCACAAATATTCAAGTCTTGACACTTGTAAATTCAAAAATTCAGGTGGTTTTATTACCTTTTTATCTAGTGTCTATTTTCTTCCTCTATTAGGACAGCTATTTATATGTAATAGATTTTCTACTCTGACGTTCCCGGTTGTCAGCACTCAGTGTGCTGGGAAGAGGAGTTTAGTGGTTTCTGTCGCAACTGGATTGTATCTTTCTGTGCTGGAAGTCAGCCCCGGACTGACAAAAAGCACGGCGTTTCACGAGAGAGACCATGGCGTGACCTCCCCTTCCTGCCATACACCTCCTCCAGCGGGCTGTTACACCACCACGTGCAAATGAATAACGGCGTAGGGAACAGCTCCAGCCATGGAAACATTTACTGGCATCCCCCAGATGTCTCCTGTTCGCATACAGTGCTGTCAGCAGAAAACCAGCTCATAGGTTACGGGAACCCAGAGTTACTGGGACTGGAATGCTACCACACTCAAACTGAATTTTCGAATCCCGCATAATTGTATCAATTCCACCTATTTCTAATTTATCAGTCACACAGAAGTAAAACAGATTAATTACATTAAACTTAATCAATTAAAATTAATGAAAGCCAAAATAATAGGACTGTTGGGTTTTTTCTCCCTCCTGATAAATAAAGCATTGAAATTTGTACATGGGAAAGGTTACAAGTCTTCCTTATTAGCATTTCTTTTTTCTTTCAATACAAAAAAAAAAAGGTATGCAAAGGCCTACTTTGCAGACCCAAAGAAAGTCTGAAAGTATGATCCTGTTCAGTACAACACAGTATAACACTGGTTTAAAGAAGAAACAGTTAAAAATGTTTCTGGAAAAGAAGTTATTGTAGCTCAGTCCCAGAGCACACACGAGTCCAAATACAAGGAAACAGGAAAGAGCAACAAGGAATGCAAGTTTTCATGGAATAGCTCTTTTTTATATGCATTCCTTCTAAAATCATATTTCCCCAGATGATTCACCTTCTGCTAATAACCTACACCAGGTCAGTAGAGGAGAAGGGCCTACAAGCATCAACACAGCACAGTCCAGGAGTTCAGCTCTGAAGTTGCTCAAAGAATGGTCACCCATCAAGATAACTCGTAAACATTTACTGCTACATGAAAATGTCTTACCTTCCATCATTTATTCTTCTTCGCGAGACGGACACACAAAAAATAAACAGAATTCTGTGTGGTTTATATTAAATAGAAAGAAACAATAGCTTTCTGCAGTACCTCTTCCTTACACTTCTCCCCTCCCATCCCCGTTCCCCAAAACAAAAAAGTTCTTTACCGCTGGAGTGTCGTTAAGGAAAGTTTTCAGATCTTTAAAGTTACTGTTCACCAGTTTCTTTGCTCCTCGGACTTGGTTAGTTAAATGCTGGTTGGCAGCATATGCACAGAGCACTCCAACGCTGCAAAAAATGCAGATAATAGGAATTTTTTATTACCATAAATTCCCATTCTGACATAAAACAGAAGCAAAAACTACAGCCAAAAAGTCAATATTAATAAAGGTCTCCATACATTTACACACTCTCTTTTTCTTATTGCCAGTTCTCACATGCACCACAAGGCGGAGCAGAGGAATTAGCGTAAGGGCCAATATCGTACTACTAATTCCACAACAGAAGGGAAAAAGTGATGTCAACCCAAAGTCTTCAGAAGTTATTAACATACAGCTACTTATCCATTTGCAATGAAACTGTCAGAAAATGTGTATAGCCTAGGTAAATGGTATGAAATGTTAGGCTTTCACACGTATCATTAACCTTGACATAGCTACAAGCAAATGCTCATAAAATAACTGCAAAAAAGAATATTTTGCATTTGAAAACTTCAGCAACATTTACTCAGAATGGCCCAATTTACATAATTGTATGGATCTTCTAAGAGTTGAAGAGTCCCTATTAATGCTAAAATAATATATAAGCATTTCCTGATAGCAGAACAAAAGGTGGAAAGTGAGCTAGACTTCCAGTCAGCACTGCTGCTGATTATTTCCTATTTGATCATTCCCCACTGTAAAATTCTAATTACAGCACGGCAGAGCTGCACAAACAGTAAGTGAAAAGGCAATTAAAAGACCCATTAGAGGCTTCAAAAGCTCTCTTAGCATACACGCTCCTTATTTTTTTGTCTAGTTTAGGTGTAAAATAGACTTAAACAGGATGACTTTTTGTTTTCGAACATCTTGCATTCACAACAGAAAAGCACAAGAAAAGTCAAGTAACAGCCTCAAAAGCAGGCTGCCTACAAACCTACTTGATGGATTAAGTACTAACTGCTCACGGATTTAACCAGCAGATAGCACAGATCCACTGAACGCAGGTGTGATGCATCCCCAAAGGGGCAAACGCTGCCTCGAGGCTGCAGCCAGGTGCATTACAGGCAAGCCTTGATGACACATTTGTTCGGTCTCTGCACAGCTCAATATTAGAGAGAAAGGACCCTGAAAGGCCTTTACAACATTCCAACGGCTGGAGAAGGGAGTCAGCAACACAAACGGTACCATACTCCTCCCAGGCTGTCAAACACCCCGAGCTGGGCTATCAAGATGACCTAAATAACAATATTTTCAAAGATGAGAAAACCTGTAACAGTCTCCCTGCTGGGCAAAATATCCATGGCAAGTATAATTCTTGCTCCAAACAGTGGATGTTCAAAGGAAGCCATAATACAGCAACAAAAAGGAGAAATGAGATGGCAGAGAGCAAACGCGTACCTCGAATAACGTGATTCGCATATCCTGGCAAGGAGACCCTGGCAAAGGGAGCAAGCACACTGATGATGCTCATCTTCTCTTATCAGAGATCCAAAACCAAATAATCATCGTTATTTTGCTTCTCCTACCTAAGATTTCCCAAACAAGGTAAAGCCTTGTTCTCCCAGTAAAACTGGTCTCAAGCACAAGAATTTTTGCTGCTCTGACAAGTACCCTCAGCTGGAAAACTGTTTTCAGAGCATGATACAGGGCGAGATGGCAAGACTACACGCTATGGGCGCTGCTCCATCAGGATTGCTCACTAACGTTTTTCTCAATACCCCAAAAAATTCAGAGCAAGATGACAGAGTTTGACATAAATTTCACGGCAATGTCATCAAAACTATCAACCACCTTCCCAGAAGCCACCAATGAACAAAGGGACACCGACATTTATCTTCATACTTAAGTAACAGCAAATGGCAGAGTTTTATTTCACTATAACCAGCTCTCAAACGGGCATTACCATCAGCTGGAATGAGAATTCACAATACAGAAAATGCCAAGAAACCGAGCAACTTCCCACATAAGCAGAAGTAATTGGTTTCATTTTCCACGCTGGCAATATGTTACTTCTTTTCACTCTGCAGTGATGGCAATTGTTTTTAAAACTTTTTTTTTCTTTTTTTAAATCAGAAGACAAACTATCTTAAGCTATCAGGAAACAAACATTTGTATAATCACTCTGAGGTTCAGAGTTTGTAACAACATCCTTTTTCTTTGGAGAGCCAGTGTTTTTATGTCCTTTCAAGGTTACGCTCACAGAGCAGAAAGGTCAATTGGAAGCTAACAGAACAGTGCTTTGTAAGACTTGAGCGTGATCATTTTTCTCATCAGTCTCCTAAATGGAAGGAGTGGGAGGAAACAAGGTAGTGGAGATGCTTTAAGCAGACAAGGCACTTCAAACAAGTGCAACTGCATTCTAATTGAAACTAAACAAGTACATAACTTTAGAGAGGGAAAAAAAAGTGTATTTATTATATAACTGAGCCTCAAGTCAACATTCAATAAGCAGCTACAAGGAGAGAGACATAAAGCGGAAATAAAAAGGACAAGCCTTTTCTGTAACAGATCAGAGAAATGTTTAAACAGTCTCTTCAGAAGCCATATATTCCACACTCAATTTCTTGCCAGGTTTTACAGACCAATGTAAATGTCACTAATCCAGTTGCAGCAGGGGACCCAAGCTTTTCCTTTATCTGCGCTTGCAAAAAATTTCATCTCACAGAAAACAGATCTACATACCGGGGAAATGCCATCCTCCCCACTACTAGCTGAAGAATTTAATAAAATAACAGGCTAAAGAATTCTCTATCAACTTTTTCACCAGTTCTTTGAGATGATGTTGATTGCCAGGTTCTCAACAACATGCCTTACCTATCTCGCAAAACCAAGAAGCTTTCTATGAAGGCTGCATGAGGTACTTGCCAAGGTACCAAGTATCATCCCTTTCCTTCAGACTTGGCTTTCTCTCGCTTCATACACAATAATGTAAGTTCTTTCTTCAAGCTGTGGATAACACAAGCTCTTCTGGAACCACAGAAAACTGAATATGTACTTTTCTATCGAATAGCCAGAACACTTTCTACCGGTATTGCAATGAACACTTTCTTAAAAATCAAATGTCCCTTCCTTGTCTTTACGATGTAGAGGAATTAATTAAATTATATTTCTTTCCCAGAGAAAATGTGTGCTTGCCTAAGCTTGTAGATGACTAGGAAATAAAATGAAAGAGCAGTGCTCTGTCCCTGTACTCTCAGTTAACCTTTGAAGAAAAATACATAATTGTTTTAATGATAAATCTGGAATATCGGACCTACTCAGCTACCTATTTGACCGATTATTTCTACATCCTATGCTCTTTAGCAATAGAACCCTACTTTGTATGACAACATTCTTGTATAAAACTTGGGAAATACCAAAACCACATATATAATTTCTGACGCGTCTACCGAAAGACATCTACTAAACACAAAATGCATCTCCTGGAAATGACACACTCAAGGCCTATTCATTTTAAGATAAACAACCGTGCACATAATCACAAGACTTCTGACTTGCTTCTTCTACCCGTCCTTGAGGAAAGCATACTTCTCACATATGGCTCGCATTCAGAGAGCACATCGAGACAGAGCTTTTTAAAAAAAAGAAATTAAAAAATAATCTGTCATCTTTGTTTTTCCTTTACATACTATTCCAGTAAACCTATTATTAAAACCTAATCCTAATTACCAGAGCACTATACCAGTGGAAAAGTGAGAAGAAATTGTGTTCTTCGTAACATCTACTAGCTGAAACCTTGTAAAATCTGCATTAACAGCATATATGCATCGGCGTGAACTTGCATGCTGACATGTAGAAAAGCCATCCCCATGTTAATAGCTTTCAAGAGTTGTTGCCTATATACACACATGCCAAACACAGCTTGCAGTGAATTATTTCCCCTACTAATTCTATCAGGCATTTGACACATCTTTCCCAGCCAAAGAAAGACAATTTGGACTGTCTTTCCATACCAAGGACTGAAAAGAAAAAAAAAGTTCATGTTCCTTGCTCCTCAAAGCCCTGATGTGCTGACTGAGAGAATCCAAGAACAGCTGGCACTGCAAGAGAGGTGGAAAGAAGATAAGAATGCACACTTAAGATGGTACATCCTGAAGAAGTCCATCACCTAGAAATCCTCTTCATTCCCTCCAGCAACTGTCTGCACGTACATTCCACTGCTTTAAAGGCCCTCCAAAGCTCCACTGGCAAAGATGTGGGTTCAAGGCACTCTGATGGATGTGCGTCCTGCTAAATACATCTTCTGAAGTGGCACAGCACCTGGTGACCAAAACGCACCTGGCAGAGGTTTGAGAGACGTACTCCCAAAGGAGTCCCCCAGTGCTACAGGAACTTTAAACTATGCCCAAACAATAAGAGGACTCACCTTAATGACTTCATGGAACACCTTGATGTAACCCTGTATTAGTGGAGATCATTCAAGTTGGCTCTATCTTAAGTAGCCATAAGCATTTTACTCGCACAGGAACGAGCTGATTGGCACAGCTTGATCATTGCCACAGCTTGTGTGTGCAACTGCGGCACTGCGTGGTTTTGAGTAACAACTAGAGGCAAATCTTGCACCTAAGCTGAAATTGCACGGTAACTCGGGGGAAAAGTAGAGAATAAATCCACAAGGAAACTCAATCTGCGTACAGTATAAGAAACAGAGAAACAGTAGTAAGCAAATCTCAGGCTTTCTCCAGTTTGCCTGCTGGGGCAACGGCTACCAAGACTTCTGTTTCAGCACAGCTGTAAGCAAGCTGACGTGGGCTTAAATAGATCCAGACATCACATCTTCTCTCCCCTTGTGAAAGACAATCCACAAAGGGCAGCAGAATCCCGCTTTGTATGGAGGCGTACTGGAGATCTGAGCACTCAGGTCAGGCTGGGGTCACTCATATGAGCCCTGTAAAGTCCTATTTTGCCCTGCACAGCACTGGCAGCATTAGAGACTTAGACAGGGAGTCATACGAGATTATCTCCACCTGTGGAAACCTGCAGACAGAACTCATGCCAGCCCCTCCCTTTGGGCAGGTATCCGACACTCCTGGTGTCTTACACAAAAGGAAAAACAAGGATGAGTTACAGAGGCAGTTTATCTAATCCTGGAAAGCATGTTACTAGGGATCACTGACTTCCCAGTCATGACCTGGGAAGAAGCATTTGCCAGTGCTGGGTATGCCTAATTCCATAAAAACAGCTGACACCAAATGCACAAGTTAAAAAGCCTAACAACGAGGACGATCTCAACATCTGACAGGCAACTCTACTCAGCTGTTATAACCAGAACGCAGTGACATGCAACACAGCATCCTGCCGCGCGGTGCAAAGCTCCACGAGCTACCTTCAGCTTCAGCACGCTGAGAGCCAGCCCCATAACTTAACTTTCTTTGTGGGAACCATTGTACTATGAAGAACTTCTGTCCTGTCATCATGGCAGGGAGGCACCTATCACCTACAATACCATTCACCTTTCTGGTCTTCAGAACACACGTGTCACGTTCATTAGTGACACCTAGGGAAAAAAAGAGCACGTTTCCAGACCCGAGATCCGTGTGGTCTACATTTGAGCTTAGGCAGAGGCTCAATTTGTCATGACAAACAGTAGTAAAAAGAAAAAAATTCTAGGCTACAGTGCAGTGACAAAGTCAGTCTCACCTGACTGAGCACTCACACAGGACAGATCAAAAGACTTGATTTCTGTTTTTATATATAATCACAAAATAAGGATTGTAGACCGGATGACAATATGAAGGTGAAGGAGGGAGGGGGCTGGAGCACAAGTCCTGTGAGGAGAGACTGAGGGAGCTGGGGGTGTTCAGCCTGGAGAAGAGGAGGCTGAGGGGAGACCTCATCCCTGTCTGCAACTGCCTGAAAGGAGGCTGTGACGGGGTGGGGGCTGGGCTCTGCTCACGAGTGACAGCGATGGGACAGAGGAAATGGCCACAAGTTGTGCCAGGGGAGGTTCAGACTGGACATGGGGAAGAATTTCTTCCCTGAAAGGGCTGTCAGGCACTGGCACAGCTGCCCAGGGAGGGGGTGGAGTCGCCATCCCTGGGGGGGTTTAAAAGAGGGGTGGATGAGTTCCTTAGGGACAGGGTTTAGTGGGGAGACAGGCACGGCTGGACTCGATGATCTCAGAGGTCCCTTCCAACCTTATGATTCTACGATAATAAAAAACCTGAAAGCAAGTAATGTGTTTTGAAATCATCTACAGAGGGAAAAAGAACATTAAGTATGTTCCTAACACTAATAGTGCAAAATTGTCTCTGAACTCCTGGATCTTACACTGAGTGCTCGCATGGTTTGAACAACTCAGTCCTCCAAAGAAAATCCATTATTTTGAACTAATAAGAAAATCTGCAGGAAAAATCAAAAGAAATCGCACAACTGTTTTTTTCACCACTGCTACTCTATCAAGAGCAAAGCAGTATGTTGTACCTCAGGTTCTCTCTGGGATGGTAATTGATCGTAGGACACAGTATCTTATGTTCATAAGTTCAATGTAACGTTCTGCAATTGCCATTTTGAGACTGGTAAAAACTTCATTTCCCAAATTCAAGTTTAAATTTTTTTTTGTTTCACACCTACATTCCCCTCACTTGAGTACATGATAACCTGTGGACAGCAATGGTAGAAGCATTTTTATAATGCAGTCACATTTTCTTTAATAAGCAATAATATTACTTAGTCTAATAAAATCATTTCTGTAGCTGTAGGCTAATACAGTAACATTATTTGTCACATGACACTGCAAAATTAGTGCTATACCAAGCTTCATATTATTCTCTTTATTACACTTGCCTTATTATTAAAGAAGCAACAAAAAGAAATGTTGCAAAACAGCTCCTCTGACAGTCAGCATTTTTCTTCTGTCTTTGATGCATTTCCCCACCACAGTTGTCACAGCAACGACACATACAGAAGCAAAGTCCCACAAGAGGCAGTAACAAAATAAATAGCACTCCCAAGGCTGCGGAGACTATAAAACCGATTTCATAGTAGATGGCCTGTAATTCAGACAAAAATAGTGGTAACAGCAGATATCACACAGTAACTGCAATCAATACAGAACAAATAATTAAAAATAAAACTACACACTAAACCATCTACTGAGTTACCAAGGTTATAGACTTGGTGTATTTTGTCCATAATTGACAACTTCTCTAATAAAAAGATACAGAACGTTTGCAGATGCTGATAGCTAAGGATTATTTAGCTAGACTATTTGCTAGGCAAACTACAGGAGTGAGTGCTAAGACAGAAATATGCTCACAAGAAACAAATGTGAAGTGATGCAACTGAAATAGGTTAAAAATGAGTACATTTGGTTTCCCAGACCATGAATTTACTGTTTCTCACATTTGTTTCCAAAAAAGCCTCCCCAAAGGCCGGCAAGGCTGGCTAGATCACCTCTTCATCTGGGGGGCTGGCTTTTCATCAGTTATGGGTGTAAACTCCCTATGACCTGGAAATGGATCACCAGATGATCGACTGCAACCGCAGAGGTTTCTCCAAACTGCCAAAGTAAAACGGCTTAGGGACTGGAAAACGTTGAGGAGCGGACTGTAAGCTCTCTCAGGTAAAGCCATTTATTCTGCCGCCAAACAGCAAACCAGCAGCAACTAAAAGGATGCTTTCAGAAGTTGGAAGGAGTGGAAGGGGTGTGACGCACTCCCCTAACAAGCTGGAAGCAGTGCGAGTGCCCCAGGACGGAGGAGCTGGGCGAGGGCAGCGCTGGCACAGCCCCACGCAAGGCGATGTGGGTGCCAGGGGACGAGCTGGCCATGCTGTTTGCCTCTGCCACAAACACAAGTCAACAGAGGCAGCACGGGCCTGGGCAGGTGTCTGCTGGCATGGTGGCGCATGCCCCACTGGCCCTTCTTCCCTCTTACATCTCTTCTCCTTTCAGTTCCCAATTTTAGGAGCACTAATTCTCACACTGGTACTCTGAGTCCTCTTCTGTTCCACTGATCTGCCAGTGCAAGGGCAGCTTGGCAGTGAACACATGGAACTTAGGCTGTGTATTGTCCTGCAAAAGAACTTACGGTTTCTCACAAGCTATCAATCGTGCTCCAGTTCCAGCTTTGCTGATGCCCTTCCTCACACTCCCTAATTACCAGCTGAGCCAAATACAGCAACCACCACCATTAGCAGAGTTGCAAATTTCTGACCTAATTACCAATTCTAGGATGAAAACTAATTTTTTATTATTATTATTACTATTAGCTGCTGTTTAGAAGTTGTTACCCCTTCAGAAGAATACAAGCTAGACGCTTGGAAAAGGAATTTGGCTGGATTTTGCAAAAGAATTACAATTTTCTAGCTATTCAAACACTGCAGAAATTATTTGACAACATATATTTTAAAATAGGTTAGATGAAAAAACACGTTTTAAATAACATTAAAAATAGTTAGGGATGTTTTAACAGAAGTAGTGCCTACAGAAATGGTTAGGTTCTTTTCAAAACTGTACCTCTACCATGAAACATTACCTGAAGAGTCAGGACAACATTTTCTGGCTGTGGAAGTCAGAACAAATGGAGAATGTGTGTGATACACAGGCAGCGTGCACAAAAACAAATCATGTGGATAATGAATAATTAACCAAGACCACAACAATTAACAACACAGAAACATTAATAAACAGACACTAAAGTAAAATAACGCATAGAGGCATCATTAAAGAGTTGCAGACAATTATTTACAATAAAACACATAGCAGATAATGTCTGGTTTCCTCGGTAAGTGAAAGGAAGCTAGGATTTGTCCAACAAATATTTCCATCTTAAACCAACACAGACCAGTTATTGCTGCACTGAGCATGTTTCATATCATTCCCAACATATCTCACAGAACAGCAGGCCAGAGACTGCATTACTTTGTGGTTTAGTGATCTCTTCACTAACTCTATCTGTCATAACTGACCTGATATTCCTGACTAACTTTTTTTCCCCTCAATATTTATTTTATTTTGGCATAAAAGCAGCAAGTTTGGGACCTTAACACATTGCACATAAAATTCACCCTCATATTTAACTACTTTGTAGAGGTTTATTTTAAATTATTCAAAAGTAAAAAACACAAGGCAATTAAGAAAGACTGAAGAAGTCTACTTATCAGGTTCTTAACTGATTTCTTATCTGTAATTTCAGAAAAACACTGCAAACTAAATATTCAATGACAGGAATTTCACAACAACCCTATTTCCCTTTTGTTTCCATAATGGAAACAGAATTTCTTGTAGTTTTTCCTTTCATGACTGAATCACAAGTCACAGCTCATAATGCCTCCCCCTTTCTCGTAAGTGGAAGATAAAACGGAAGCGGACAAGCTAAAGACAGCAAGACCCCCCCAACCCAAAATCTGCAAAAATCAGAAATCCTCCCAGGTTTTATGGAATTTTTTTTCAGCATTATACACATCTCTATGAAACTTCTACTGTAAAATATGCTTAATATGTTCAAAATCATATTTGGAACTATACTTCTAATGGGAGGAAAACAAACGCTTACGCTCCCTTAAAAATCCGGTACCAAGTATTATTTTGAATGTTTTAAGCAAGCAAGAAGTAAAAGAAATGGCAGCAGCGGCGAGCCGGCTCTCCCAGAGCAGGCACGGCAGCCGCGCTCAGCTGCCAGGCTGTCCTGGCAGATTGCTGTCCCAACAGGGGACGGGAGACGTCAATGGCAGCGTCCAACTGGGAACACAGGGACACGCAGCACAGAAGTGGGAAGGGCCTCCTGGGTCCCTAACACATTCTACAAATAGGTTAAAAAAAAAAACAATGAAGATGTGAAGGAACGACAGCAGAAATTTAACAGGATAAATATCAGAACCAGATTTCCTGCTCTCCCTGCCGAAGGGCCGCTCCCAACACTTGATGAACTAGTGAGTCTTCTTATATGGACGTACACACGGCCCATTTCTACCCCTTTGCTTCTGTGATAGCACCATCTTTTGCCCAAATACCAGTTTTTTCTTCCTGGAGTTTCCTCTCCATGTTCATTTACAAGGAGTAACCACACCCTTGATCAATTATTTCGCTAAGCAAAGCAAACTCTTCCAGTCTCCTCTGAAAACCTGTGTGTTTCCTAGTTCAACCTACTTGCTGAACCCAACATACTCTGAGTTCATTCTCCCTGAATGTAAGTGAACAAAACCACAAGCAACATTTCTAATGACTTACCCAGCACCCTTCAACGACACTCACTCTTCCCTACCTGCACTGCAAATGCCTCCACGGTCACACCTGCAGCCACACTGGCTCCTCTTCAGAGCTACCTCTCACTGATGCTTCTGTCTGCTCAGGGACTCTATCTGTTCTGATATATTTTCCTTTCCCAAACTTGCTTTGAAGTTTTGCATTGTGTTCAGGTCAGAATTAGGAGCTATAAATGGCCTATGTCTGTTTCACTAATTAAGCACACCTAAAAATGTATTTGCTGTCCTGTAGTAACACAGTATTTTAATGAGCATCTCCACTGTGCAGGACTACAGTCATAATTACTCTCAATTTTCTCATGAAATACTATTCCCACGCTGATGTGTACCACCTATGGTCTAACGGATTTGTCTGAAGACTTGATCAACCAAGTCCACCCTACGTTCCTGGGATCGGCAAGAGTTGTTTGATGCCGTGTAATGGCAATAGCCACACACTCAGATGTCACGTGGAGATTATCAAGCTACTGCAGTGCTAGGCTCGTGAAGGCTCCCCCCCACCTCAAATCTCAAGATCATTCAGGTCATCCTGATTCAAGGCAGTGGCTCAGTCCTGTATGCCAGGTTCCATATCCCTCTCCCTGACAGGTACATCACCCTGCAGGGACTACAAGCTCCAACAATGTAACACATCCATTGCATGGCTAAGGTTCCTACAGCAGGAACTCACACAGTGACACTGCTTCAACGACGGGGTATAGTCCTAGACAAGAGTCTTAAGTCAGATCCACATTATGTTCTATCTTTTCTTGCTACCAAGTGCCCTATGAATTTCCACTGTTCTGGGATAATCACATAGAAACTCTCCTTGATGTGATTAGCACACTGTGTAAACTAAAATATAAGTAAGCTATGGAACCGGTTCTACAAAGGCATCAGAACCAGCATATAAAGTCAGCTTTTTGAGTACAATAGCTGAACATGAGAGCTAAGTAATAACAGTTCTAAGCATTTTTAAACAAAAGCAGTATTTTTCAATACAAAGAGCCTTCAATCTTTTTGCAACAGACACCACAATCACATTACAGCTGGAATTTATAAGTGAGCCTTAACTATGCATAGCTTCTTTCCAATGGCTTATGAAATTTTCTTTGTAAGATTTTTTGAAGATTTTGTATGAAACTATCATAACCTTCATTCACAAATTTCAGTCTTACAGCCTGTTGTTACAGCTTTAAAATACTATTTCCTATTTCAGAAACAGAACTGCATTTCAAAGTCATTGGTTTCACTGTTTTATGCAGATACACACAGACAATTTACCTTTTGATAATCGCCTTGTGTATTTCCAAGCTTCTGTTGTGCCAGTTTTCTGACGAGATCTGAAAATAAGCAAGAATATTCCAGATTTTTAAACAACATAAATAACAACACTGGGGGAAGGAGGATGATGTGAATTCTATTATTTGCAAGGCAAGACAAAACTAAGAACCTATGGGATGGGCAAGCACTTATGTATTTCCATCGACCAGTCTAGTAACAACAGTTTTATTTAGCTGTATATTTTGTGAGCTTACAGGACGATAACCACGTTATCTATCAATTAATCAGTTCCCACTGAAAACAGTGAAGGGTTTTCTGAGGTCACCCTCCATACCACAGCATCATTATTAAGAGTTAATCACAAACTTATCAATTACGTGTACAAAGTTGTGAGTATGTTTTGCTTCATGTTCATGACAAGTACATACATGCATACATATGTATACGGAATTACAAACATAATGTGAAAATCAAGTATGTTTATGATAAATTCTGACTGAATGGTCAGGAAGAAGCCCTTATCTTGCCAACACTATCCCAATCTCTTTTTTATTTTCTTTTTTTTTTTTGTTGATGGACCACCAGTCTTTGTATGACAAAACACCACCAAAACAAATCAGAAAGCCTTACGTGTGCCATCATACCATGTGTGCACAGCTCCACCTAACACACTCATTTCTAAGTTATTCAAAACAGAGACAGAATATAGCAACTACCAAAAAAAGTAGAAAGGTAACACAAATAGTGACACTTAACAATACAAATATCATAGCGTATCATTTCACCACACCACCTTCTTTCAGCAACCCCCTTTTCGGGATACCACCAGCCTACCCTTATCAAGGTTTGGCCAACCTTGGAGATGCTGGGAACTGCTGCTCCTGCTCATTCTGTGACAAACTGCATTTGAAGAGGGGATCCCCAGCTCTGCAGACCCTCTACTTCAGAGGGGCACCGGTGGCTCCTGATGTGCTCCATGCCAGCTGTGCATGTGCCACTGTGCTCAAGAAGCACAGAATCACAGAATGACCTCAGTTGGAAGGGACCCAAAAGGATCATCCAGCTCCTGTCCCTGCACAGGACACCCCAACACTCACCCCGTGGGACTGAGGGCATTGACCAAATGCTGCTGGAATGCTGGCACACTCGGTGCCGGGACTGCTTCCCTGGGGAGCTGTGCCAGTGCTCCACCACCCGCTGGGGGAAGAACCTCTTCCTGATGCCCAACCTAACCCTGCCTGGCACATCTTCCTGCCATCCCCTCCAGCCCTGTCACAGGGCCCCAGAGAGAAGAGCTCAGCCCCTGGGTCACCTCCCTCCCCTGTGAGAAGGCAGCAAACAGCTCTGAGATCCCCCCTCAGGCTGCTCTTCTCCAGGCTGAACAGACCCCGTGCCTTCAGCCGCTCCTCATACGCCTTCCCCTCCAGAGCCTCCCCAGCCTTGTGGCCTCCTCTGGACACTCTCCAGGAGTTTGATGTCCTTTTTATCCTGCGGTGTCCAAAACTGCCCCCAGTGCTCGAGGTGGGGCCGCCCCAGAGCAGAGCAGAGCAGAGGGGGACAGTCCCCTCCCTTGCCTGGCTGGCGATGCCGCGCTGGATGCACCCCAGGACACGGTTGCCCTCTCAGCTGCCAGGGCACTCTTGGCTCATGTTCCACTTGCCATCGAGCAGAACCCCCAGGTCCCTCTGCACAGGGGATGGATGTTTGGGAGAAGTGACTGACTAAACATCTGGCCTCCTCTAACCAAGAGGAAACACACTATGAAGGAGCGCCCTACACCTCGAGCAGAAGCACTGCCCCCGCTGTCAATACAGTGCTGGGCTTCAGGGTCCTGTTTCCCCATTGTTCGTCTCCCCATATGCACCTCAACGTACTTGAGAAAAATATCCCGTAAGGTAGCTGTTCTGGGGATCAATAAAGGGCCTCCGAGTTGAAAATCGACTGTTCAGCTCCCCCCAAAATCCAAGTCCTCTCAGAATTTTTTGTCACACTTGTTAAACACACTCAGTGAGTTCACAGGAGCTGTGATCTCACACTCCTGCACGTGGCGCAGGAAACATAATCCCTAAGCTAACAGTGTCCATAGTCTTCCCTCCCCAACACCCTGCAGGAGGAACATGGATATGACTGAGCTGCAGGTTGAGGAGATCCTGAAGAGTTCCTCACAGAAAACTATGTCCAAGGAAAGAAAATATGCGAAACTGAGGCAACAACTGCTAATTCAAGGAAGGCTTTGGAAAAGGGTTGGGCTTCATGACCCCTGAAGTTCCTTTCTGATCTAAATTATTCCAAAGTTACCCTACAATCATGCTGACTTCTTATTATAAAATATTTAATGGAGGAATGAAAACACTGCTAGGAAGTACCTAAGAAAGCCAAATTTTATTATTGACAAAAGCTTCCTTTGATGCGTTTCCTACTGCCAGGATTTGGTAAAAAATAAAATTTTAAAGCATTAACTTTTCCTGTTACATAAAGCTGAACGTTTTACCCATTCCTCTAGCTGAGCGTCTGTCCCCATCATAAATTAAAATGAAAACTAAACAAAAAAGACATTCTACATCAAGTTTTCCATAAATCTATACATCCATAGATACTTACCGGCATCTGTATGTGTATGCATATATAAATATACTCATGAGAAATGGAGGATGGTTGGACCCTCCAAGATGGTCCAGTTCAACCGCCTGGCTCAGCGCAGTCACCCACCGCAGGTTACCCAGGGCCATGTCCAGTCAGGTTTGGAGTATCTCCAAGGAGAACATCCAATACTTAAAAAACCCAAACCAAAACAACCCCAAAGCTGCTCTGATTACCTGTGATATGCTTAAATTGGTCAGAATTTTCCCAATTCCCAGGTTTCTATAATGTATAGTCTGCCAGTCCAAAAAGATTATAGAAACCAACCTGAATACACTAAGATAAACTGATAGAGAAAACAGCATTTTCAATGTGTTTTTGAAATTTAGAGGCTCTACGGCCTGTTCATCAGAGACTGAAACACCTTTAGGTTTATAATAAACAAGTCTGAAAACAGGTACAAAAATTTCCTACATAGATTGAATAAGTTAAATAGCAAGAATAATAATGATTTCATACAGAGCACAATGGCCACTATTACACAGCCCATTTTCTCCCTTAATATTCCAGAATGTGAGATTTCCCTGCTGAATAAAGATTTACTACTTATATTACTTTGTAATGATTTTTTAGAAGTAATGTGAAGCTTCAGGGTGCTTTTCTCACCAAGCAGCACAGAGCGATTGACCAGTATTTGCCATGAATCTACTATTTCAATAGTGTTCAGTATCAACTGGATTGGACATAGTCCCAGTTAATTCATTTCAAATGAAATGCCAAGTCGTATGTATTCCTATATAAAAATCTTTTTGCCTATAACTGAACGTGAGATCACTTGCTGTTACTCATGCACACATCCATGAGCACAAATGCGCCTTAGCGGTTTTGCAGCATCAGGAATCTCCCCGTTAGGTTTTACGCACATTAATAGTAACTAGTTACCACTGTGGAGCTTAAGGGTTAAGCAGGGGAATGTCCTGTGCCAGGTACCGTGTAAACACAAGCATTGTGTTTTCATTTATGGCTACACTTCAGCACAGTGAGGAGACATCTCAGCTCACATTTAATTTAGCCTGTGAATCTGGTTTGCTTTCATGAACCATTTTTCCTTCCTAGCTAGAACATCTTATCTCTAGCACCCAAATACATTTTTATATAAAACTGAACTAAAGTAACTCCACACGACTCTCTTCTGCATTAATGGTAGAAATCAGCCTCAAGGTGGTACTCTGTTTCAAACATAAAAGTGCTAGGAAGGTGTGATAAAAAGCTGTGTCCTCTATTTTCAAATTAATGGGATTACTTCTGAAATCTTGGCTTGACCAGTTGCACACATTGTTTCACAGGACCAGTAATCCAAGGCTTTAGCACGGAACACATTTTATCATTGGGGTTAAAGAGATTTACCTTGTGAGGCTCATTTACACGGCTAATTCCATTACTGCTTTGCTCTGTCTCCTTCCTGCTCTCATCACACATGTGAAATGCCATCTGCCCTAGTAAATCTAACTACCAGATGAACTGTTAATTTACCAATGTAATTTGTGATGAAATATTAAGCACCTCTGAGGAGCTCTAGTTAAGAAAACGTAATCGTCAACTCCTGCACTGCATGAGAATTGTGTCCGTACACTCAATATCTCATTACCCAGCCAAGAAAATGAGGTTGTCACTAGGCTTGTTTCTGAGAACTGCTCTACAGAAAGGGATAGCAAAAAATAATAGAGATTTAAAAATAAGCTGTCTGGCTACTAAGTAACAACATAAATTAGTTACAAATTCTTCTGCCAAGAAAGCTTTTCAAATCTAGGTGACAGGAAAACAGTTGGAGTAAAACCTTCGGGAATGCTATGCTTCATCTTCACTCAAAGCATTGCATCGAGCCAGTTCAGTTATAATGCAACTCAAGCATTAATCAAATTATGCCAGAAATTAATTTATCTTTTTATGCATAATATAACTTATTAGGCTTCTATTCTGAAAAGGACTTCAAGCAAACGAAGAGAACCATGACTGAAGCATTCATGTCGCACTGAATGGAGATTTTTCAGAACAACAGGGGAGAATTACATAGATAATATACATGATAAATTAATAACTGCTTTAATGCTATCTCATTCTAATGCATATTGTAGTATTTCATCCCTTTCCGCTTCATCCGTAAGAGTCAATGGACTACACACACATTGAGCAGTTCAGCGTCTCTCTGAATACGGTTAGTTTGACAGCATTTACTGTCATAAATAAGTACCAATAATTAGTCTGAAATTAATGAAATAAAATGACTGCAAGCTTGGTTTTTTCCTCTCTAATTAGGACTTAGACTAATGAATAACTCTTGCAAGTCCAAGAAAACCAGGAAAGCTATATTAGACTTTCAGACATCATAGGAGATAAAAATCTGACAGCAAGTTTTATTGCAAGTTCAGTTTAATGACATTTTAAAAATACACTTTGACTCGAGTGGGGCTTTTGTTGCTTCCCCAAAGGCAGAAAGCCTCTAGCCATTAGCCTGTACTACAGTCAGATTCGGCTTCCACTGAAGAGCTCTCCTTCTGCAGGTGAGCCAGGGTCCTCTCCTTCCAAACAGCTCTGCTCACTCTTACCGTCCCTAATCCCACAGCGGTCACTTGGCTCTGGTTCCACTGCAGAGCAAGGTGGAAGCTCAGTAATGTTGATGGTGAAGGATCTACCATGCACGTTGGTGCAGAGACTGCACAGAGGGTCTTGCCACACTGCTCAACCCAAGCAGTCTTTCCACAGAGCAAGAAGAAAACCCACACTGCAGGCCAAGTGGGAAGTCTCAGCACTGAGATCTAGTGCTGAGACTTGCACACAATAAGAGACCACTTTAGATCACAGATGGGGAGTCTAATTTGTGCATTCCTTCAGTCAGTCTAGACTATTCCTTTCTAACTCCAGATTTAAAAAGTTCACTCCTCTCGTCACAACTTGGACCATAAGCCTCTTCCCCGACTAATTAAAAAAACAGCCTCAGATAAATTCTCCCCAAAACTTCTAGAGAAGCTACCTCTATACAATTCCCAGTTTTTTTTTCCTTGAGTTACTGGAAACATCAGGCTGGTTCAGTTTCCACCCTCCTCCTCCTCACAAGAGGCCATTCTGGCCCACCCCCCTGAAGCACAACTCCTGAGTGACACCTGCCTCCCTCGCTTCTGAAGCCCACAAACATGATCATCTACTTACAATACAGAGATGGTGAAAGGAAATTCTCTGTTAAAAACCTGTTTGTTCATCTGAATTGAAGAAATAATGTGCAAAATCTATAATCATAAACCATCACCCACGTCTTTGGACAAGAAAAAAAGGCAAGTAAGAAAGGAACCTTGCTGCTGTACCACACCACTGACATGCATGAAGCCCCAGAATCTGTTATTCTACAAGGGCTGGAAGAACTTGTTTGAACGGACATAAAAAATGACAAATAAATACTAAATTGCTTGAGTATTTTAACTTTGGAACAGCCTGTGCAGAGATGCTGTGGAGTCTCCTTTTCTGGAGATATTCAAGACCCGCCTGGACACGATCCTGTGCAACCTGCTGTAGGTGAACCTGCGTTAGCTGGGGGGTTGGACTGGATGATCTCCAGAGGTCCCTTCCAACCCCAACCATCTGCTACAACAACCTGCCTTTTCACCCTCTTCCACCTTCAGTATGCTGCTACCTCTCATCAACACGACCATTGTCCGTTCCTCTTGCTCCGCATTCTTTAATTTCATAGAACCAAAAGCAAGATAAATACACTTATCCTACAGTACTCTGTCTCGGTCTCAATATCCAGCAACACACAATATGCCACAAGCAAACCCAGTTACTGCATTTTTAAGGTCTCAGCAGACTTGTAAATCTCATACTGCTTTATTCGTAGCTGAAAGGACAAGCTACCTTAGCATATATGCAGTGAGGGGCAACGCAAGAGGGGGTAGAGCGGCAATATGAAGTAGGTAATAAAGAGATGAAGAGCTACAAGCAGGATTGGAACAGTAAGAGTGCTGTAAACAGGGTGAGCTTTCACCAGAGCACAGGCAGGACTAAGTACAGGGGAATTCCTAAAGATGAGGAACTACAGAGGAACAACAGCTGCTGAAGGAACCAGGACATGAAATTAAGGTGACCCACTCTGCACCCTTCCCGATAGAATTAATCCACTGAAGAAATTATACAGTAGTGGATCAGATAATAGTCAGTGAAGTTCATTCCTGTACACAAAAACTTCCCCAATTTCCCAAAAACATGGACGTAACAAAAGATGTTTTATAAAATTAGCTTCTTCAAGGTTGGTATTAGTCAGAAAGACTAAACATTAGGTAATTAAAATCCTCACACCCTACAGCTGCTCCAAACTTGAGTTTATTCCTTTAGTGTTGTCATATTTTCTGTTTAGGCACATTCTGCTTTCCATCAGCACGCGCAGACAACGTAAGAGAGCCTGGTCAGAAAAAGGTTTAAAGAAAAAAAGAAATAGCCACAACATAGACTGTCACAGGACACCTAGAATGAAAGATTTCTCCTTTGAAAATAACCTGTGCGGGGACTTTCTAGTTGTTCTTTGCTACAAAGAAAGTTCTGTTCTTGCTGAACTTTTGGAAAAAGAACAAAAAGAGAGAAGCCTTTAGAAAAATCTTTGCTTAGGAGGCTGCAATAAATTTGCATATATCACACAGACACAAAGCCGAGTAGAAAGCTTTGAAGAAGTATTCCGCACAGAAACCGCATTCTTTCATTTTCAGAGGGCAACAAAACTTGTGTAGCACACTTTGTGCCACGGTAGCTATTTTTTAATGCTCAATTTGTTTTGCAGTAGCTACCTAAAGTTCTCTCTAGGCCACCATCTGGTAAGGATTTACAACAGATTACAGGCAAAGGTTTAACTTGGTGCACTGTATATGCCTGTCTGTTCCATCGCGACGCAGAGACTGAGTAACTTCTTGGTAGTGGGGGTTGTGTAGATATATCGGACTTGCAACACTGATCAAAATAGTGAATATTTAGACTTTATGAAAAACAGCGTTTTTCCTACTCCTCTCTCTCATAAGTTGTTGTAAACTGAGGAAAGCACAAAAAATCCTGTCTTACATGGCATAATCTGAATTACTCGAAACACGAACATAGGTATAATTGGGAATGACACGCTGGAGCCCTGCTGGTACCAGCTTTTTATTATCTCAGTGACTGGTGTTCTGGAAGCTTCACTAAGGTCCGTTAAAATTCGCTCTGTTTTGCCATTTCTGCAAGGGCCACAACTTCCCACATACGTTCAATAATTGCGATACGCATATTGCTTCAACGTACAACAGAGATCACTACATCACTCAAAAATCAAAGCAAAATTAAAGCTTGCAACTCCAAAGGAAGTTAATTAGGCTTCCAGTTCGTATTTGTTCTAAGTATACCTAGGTATCTTCCAGCTGAGTTAAACAGCCAAAGCAATTACTGGCAGTAGTAAGAATATCCATATTAAAAAGTGATTACAGTGGTAGAAGTTCACAAAAATAAAATAATTTAGTATATTTTCAGAGAAAATAAAGATCTTCACTATGTTGTGATGCAATGCAGTTAACACAAGTTAATCACAGAACTGGGTTTGGATGAGAAGAACTATATCTGCATATTGAAAAAAAGTGACAAAGCAGGTTTGTGTTTGGTTGGTTGGGGATTTTTTTTCTA
Source organism: Neomorphus geoffroyi (assembly GCA_033558235.1). NCBI lineage: Eukaryota > Metazoa > Chordata > Aves > Cuculiformes > Neomorphidae > Neomorphus > Neomorphus geoffroyi. The sequence continues at coordinate 2,147,113 of JAUMJM010000020.1, forward strand.
ACTAGTAGGCTTACAGTAAGATGTATATACTGATAGATTAGTCAGCTTAAACTACAACAGCTGATATCCACGGCAGCTGGTTTCACAGAATGGTTTGTGTTGGACTTTAAGGATCATCCTGTTCCAACCTCCCTGCCATGCGCAGGGACACCTCCCACTGGATCAGGGGGCTCAAAGCCTCATCCAGCCTGGCCTTGCACACCTCCAGGGATGGGACATCCATAACCCACTTGATAAGAAGCTTTCCCAGCAGACAGAAAGGACATAGCTGTGTCATCTGGAAGAGCTGGAAGGCAATTTGAGAAATATGAGCCGAGTCTCAATACCACACAACTGTAGGTTCATCATATCCACAAGTGGTACTTCTGCCTCAGCTCCCCTCCAGCCTGTTACTACAGCTGTCTGTGATGCTGCTGCTTTTGAACACCCTCGCCACAGAAAGTAACCCAGCTCCATCAAACTCCACTTGAGGTTCATTTTCATTAGTTTCTCCCTTCTGTCCTAATAGTGTTGAAATTGTAAAGCTGGATTGTCATTTTCCAATTGCTGTCAAGGCATATTTTCTTTCTCCTGGGCACAGCTGGCAGGCAGTGTTAAACCAGATCAGGGCAAGCACTGAGGATACTGTAGAGAAAGGATTCCAGATGTGTGTACAGTACAAGATTTTCAACTACGCTACACTGATTAAAAAAGGGCTTGCATATTTTCCACATAATACCTGTCTGCAAAAGAGATTTTTTGTTTATGTAACCCAGAAGAAGTGAGCAGAAAGATTTAAGACAAGCATTAATGTCTGCAACCACATTTTTCTGCGATAGCCTTTAGTAGATAATCTGTATAAGCTTTCCCTCTCTAAAACCTCTGTCTCCTCCCTGTCCACAAAAAATCCTTTTGACAAGCAATCTGCTAGAAAGCCTCTGGTTTGGAATAGTTCAGGGAAAAATGAATTACTCTTCTGATGCCTAAGAAAATAAAAAAGCAGACTTTAAATCTTCAGAAATGTTCTCAGCATTCCTTATTTACATGGGTATGTCATCAAGTACAGCATCTCTTCACTTCCCAGCATAAAATGAGCAATGATTTTTTTAAAACACTATTTCCTTAAATGTATACGAGTGGGCAGAAAAAAGAAGAGGCTAATTTATCTTCTGTCTTCCTGCTGCTCCATCTTCCCCAGTATTTCCAACATTAGACAACTCCTTCAATTCTTTACCATTGTACCAAATAAAGGAGCACTGTAAGTCCCCTTTTCTTATACCACTTCCACCCGAATGACACCACCACTACTCGCTATATACAACTTCTGTCACTGAAACCTGAATTTCTGATGCACGCACTTCAGCTGCGACTCTAAATTCACGTCACAGCTCTTGCCACAGTGCTGGAAAACCAGCAGTTATAGGGATGTGGGGAAGGCTCTACAGCTTATGGAAACTGTCATTTCACAATGCAGCTTAGCCGATCTAACAGCTAACTCACTAAAGGGGAGGCCGAAAGGTTTAGGTCGAAAGGGACCTCAAAGCCCATCCAGTTCCACCCCACGGGCAGGGACACCTCCCACTGGATCAGGTTACTCAAAGCCCCATCCAACCTGGCCTTGAACACCTCCAGGGATGGGGCTTCCGTGACTTCTCTGAACACCCTTTTCCAGTGCCTCACTACCCTAACTAGTTACCAAAGGCAAAGAAATAAGTTACTTCACACAAACACACAGAATTCTAGCTTAGTTTTTACCTGATGGAGCGATAAAGTGGTTTGATCATTTGCTTTAAAACCTCACATTCAACACAGCTAACGTATCAGAAAAATCAGTATCCTAGGAGCTCATCAAGTCTACCTACAACAACAGAGGTTTGCATACCCGTTTTCTATTGCAGCTATGCTACCTAAAGGTGCAGTTTATTTTCACATCAAGTTATGTGATTTTAAGAGAAATGTTAAAATGTTTTAATTGCTGAATATACTTATGTGAGATATTAATTGCAGGGACAGGGAACAAAAGACTAATTTGTTGAACTCCACAATTTGCAGCTGCGTTAAAGGCTAACCAGGTGAAAAGAAGATCTAAAGGGGGTCAGAGCCAGGACTTTGCATTAAAATAGCCAAGTTCCGATCCTCAGAGTTATGCTCAAACTGTTCAACAAGGGAGACTGCACAAACAGAAAAAATTGAGAGGTGTAGTTCAGGTCTGAAAAACAGCTTGTTCTCTTTCCTCATAGGCAAGCAGTACATTCAACTTTTCGTACTGTGTTTAGCCCAGGAAGTGCCTCTATTTAACAGCTGATTTTGATGTTCTATTTCTGCTTCAGCAAAAACAAGGTGATGCATAATAAAAAGCAGAAACTGGAACAAAGTAGTCGTAACTCAACATAAGTGGCACAGTCACCTTACCTGAGTAAGGTAAAAAAGCCTGTAAGTTTTTATCTTATTTTACCTAAAAATAGGAGCAGGAGCTTTATTACCAGCTTGTTTCCTTTGTGGACTCTTCACATCTTCATTACAAGACACAAGCTGTGAAGCTGAAGATTTGTCGTGCCCATCCCGCTGGCATGTGGAATCTCAGATTAATATGGTCTTACTGCAACTAACAACTGGTTTCCATGGGAACAAAACCAAAGCCATGATAAGATATTCACAGCAGCTGAAGGATCATACTGACCATTCCCTGCCTACACCAAGTTCACATCGAAGGATCTACAATATAACAGGTGACAGGCACCACGTCACAACTACAGACTGACTGAACTTCATTAATAGATTAGTGCTTCAGTTTATGACTCATTCTAAGGAAGAGAAAACCTGACAATTTGTTTCTTTAGATGTCCTCTTAGCTGAGTGACAGAGGTAACTTGTAATTTTCCTGTTATCACCTATTTATTGTAAGTGGTGCTATTAACAGGTAAGAATAATGATGCTCCATCCTACACAGTGTTCAACAAAAGGAGCAGTAGCACCATCATAGCCATTTTACAAATGGAGAAACCACAGCAAGATTAGAGTGACCTGCTGAGCCTCAGGTAGCAAAACCAGTGACTGAACACAGTCTTTTCCACTCCAGTCTATCATTAACTCAAAGCAGAGGCTGCTTCCTTGCATAACAGTTCACGCTTGGCAGTAAATTCACTCTCAATTAACCAATACATCACCAAAAGTATTTGACTGGGGGGGTTTGAAAGCAGAATCTATTTACACTTCCTGAAGCACTGCAATCAGATAAGCTAGTTCACTTTTTTAAACTAGTTTCTTGCCATATCCAAGGGGCAAAGTGCTGGTCTTAAAGACTTAGCAATTTAAAAAACCTTAAGGAGTTACAGTCTCTTGCCCCGATTCTGTTACTGTGCTTTACTCGAGCACTATATTTAATCCCATTAATAATTTACCTATTAAGTTTAAACTTAATCTAATTTTTTTGTTCACAAATCAGATGGCATGAGCAAATTTAGAAGCAAGTAAATAATTAGTCACTTAGATTTAACTAAAAAAAAGCCCTCAAAAATTTCTTGACCGATCTATTTTCTTTAAATGAACTGGTCCCTTTCAACTTTTAAGTAACATATAGGAACACTGAAATAAATGTTAAGGCTTAGCATCACACAAATACTTCAAGGGCAATGTTTCCCAAAGATTTTGATGTACTTCGTATTTTCTTTATCATAACAGCACAAAGCTCATACCAGCTTTCTTCTTAAAAAGCATACTTGGGGCTGTAACATACTCAGCTCTATCGTAGCACTGCTGCAAGCACGAAGAAGACTTGCAAAGGCAGGAATATCTACATGTGATTAGACAATCCTGTCATTTTTTTTCCTCCCAGCTGAGAATGCAAAGAGTAAATTGGAAAATCAAACATCAAGTACTTCCAAATATTAGGAAAAAAAATATTAGACTACTAAGATCAAAGGCCCAAGTGACTGATGACAAGTCCTGCACAGGAATTGGACTGCTCCTCTATGTTATGGTTAGATACGGGGTCACCACCTTGGAGCTAACTCTTCTGAAGCACCAGCCCAACTGGAATGATGGTTTTTGACTTAGAAACATCAAAAGGCTTGCTTTCCATGCCCATTTCTGATTATGTTTATTTTCATCTCTGAATCAGAATTAACTCTATTTCAAGCTGGCAGTTTTGAAAGAAAATAAAAAGGCATTTAAAATATGTAACTATACCATCAATACACTGAATGTGAAAACAGAACAGCATATGGCAAAAGAGATTATCGGGATTAACCAATTAAATGGTATGACTCAAACTGACATGATCCGTCAAATCTGTATTTTGCAGTGAAGTATGCGGGGGCATGGGAAAAGGACTTCATCCAGTGCAAATAATGAAAGCCAAACTTCTAAAAATAACTGACTTCGCAAAAAGGAGGAAAGGAGGAGAGGTATGAGAAGTTCAAAGCTTACAAGCTATGAAGAAGTGATTTAATTCTGGATGTTTCCTTTCTCTTCAATGCAGGATTTCACAATACCTACTTGATGTAGAACTTACTACAAGCAGTCCCACAAGACTACGATCTTGATCATAAATTCTATACTCAAAAATTATTTACATGCTTAGGACATATAATATTAAATTTGAGATTCAAGGTTACTGACCAAATTTCTGTTAATATAAAGATAGAGTAAACACTTCACTGAAATAAAGTTTCCACCAGCATAAGAGAATAAAATATTCAGAAGCAGGGCTTTAGAAACAGGCCTTTCTTCTGCCGAAGAGTTGAACGCAGATGCCAATCCTAGCGTGTCAGGTCTAGCAGAGAGGCAACTGCAGAGTTAAAGGAAGGAAAGAGGCCACAAAATCAGAAGTATCTGGAAACAGTTCCTCCAAAAGGAAACGTCACTGTCAGCTTCATGCAACTGCCCTCATTACACCTTGTGCTTCGAAGACAGATCCTGCAGGGAACAGGCCAAGATTTTGTTCTCCTGGTTAACACCTGAGACTGCGGGTGCCTGTCTGAATAGAATTCATCCACTCAAGTTCATTTGAGCTCTTTCTTCTGCAGCTACCGAAGAAACGCCAAAAAAGCAGCAAGTAGTAGTTCTCAAGTATCATACAGATACGTGACCAAAGAAATTAAGACTTGAAATTACTAAAGGTTTTAATACATAAATTGAAAGATGTACTACAAAATAACATAAAGACTTTTTACATAGTTACAGCTAAACCACCAAAAGGAATCAAAACCAAACCAAAGCCATTTTTAAGTTTTTCTTAAGGCTTCACCTTGATATAATTTTAAATGCCAATATTATACCAACACTCGAACATTTTAAGAGTGACATGAAATTAAAATCATACTGAAAAGTTAAGTTGATACAACCACCACATCCACAAACACGCAGAGTTCCCAAAAGCACCTTTTAACCAATGCAATCTCAGTAAGCCCACAATTCTCTGATATCTTTACTTTCCCCTTAGAAGAACGGACAATTTAGTAGGAAAAGTATGGAAAAAAATACCTCAATAAAACCGATGCAGTTTCAAGTCCCAGCGTGACAACCGACAAAGGAAGAAGAAGTTACATGGAACTGCCCTTATATAAAACTTGACTGTGGAGGCACAGGCATGGAAACAAATGAAATTTATTTCAAGTTGCTAAGTTTTCATTTCCTGGACTAAATCTCATAACATTATAACCAGCTGACTGTTTATCATAAAATGCAAATCTCAGAGAGCTCTCTTATGGATTTAATAGTAAATACAAAATAGTTTATGCTTTGCTCCTATCTCACATTTCTGAGCAGACATAAGAAAAAGTCTCAGTTAAGAGGAAAAAAACCCCCAAATGTGAAATGCACCAGTGACAGCTGAGATATGTAAGCAAAGCCTGTGAAATTTCATCAACATATTTTCATTAGTAACCTCTCTGCTGCTATGCTTCATGTGGAACTGTACACACTTCCAGGTCATAGCACGTACTACTAAATGACGCCATTCATATCATTTACTTCCAGATTATGGTCTTGGTATCTACAACAGGATGAACACATCAATAACAAATCTATATTAAATAAAGTAGCTTATCTGCTTACCTTGAGGGAAAGGATTTGGCTGCACTAAGTACAGGAATGCATGGACTATTTTAAACAAAATTCCTATTGGCCCAGGTTCGTGGTATGCACCTGTATCATACGTCTTGGCTGGTACAAATCCAAAATCCAAAGTTCCGGGAGGAGGTTTGTATATAGGCTGTACCTCTGAGATTGTACTTCCACAAAACAGCAGCAGCAGCAGACAGAGTTCCACAGCCATAGCTAGCAGTATTCATAAAACTGGAGGTAGAGATATTTGTCCCACCAAGTTTAGAAATCTTCAATACATTCACCTGGGGGTTAGCTTTCTAGCCAGAAAACGCTGGTGTGCCCTCGCACCTTTTATTCTTTAATGTATTCTTGCTTCATAGTAGTACAGAAGCCCCTCGTGGAAATGACTCAGCGCACCATTTCTGTCAAAACCAAGAAAGAGCTCGTTAAGGTGTGTGCAAGCAAATAGGAAAGTGCAACCTTCTGTGGAAATTGAATATCCCAATAGTTGTGAAAGCAAGTCAGATAGGACAAGAACAAAAAATAATTAGGTTTTGGATCCTATGGTCTACTACATACACTGTACTTGAAAGGGGCGGGGGGGAAAACAATTATGCATAGTTCCAGGTCAGTGAGTTTTCAAAAACAAAGCAGAGCATTGGGACAGCTCCAAGGGAAACAAAACTAAAGGAACAATGTATGAATCGCACTTCCAACCAAGTACAATATGTCATGTCACAACAGTTATACAATCCACTTAGCCACATGATGTTACCATAGTTGATAACAATATTACAAGTCATATCCTGTGGCCTATTTAACCCTAACCTCTCAGTTAAACCTTCCAGATGCCAGCTACTCCAGATCTTCCTCCAAGACCGGGGAAATGATTAATCACAGAAAAGTTAACAAAAGCAAAAAAACCAACAAAACTTCACCCTCCTGACAGGTGCCCATGGGTGTCAGTGAATACTTTCTATTAACTCTACCTCAAGGCTCTCCTTAAGAACTGGAGAACTCAACTCAACAATTTTCATTCGTAGCTTGCTAAAGCTGAATGTCATGCAGATGACTTTGGATGCTTTCACATGTTTAAGAACATTCTGAATCTACAAAATCACAACAGTGTAATCAACCACCACTTAAGAAACGTAAACAGAAACATCCCCTCCATGTTTTCAACAAAACAACTGACCGCATCTTCATCTAGCTGGGGCCACGTAAGACTCCTTTGCTTCAGCAGGGGCCATGGTGGTCTCCAAGGAAACAGACAAAAAAAAAAAAACCAAACAAAAAGCAACAGAAAAACTTACGCCCCTTTCTGACTTTGGAAGCCGCACATACTTGAGTGTGTGAGTGATCACCACACTGACATTCCCACCCAGCAGACTGGCTTATCATTGAAACGTCTTTGGTGATCTACCAGAGCATCACAGGTGCGGACATCTGGGAACTCACCGTTCCTGAAAAGCCACTCACTTCAAACTGGGGAGCACGGAGCACAAACTGTCTTTGCTTAGCATAGTTGTGACTCTGCTGCCTTTTCAGCAGCACTACCCAACGGAAGTGTTCAATCCCCACCTTGGTGTCCCCACCATTCACTTGCAAGAACAACAGCAAAACAACACAATCACCTCAGTCAGCCTGATCCTACACCTGCACCTTGACTTCCAAGCTGCCTCCAAGTCAAAGAGACACCAAACACAAAAAGACTTAAAAATTGGTAGTAGGGGGCCTCTTAAGTCTCTTCCTCGCTTTACCATCTCTGGAAAAGCAGAGTCTACCTTTCCAAAAACCAGTACTAACTTGCAAGAAACCATGTTGCAGGCTTCTTTAGTAGTTGTGCTGCACTCAAAGGACAGGTCAAGATCAAGAAAATTACAGAACAAAGGAACAGAAGATGAGATCAAAGAACTACAGACAGTTCTGTTTCCTTCAGCTCCAATTGCGTTACAAACAAAAACTCAAATCTATCTTTTCCCCTCATGGCTAATCAAAATCAAGAAGAATTACCAGTAATAATGCTATGAATAGGGGAATTATCCAAGCCTTATTAAAAAAAGCGATGTTAGCAACAACTCTAAAATACGATAGTCAACACAGGAACACGAGAACTCAGAACACATCAAACCATGAGTATTTTCCTACGTGGAAAAGAACATTTTGTTAGAATAATGAAAGAAAAAAAGTAAGTCCAGCTCCAAAATATTATTTTTCCTCCTTTAATTTTTTTCTTGAGACTAGTTTTATTCATCCTAAATGACATGTTTCTCAGTGGAGTTTTCTTTTGTGCACTTATTACTGTAGGGCTGAGTGTAGCAACAGTCAGAAACTCACAATTCCTTAGGCTGCAGGTTATAATAAAATCTACAGAAACTCTATGGGACAAAACATCACATGACCAGAACTAAGTGAAAAAAATATTATTTTGCCTTAATGACAGAACACTGAAGATTATGCGAGTTTGATACAGTAGAGGTCAATTGGCTTTTCTTTAAAAAAAAAGTTTAAACACTTTTTTTAAAATAAAGTTTAGTTTTCTAGAGATTTCTTAGGTCAAACAACAAGTCAGGATAAAAAGCCCGCACATCGTCACTGAGCCTTAATTCCAAGAGTTAAGGAAACAGATACAAAAGTTACAATACAGAGAATTGTGAGGAGCGTTTGTGAAAGATGAAATTGAGAGGAAGACGGCCTCCCTAACTGGTGTTTTAAGGCAAAGCTGGAAGACAGGGCACGTTCTCAGTAGCGTGTTCTGTTATACTGGAGGGAGGGCAGAAGAAGAGAAAGTACATACAACTTTGTTGTTGTTAGATTTTAAGAACATTTTAAAGTGTATTTAATTGCACAAATAGGCAAACAAAGCACTGTCAAAAAAGTCCTTCCAATACAGGAAAACAATCACTACGTCTGCCAGACATGTCAAGTCTTTGCATTAACAAAGACAGAAAGATGGCAGTTTTAAGACAAGGACGCTACTGAAATTGCAAGGACACTACTAGTGCCGCCGATAGCAGGATAAGACACATCACTAGTTTTCAATTCCAAAGACACTACTGAAGTCTCCAACTCCAAATAATTTTCAGTTAAGCTTTTCAGAATTTTTCATCAAAGCAGGTGGGTTTCTTGAAAATGAAATAATCTGCTGGTAAATGTATCATGATAAACATGGTATGTATAATCTTACTAGGCAATTCTTCCAGGCTGACACCAGATCTTCTCTATACACCACATAAAACACTAACATATTCTCAAGGTTACAATAATAATGAGCAGGAAGTCACAGAAACGCTATTAAACCTGTAACTCAGGATGCCCCGAGCATTCAATATTTATTCAGCCTACCCAAAAATAACTCAGATGTAAAAAGCTCCCAGAAGTTATCTTGATTGTAAAAGAAACTTAACTGGGAGCACATTAGTAGTTAAATAAACTGGAAAAACAGTATTAAAGAGGAAAACTATCCATGAAATTTGCAAGGACTGCAAGAATCACATACACACAAGTGACTCAAAGAGAATTACATAGCAGTTCATGGTCCTCTACATTGCAACATGTGGTCACCTCATTTCCTCAGAAACAGCGTGGTATCACTACAGTCAGTGAGCAACAGTAACTGCCAGTACAACTCTCCCCAAGTTCAAGTAAATAGGGAACGGAAATGAGCTGTATGAACCTTTGAAGTGTTTACATTAATTATCAAATAAGATATCCATTTCACTGATGTTTTGATCAAAAAACCCACGTAAACTCTGTTAAGTACTTCATAAGATATATAGTAATTAAAGTGTTTAATTTACTTTGTGTGGTTTGCAAGTGTCCATCTTTTCCTTTTTGTCTTGCGGTCGTCACTAATATTTTACAGGTAAAAGTAAATACTATTCCTGGGATTTTAAACACTATCTGTGGAGAAGACCATCTCCCTTCTACCAACTATGCTGTAGTATTATCATATCTCTAATATATCCTAATTGTTATTAAAAATACTGTAATATTTTCCAAAACCAATAAAGTTTCAGCAACTCCACCGTGAGTTTTGGAGGGGGAGAGGAGACAGAGCAAGAGATGCAGAAGTTTGGCGACTGCTTCCATGATACATCAACTCTAAAGAGCAGAGTTCAGAAACAGCATGATGTCCAGCTCTTTGTTTCAACAGGACTGGCTTCCTCCTGTTTAACACTGCAATCCACACAAATGCAACACTGCAGTGCAGCGACGCAAGGATGATTAACCCTGTGAACTGAAATTCAATCAACCAGAGGCTAGACTGCCAAAGCTCAATGTGGGAGCCTGCTGGCAGCGAACCAGGATGGGATGGGACAGCGGAAGATGCAGCTGTCCATAGGAAGCCCACACATAGGAGCTGACCATGTTTGTTACCTTGTTTACTTAGTCATTTCCAAGTCCATAATCCTCTAGAGTGAGGTTGCTCCAGTGAGAGCACCCACCAGAAGAGCAAAATGAATTAAAACAGCTGCAGAACAGATAGTTGCAGGTAGACTAAAACTCGTAAGTATGCATTAAAATAAAAATCCATACCACCACCTTCCCAGTCAAGACACATAATACAGCAAGCCAAGTTAGATGCCAGCAAGTTAAGTTTTTGGTGACAAAATCTGTCCTAAGCCTACCAATTCCAACTTGTTGCCATAGGAGGAGCAGGGAGCAAATAAACCAAATAAACACACGGGACTGCAGAATAGAGCCTGTCAGCACCGACAACCCCTCCTCAAAAGCAGAATCTTCCACACCAGGGAGCCTCAGTACGCATCCAACATGCTTCCTATGTGCTCAAAATGAGTCGGTGCCCAAGCCAGGCAAAACTGGATATTCGGAACCCAGTTCGCTTTGAGCAGCTACTTCATCATTTGAAAATCAATCAATATATATAAAAGTAACACCAAAAAAATCCTGCTGGTTTACAAGTCACAGCCACTTGCAAACAACAGAAGCAGACCTGTAAAAATTCCAAGCGAGGTATCGTCCCCAGAACAGCAGGAGGTCTGATTCTGCCTAATTGTTTCTATTTTCACTAACCGAACAACAACAAAATGACACATCTAATTCCACTTTAAATGGCGCGTTTGCCCCGGTACTCACAGAGCATTCCTTGTGAGAGCGCTTTTCAGCATCACGGGGAAAATCCCAAAGCAGCGCACAAACAGGGAGCTGCTGGCAGGCGTGAACTGGGGGCTGAGCACGCGTCCCAGCACCCGGGCACGGCGAGGAGGGGCCCCACCGGCCGCTCAGACCAAGCCTTCCCTTTCTGATTTATAAAACTGTGGAGATTTCTTGCCCTGCCGCGCTGCGAACGGCGCGGGGCACCGGTGCGGCGGTTCCTCCCGCTGGGCGTGTGGAGGAACTCACAGCCCGCACTCCTCACCGCCGGGGGCCGCCTCCCCCCGCCCCGCAGCGGCGCTGCCCGCCGCGACCCCCCCCCGCCCCCGCCCAGGTGCAGCGAAGCCGCCGGCGGCACCGCCCCCGCTCCCTCCCGCGGGGCGGCCCCGCCGCAGCGCTGCCGCACTCGGACGGGCCCCGAGCCCCGCTCGCACCCGCGCCGTCACCGCGGAGCCGGGGCGCGGTTCTGTCTCTCCCGTCGGTGCCGAGCTCGGCGCGGAGCCCCCGTCCCGGGCAGGTGCGCTCAGCGGCGCCTCCCCCGCGGGGCTCCCCCCGCCCCCGCCCCGCCCTCTCCTCAGCAGCCGGAGGAGCCGGCGCCGACCCCGCCGCACGCGGCCCCCGGGATAGACCCCGCTTCCCCCGCGGCGGCCGCGTTGAGCGGGGTGGCTCCGCCATGGCCCCTGCGGGCCCTGCCCCGGCCAGACCCGGCCCTCCCGCACGGCCCTTGCTTCGTGTCCGTGGCTCCGCCAGCACAGACCCTCCCGCTCTCCCACATCGATCCCCTCGCTCCCCCTGCCCTCCCTCCCGCTCCCCCGGCTCCCCCAGCACAGACCCTCCCGCTCCCCCATCCCCTCTACCCCCGCCTCACCCTGCGCCTCCCCGGCTCCCGCAGCACAAACCCGCTCCCCTGGCTCCCCCTGCACAGCCCGCCCTGCTCCCTCCCTCTGCCCTCCCGCTCCCCTGGTTCCCCCAGCACAGACCCTCCCGCTCCCCCGGCCCCTCTGCTCCCGCCTCACCCCGCGCTTCCCCAGCTCCCGCAGCCCAACCCCGTTGCCCCGGCTCCCCCTGCCCTCCCTCCCGCTCTACCGGCTCCCCCTGCCCTCCCTGCCGCTCTCCCGGCTCCCGCAGCACCGACCTCCCGGCTCCCTGGTTCCCCCGAGCTCAGGCCCGCCCGCTGGCGTCCTCTCGCCGCTCCCGCAGGGCGCTCTCCCAGCCCCGGCCGAGCCCACCGCGATGCCCCCCGGCCCCCGCCTCCCCCGACGGCTCCTCTCAGCGCCCGCGGGCACCTCCTCCCCCGGGCAGGACCCGCAGCGGGAGCGGCCGGGAAAGGCGGGGAATCCACTCCCCCCCCCCCCCCCCCCCGCACCTGCTGCAGCCGCGGGAAGCGCTGCCCCGGGACCCTCCTCCCGCACTCACCGGGCAGAGCGAGCGGGAGGCGCCTCCGCCTGAGAGCGCCGCGGCGGTGGCGGCACCGCCCGCGCACGGATTACGGAGGGCGGGCTCTGCCCCGGTCGGGGCTGCGGGACCACCCCGGCGGGCTGGAACCGGAGCGGGGGAGGAAGAGGAGGAGCGTGGGGGGCTTAACCCCGGAGGGACCCGAGCGGGAAGGCTTCGCGTCGCGGCTGTTGGAACGCGGCCGGGGATTCGGGCTGATCCCGCACCCGGGCGGGGGGCAGCACGCAGCGATCGCGACCTGTTGCTCCCCAGGCTGGCTGGGACCTTCCTCCCGGCTGGGAAGTGCCCTGGACGCCAGCACCAGCGGCCAGCATCCCTCCTTCCCGCATCCCTCCCTCCCACCCTCCTTCCCGCATCCATCCCTCCTTCCCTTACCGCATGCCTCCCTCCTTCTTTCTTTCCCGCATCCTTCCTTCCTTCCCATATTCCTCCCTCCCTCCCTCCTTCCCGCATCCCTCCTTCCCGCCCGCGAGCTCGGCTGTACCAACCCTCCTTGGCAATTTCTCCAGGGGCTTGGTTTGAGTTCAGGTGGGTTTGCTCTTCCCATCAAGGTGACTTACCCCGTTCGCTTTCAGAGAAACACCTTGTTGTGCCCTTCTGAGGGATGTCCTGATTTCCTGATCGCGTTGTCATTTCTTTTAGGGCTGGTATCTGTTTCCCTAAGTGGTTTTTGTTTCTGAGGGCCAGTGATTTATTGGTAAAATGATAAGCACTTTTCCTACAGGCTGCAATACATAAACTTTCAAAGGTTCCAGCACTTTCCTCCTGCCCTTTGTGATTTTTGTTTGCAGCTTATTTTAATAATGTTTATTTTAATATGGTTCCCCATTGCAATGTAAACCATAAACATCAGCCGTACCTTTTTTACTTGATCCTCCATTATTCAGCATCACAGATCAAGGCAAAGCAAGAATTTGCGCTGGAGATCCAAGGTTATGCTGGTTCTTTGGAAGTCCTTGAAACACTGATAGAGAAGGTGGTTGGTGTCCCTTCTGGCAGGCAGAAAGCAGTCCAGGCTACGGCTGTGGCAGCAATTTGCATTCCTAAAACTTGGCCAAACATGGAAGAGTTTTCCCACAAGCAGGATTTGGTGTTGCTGAACTCTTCCTGTGTTTCTGCTCAGGACATTTGCCAGCAGTGCACATCAAGGAAAAACTGCCACATTTTCTGCACATGGAACAATTATTCAGTCCACAGCTGATCTTGGATTTGTTTACCAGGATACATAGTGGTACACACCCAAATGGAGTCGCACAGAGCTCAGAGAAAGGCTGATGGCGTAGTTCTTGTTACAGTTCTCCTGCACCCCAAGCCGTGTCCCAAAGAGGGACAATGCTGTAGTCAGGGGAGAACACGACACAACTTGACAAAAGGACAAATAAATTAGCCAGATAGTCCTCAAATCCAGAGGTACAGCTCCTGTCTTAAGCTTTGGATGAACGTTGATCTAATTACCAGAGAATATTCCTCCCAAATAATGCACGGTGAATGCCCAACACTATTAATGAGATGTTCTGATGGATTTGGTTCCTTTGTTTCCATACAGTCTTAAAACAAAGGCCAAACCTCACTGGCCTCATGGACTGATTTTGCACTGCAGAGTGAAGGCACACAGCTACAGTGATAAATAACTGCAAGGGTGGCATAGTCCGTAGGAACTTGAGAATGTGGAAATGTGGAAGAGAAGAGCATAGAATGAAGTTCTGGGAAATCTTGCCTTGCTGGGGCCAAAACCAGTAAGATTTTTTTGGGGGTTACTAGTTTATACAACTTACAGGTCGAGTACCGTGGCACAGGAATTCTAGGTAAGAAATGTCTGTAGTTTGCATAAACAAGAACATGCAGCTAGAGTAACAGGACAAAGATACCTAGCTTTCAGAGAAGAATTGAAACTAAATCAAGACCAGCACTTTTAATGGAGGCACCAGTAGACTAAGCCAACACCTATTTAATGGGTATTATTAATGTGTGACAGCTTTCGTGCCTTTTTCTGGATGATGTCATTGATGCAAGAAAGCTTTCGGTCGCATCTGAGATTCCTTTTACTATTGGTATCCAGCCCGATACAAGGAGTTTGCCTAAGGTCTGTGGAAGTGACTGAGTTAAGATAATTTACATTGTATTAGGTACTGAAAGCGTGTTCTCCAAGTAGCACCTAGTTAAAATGTCACAGCTTGTCACTGTGAGATGGGAAATGGAAGCATGACCTCTTCGGCTGCCTCCCATTACATTGTTGGCAACCCCAAGTACACATCTGACATGAAAGTGCTCTGAGCAGCTGTTGACCTTTCCGTGATGTTTCTTCTCCGCTAACCGCACGTCAGGTAGAAGCGGGCGACTGTAAAGTGGGAAGCAGTGTGCCAGTTTGCAGCCCTTTCCTTCACTCCCCATCTCCCTGCTGTCCAAACCACGCCGGTGTCTGGGCTTCCTTCGCTGCACACTTACCTGCTCGACGTTTGGCTGTGGGCACTGCGAACGATACACTGGTGTGTGGTTTGCGTGGACGGTGTAATCAGTCACATTAGAGAAGCAGAATGTGTAAAAATAGCGTAGAGTCTTAGCAGGCTCAGAGAGCATCAAGAAAACTTGTCCTCCAGGGACTGCAGCATCTTTCATCTGCGGTCCTTTGAGCCTTAGTGCAATTGGGCTAAAATTAATCAAGATGCCTTCTAGCTTTATTCTTTTTGACCAAAACTTTCAAATGATCTCAGCATTCAGGGCTGCGGTCAGGTTCACGGAACAGCTGAACCCTTAATTGCTCACATAAATGAGGAAGCGGCCTTTCAGACCACAGCGCAGCAGGTGTTAAGGCCTCTGAAAACCTGCTTTGTAAGTATCCGAAAGAGAAAGAGCTGGGTGAAAAGAAAACAACTGGCCCATACTCTGTGGTGAGCATTTGGAAATCTGGCTGTGTATCAATCATCTCTGTTATCTCGGAGGAAAATCCTCAGATAACAGGAAGATACATGAGATTTAGATCTGAACTATAATGGTTGTATCCATAATTAATTTTTAAGTAGAGCTCGTGATTAAAGATCTATTAGATAAATAGCCTTTTTCATTAGTTGAACTTAAGGAAGGCATAAGGTTGCCTGGAGAGATGTAAAATCCTAACTCCAACATTTCCACCTCCCCAAAAGAAAAATGTCAAGGTAGAAAACCTCTTATATTGCATTAAGTCCTTCCTCTGGCTGTTTGCTGAGCATGTGTTCAGGGAGAGAAGGGTGCATGGAAGTGGGGAAGAGAAGCAGCGTGCCTTCCCAGCACCAGTGCTGTGGAGAAAAGTGATTTACACCCTTTGCAAGAACACGCTGAAGAGTGAATTCTGCCAACACCCCCGAATCTATCCAGTCAGTCTATCCCTTTGTCAGCTCTGCCCGTTAGCCTGATGCCTGCTCACTTTGCCTAGCATTCCGCGCGTTTTAGCCTCCGAGTCCTCCTCTGCCCCCACCACCTGGTTCTGCCCTGCCTCGTGCCACCTGATGCCACCCTTCCCTTCCCGTCTGGCTTAGCCCTGTGGGTTCTGCTGGCCACCCCAGCTAGCTAATGCTGCCCAGCAGCACCCACCAGCTACTGTACAGCCCCTGCTCTCCTTCTGCTCAGTTCCCCATCGGCACTGTTTCTGCCCTCCCTGACATCCGCAGCTGCATCCCTCCTTGTCCTTAATTCTCCCGTGGGGATGCGAGGCTTAAGGGATTACAGGCTGTGTGAATTCACAGCCCAAACTCTGAGCCGTGGACTGTTCCAGGCTGGAGCCAGGCTAGTGCAGGCTTGGCGGGTTCCGGGAGAGCAGGGAACTGGGCTTGTAGCAGGCGGGAGGCACGCGTTGCTGTCTTAGATATGAACCACAAAAAATGTCAAAGAATTATTGGGATCCATAAAAACGGTGGGAAACAACACAACTGCTGTGTGCTAGAGCCTGCCATGTATTTCCTTAATTTCTTACTCCTGAGGGAAAATTAAAAAAAAAATGGAATGGACAATCTTACTCGCATTTATTCTCAAACTTAGAAGACAACATGACATTTGATGGTAGACCTTTGATTCATGTCAGTTTACGCTATGATTTCAGTGCGAATTGCCTTCATTCAAATGGAAGATTTATCCTGCCGTATATCACTTCAGGATGCCTTCAGAGAGTTGATGTTTTGTCAGCTACACGTGTCTTGCCATTACACTCTGCTGTGTCCCCTTCCCGTGACTGGGATAGATCTGCATGACAACTCATCAAGGAACTTAAAATTATATTCATTGCTTTTCATCTGAGGAAACCACTGGTAGTTGCTATAACAGATTTCACAGCTAAACAAAGATCCAAAATGACAGGGATTACATGATGCATGTACTTGGAGCTTGTAGCTTCTTTTACAAACTCTTCCCCCCCCGCCATTTTTCCATCATCTCTGTGTTTTATTTCTGCTCTCAAGCTTTGACGCTTGACATCCTGATAAATTACCATGTCAGTAATGTTTGAAGTTAAAATGGGAAAGGCACATCGTTTTGACACTGGGACAAAAGGAGCATGACTTGGTTCTGATGCTGTTTGGTAACAGATTGGGGAGTAGTGGCCAACTACCATCCCGGATTTTCATTCCTGCTCCGGCACCTTATGCTCCTCTGGTGACAAAAAGGTTCTCGACAGCAGCTCAACAGCAGGTTCTCTCTGTGGGAACTGTACATAATGAGTCGTCTGATAGAAGACGTGACCACATCAGCAAGGGCATTTCACTTGGTTAGAAAGCAACTTATGGCCTTCAATAAATGCTTTCAAATGAAATTCTGAAAACCTGCTGCACAAGTCTAATTTCACCTTACGGAACAGCAAAGATTTTAAATAAGGACGCTCCTCTTTACCAAACTTGCACATAGAGTTTAATGTCTTTTCCCTCAGAAACAAGGCTGTGGCCATGGGGCACGTCCGTTCTCAGCTACCGGGAATTTCTTGCTTGTGATCAGACTACCATTGTGGCTGTTGTGGTGTACTGTTGTCTAGTGGAAGCCTGTAGGGGCTTCAGCCGGGCTGGGTCACACAGGCACAGTCACCAGATTGAGTCCTGGCTAACGAAGTCACCGGTGCCTGTAATACAAGTGGTCAGCAGCCACTTGAGGAGCAGCGCCGAGCCTAGCCTGCCGCTCCACCTCGGGCTGCAGGCATGGACACCTGGAGATTAGGACTGATAGATTCTTTATTCTCTCTGGTGGCGATTTATTTGATTTGATTTCATTTTAATCAATGCATTTATTCATCTCATCTGAAAGTTAGGACCTGAGCCGGGTTGCTTGTATGGAGGCAAGAGAGGCTGTAATATCTGCTTTGAACAAGCTGTTCATCTAATCAGAGCATCTGTATGTCAGTAGGAACGAAACACTAATGATAGGATTAATCAGCCAAACCAGGTACCCTCGTGAAAGCCGGCACTGGAGCACAGGCATTGAACTCGATAGTCAGTTGTCAGTTTTTGTCTCTGTTTGTGACCCCTTGATAAGCAGAAGTTCCCCCAGCACAGGGTGACTCTCCCATGCTTCCCCACAAAATGTAATCCTACCTTAGGAGCTTAGCTGCTGCACTGACCTTCTTTTGTCTGCTTGCTCTGGAGTAAATTCTGTCTGACGTGAGTAAAGAAGATTGGAAGAAGGTTATTTTTAATATCAGTATTAAATAATCTGCAGCACAACAAAATACAAGAAAGGAAGGCATCTGTTCATTATGTTTTCAGGGAGAATGACACCACCACCTACAACATCTTGCAGGAAGCGCATAAACAACACACGTTGCAGGATTAACCTGACAGGGCCCCTTCGCTCTAGTTTCTATTATTAACTTTACACCTAGTGCAAGTCTCCTCAAATGAACTATATGAGATATAATGATTTATCTGACACAGACTGTACCTCAGCTGAACATTTATTTCCAGGATAGTAAAAGGCCTGGGTTTTATTAGCCCTTCACAGAGGTGTGCTGAGTATCTGATCCCTAAATTTCTGATAGCATGGGCAGAGAACAACTTTTGTTAGCTTGTCTAAGCTTCTTGTCTAAGCGGTGAACTTCTCCCTTACTCTTCTCATGTTAAACTGCACACTTAAAAATCCCCTTTTCTTTCTCTCCCCATCCCAAGCCCCCACTTTCCACTGAATGGTTGGGACCGCAGCCTGCCTGCCACAAGCTGTTATCCTGTAAAACAGAAGTGCAGCTTTTCCCCTTTGCCATGACACAGCTCCATCTCCCTCCTTGGTCTTCTTAAGTTTGGTGCAAAAATATTCATTATGGCTGAGTAAAAGACTGCAGCCTGATGATAACATGCTCCAAGCACAATGCCATCTTCTCTTCTATAATATAATGGATTTTGTGTGTGTGTGTGTGAAGGAAGGTGTTTTCAGAGCTTTATGGAGGAGATTGGCTTTTCTTTCCCTAATGTTCTCATTAATTTATTATTTCCTGTATTCTACCTCCCTGCTGATTAAACTATGAGACACCAAGAAAGGGAAAGGTATTTCTGCTTTGGAAGCATGCAGGGTATAAAAAAGACAAGATGACCTTTAACTCTGCTCCTTTGCCTTTTTGCACGTCAGAATGTCAAATGATTTTCCCTATTGTAAGTATTTCATGGCAACAGTAAGCGTTTGCAAACAGGGAACATTTCTACTGGACACCTGAGGTTTGTTGCTTTAAAGTTAATCTGTAGTCTTAAAATCTAGGCTGAGTAAGAGATGGCACCTAACTCCATTTGTGCAGACAGCAGGGTAAGAATCATCCTCATGCTCCAAGAGCCGCAGCGCGCCTCCTGGTTCTGCCCTGCTGCAGGCTACAGCCTCCCTCCCTCTGTGCTTGAGTTCCCTGTTGAGCTGATGAGTACAGCAAGGGCACATCCGTGTTGTTACGCTGGTTTGCTCTTTGTTCAGGTTTCCAGTCCCTGGCTGTGTAAGCATTAATTCATGCGTAGTATCTGGAGTGGCACAGTTCGAGGAAGAGTGAAGTTTGGGGTGCATGTCGTTCACTTGAGCACATCCCACTGTCTGCACCCTTTCTTTGGCCTGGGAATGGAGACCACACAGGCACTGAAAACAGAGACATTGCACACAGTCTGGGCTAAACAGAGACTAACTATCATCATCACACTTACTTATCACCTGCGTTCATAAAAGGGACAAGGGACAGGTGACAGGATGAGAAGAAATGGCCTCAAGTTGTGCCAGGGGAGGTTCAGATTAGATATCAGGAAAATTTTATTCACTGAAAGACTTATAAAGCACTGGCAGAGGTGTCCAGGGAGCTGATTGAGTCCCCATCCTTGGAGGTGTTTGGAAGGCAGGTAGATGAAGCGCTCAGGGATGTGGTTTAGCAGTAGGCAGGTACAGTTGGACTCAATGATCTCAAACGCCTTTTCCAACCAAGAGATTCTACGATTCGATGATACTGTAAGTCATGCACTCTTCAGTATGCACTGTGTGTGGTGAAGAAATGAATGATCAAGTGCTGTTTCATAAACTCCTTGATTTGTAGGGTTTTTCTTTAAAGTCAAAGAGGACTGCTCTGGTTACCGTGCATGTGATTCATACACACAACATACATGAAGCCACGAAGACTCCAACAGTAGTTTCAACATCAAGCTCATCAGGTCTGGAAGACTTCTGGAGACAGGTACCTAGGTTTCAGATGGCATTAGACCTTGATTCTCTTGAGAACCATCTGAATGGCTATCTTCTGGCATTATTAAATATTAAAATTTTAACCTTCAGCTGAGTTGTTGTGATTCAGTTTCCAATTTCTTTTCTACTCTTTTGAACAGCCTCTTTTGAACAGTGATGACCAATGCAGTGGCTCCACAGTACCAAGCAATACCAAAGAACTGGGTGTGGTGCCACTCCTTTCTGAACTAAATATTAGAAAGAACCATTGTAAATAATGTGTTTTAAAACCCACCAGCACTGGCATTGCCTGGTCACTTGATTGAAATTGTACCTCTGTTTGAATGTTGTTGGCTTTCCCCGCCATCAAGTAAGGTACAGGTTGCACAATGTAGAAAAAGAGAGTCTGTGCTTGGACAAGGCAGTGGTCCAAAGTGGACACGACGTAAAAGACTGGGATTTTGGTGCCAATTCTAACTAGAAAGCAGCAGTATTCTCTTCAGCATATTAAGGCTGCAAATCCTACACAGCTGCTATGATAGAGAAAGTCTTTTGACAAATCTGAAAACCATTGTGCATTACACTAATGCTTTATCTATAAATTTGCTCCTGACTCATATTGTGGCAGTCTTTCTGCTCTTTAATACCCTGGACATTGAATTACAGACATTTGAAGAGCTGGAAGCCTAATAGACTGAGTTTAGATTGCAAACTCCTGTTCCTGCTCCTCTCGCTAAATGGACTTTTCATTTGACGCCTCTGCATTTCGTTGTGCCTGTCTGAAGAGGCGGTCACCGAAAGGCCTTACAGGACCATCATAGAATCATAGAATCATAGAATCAGAAGGTTGGAAGACACCTCTGAGATCATCGAGTCCAACCGTGAATCAATCAATCAAAGGCAGCCACCTGCCAGGCAGATCCTGCCTAGGGACTTAGTGTTTGGTTGTATTTAACCTTAGAAGTTGAAATGATAGGAATTTTCACCATAGTTTGCTAAAGCCTTCTCAAGGCTACCAGCTCTCAGTTTCATTTACACCTCGCTCATCCTAGCATTTGCCTCTGTACAGGCTCGAATATTTGCTTTTGCAGATTTGTAGATTTTACCCTCTGCTATTTGTGGTAAGGAAAATAAATTCCCAAATCATGCTGTAGTTGTAGAAGCAATCATCCTATAAAAAGTAATCCACAATTCACTGCAGTAAAACATATTAGTTTATATATTCTACACAAGCTATCTGAGACTTGGTACAGTAGAGGCATCAATTAAAAAGTGCACATCAGATGTGTTTTGAGCTTTCTTTAGCAGCTGTTTCCTATTATCAAACATGCACACTGCAGTGGTTTTCTAATTGGATTTAAGTAGCTTGTAGGATATCTTCAATACACAGAGCAAAACCCACTATAAAAAAAATATGCATAGTAATTCCACCCAAGAGTTACCAAGGCAGGAGCAGAGAGATGACATGAAAAATATTACCTTCCTGTGTAAAACCTGTGAAAACTCCCAGAAAGACTAGGAAACAGGGTCTGCCTGGGGATGGGAATACAGCTTACGTTGAATCCAACAGGAGGAGATAGATGTGTGTTAGCTGTCAGCCAAGACTAAATTCTGGTATACGTCAAATGTTATTAGTTTGTACTTAGCGACACAGTGTACCACATACACTTGAAAAATCCTTTCAATTGAATTTCCAGCCTAAATTTGTGTATATTATAGCCATCCCAATATTTATTTATTTTCTGCAGTTGCTTTGCAACATCTGAAAGACAGTAAACTAAGTATCTTGTCTTTTGATTTTGATTGAGAAGCCACATTTCTTCTTTAATATTAAATTTGTTCTGCAGTGGAGGAGATGGGATGGTGTATTTATAATTGAGTGCTTAAAACATAGAATCATAGAATACCAGGTTGGAAGGGACCTCAAGGATCATCTTTGCCTTTCTTGGCTAAAGCACTTAAAGATTTTAAGTATACATTTTCTCACAATTTTAGAAGGAGAAAAAAATCTTCTAAGATGTTTTTGCTGCTAAAACAGGATTTGCAATACTAGCAGGGACTACTGTTCTATTTGTGAGCTAAGATTACCCTCAGTGAAGCGGCTCAGCTCCACGAGATTCTTGAAATTCCCTTTTTGCCTGTGCCGGATTCACAATAGCCTCCCGTTTGTTATTTCTTCAAAAAGAAAAGAAAAAAAGCAGAAGTATTTGCATGACTGAAATAAGAAGGAAAAGCATGTGCAAGGCTGAAAATCTTCAAAAGCATCTCCACAGAGCAGCTGTGTGCTGGGGAGCACTGAGCATCATTTACTGCTTAACTGGGAGCTGGGTATCCTGAGGGCTCGGAACGAAATACTAGAGGATGGACACTGTGAAGACGAAACCTCTCTCCCTCTATGAATCTGTCTGTCCCCCTCTCTCTCACCCTGAGAAAAACACTGAACTTGCTGCAGTTCACTTCAGCAGTCGGCAAATTTGCCTTTTTTCACAGCTTTCTGTCGGCACACGATTCGGAAGTGTCTCTGGAGCCCTGTTTGGAGAGCGCTGTATGGTACAGCGGAGTGTCTTGGGAAATCAGACAGATGGATGCCATGTTTGGAAATGATTTGTCTGTTAAATGAGAACATAATTGGTTAAATTGCTGGGTAATTAAGGAATTTTTTCCTCTTCTTATTAGATAAACAGACTTTTTATTGCAAACAGTTCTCGTCTTTCTAAATCAGTTCCAGGAAACCCTATAATGTCAGTCACTATTAGCGTCTGGAATAGCATTAAGAGCTTTATACAAGCTCATATTAATCTGTCTAGGTTAACCTTTGTATCCAGGCTGCCTCAGTTGCTGTATTTCAAATCTGCAGAGTGTCAGTTCTTCTCAGTGGGCAGGAAGAGGTTTAGCACAGATTTAGCAGCTCTTTGATCGTAGTATGAAGTCATTTTGAACTTACTTGTGACCAAAAAATTTCTCTGGAGCACTTTTATTCAATCTTATCAATTGAGTTGCTTAATGAGCAAACTTTTAGCCTCTATATTTTGCTCTAGAAGTTGCTACATAGAAGAGATGAATGTTAAGACAGTGTCAAGAATATTACATTTCGTCTGGACACTGGCTCTCATAACTTCAGAAACACCATGTACACATGGAAACAAAGTAGGAAGGGTCCCCAGTTCCCTCTCCCAGATGCAAAGTCTGCCCAGAGTGTCGTGAGGCACTTGGCCAGCCCACACACCAGCGCCTCCCATGAAGGCAGATCCACTGTGTCCCTCAGGCAGTCTTGCCCAACGCTTAATTATGCTCATAATTAGAAAGTTTTCCTAATATATAACCTAAATATTCTTTGCTGCAAATCAGGTTTGTTTCTGCTCATCCTTCTCTCAACGGACCCGGAGAGTAATTGATTGTAGTAATTTTTATAGCAGCATTTGGAATACTGGAACAAGTTACCATGTCCTTCTCCTGGTCTTCTGTTTTCTGGATCAAAGCCCACTTCTTCAAAGCTATCTTGAGTCATGTTTTAATTTCTGTCTTGTGACCTCTCTTCGATTTGCATGTCCTTTAAAACATGTGTTCTAACATGTGTAAAAGTGCGACTCCAGCTGAGGGTTTCTTTCCCAAGAAAAGCAACCTAATGACATCCCCACATGGTCTCCGTGCACTGCTGAATCTGCCTTCTTGGAAAGAGCGTCCCATCACAGTATCACAATATAATAAGGTTGGAAAAGACCTTTGAGATCATCGAGTCCAACCTATGACCCAACACCTACACCTACTCCTACTCATCAACCACACCATGGCACTAAGTGCCTCATCCAGTCTTTCCTTAAACCCCTCCAGGGACGGTGACTCCACCACCTCCCGGGGCAGCGCATTCCAATGGCCAATCACCCTCAGTACATACCCAGTGTGTGTGTTAGTCTTTGCAATAGCCAGAGTCTCCTATGCAGTACTGCTGCCCAGGCAAGGATTTCAGGTGCGTGTGTGTGTGTCCTAGGTTTTTTTCCCCCTTTTCACTTCGCTTTCTTTAATTTCATATAGTTTATTTAAGACTTTTCCAGTTTAGAAATGTTATTTTGAATAATCCTTTCTCTAAAAGAAGGATCCTTCACTCCCTTATTTGTGTCATTGAGGAAAGTATTGGAGGGCACAGAACTGGGTCCCAAGAGACCCTACTTGAAATGCCTTCAGAGGTTGCCACTGACCCACTGATACCTGAGTGCCCTGATGTAAGTAATGAAACGATTGACACAGCATCAGTTTTCTTCTTGGCATGTGGGGCAGGGTCAAGCATGGTTTTGGGGTAACAGCACAAAACTAGGAGTCAGAGTTCTGATTTTTTTGTTCACTTGGTCCCCAACTTTTAATACGGACGGTAGAAAGTTGATATAACCTCTCTTCATGGATTTGCTTGTCAGTAAAATGGAAACAGAGATGCTTGTGAAGCACGTGGCTCCTCGGCGGAAAGGTGCTATTGAAGTGCAGAATAGAAATGGTTGTGTGTCTGGCACTGTCATTCGTGCTGGCTGCAGCTGACGTTGCTGAACCCAGTGAATCTGGAGAACTGGCACTCTTGGTATCGGGGCCCAGGTCTGTACGCTGCTGTGCTCTTGGCAGGGCTTTTTGCTTTGATTTCCTCTCCTCGTGTTGGGCAGGACGTGCACTTGTGCTTGGCTGGCAGCAGCGCTGTGTGGAACGCAGCTGGAAACAAATTCTAATTTGTTTACCAGGAGAAAAACAGGGCAGGGTTAGGTTGGGCATCAGGAAGAGGTTCTTCCCCCAGCGGGTGGCGGAGCCCTGGCACAGCTCCCCAGGGAAGCAGTCCCGGCACCGAGTGTGCCAGCATTCCAGCAGCATTTGGCCAATGCCCTCAGTCCCACAGGGTGAGTGTTGGGGTATCCTGGGCAGGGGTGGGAGCTGGACTCGATGGTCACCTCCAACTCAGGTGATTCAATGATTCTAGGGTTCTTATCACAATTCTCTCTGTGCACCTGGTACAAACTTTCGCACTGTTAATGTATCAGAGTCACCGGTGGAAGTGGGGCATGGGACAAGTCTATATCAATGGGTTTTTCTATGATTTTGTGTAATTTATATTAAAATAGTTGACTTATTTCCTTTGTGCTTTTAAGCTTCTTGGCAACGATGCAAACCATTTTTTTTAAAGCTTATTTGCAGCAAAAGATTATAATAATATAGCAGTTTGAAGCCACAGCGAGATTTGGAATCACGAGGGTAAACAAAATGTTCCAAATAAAAACGTGTTGACATACCAGCTCAGTGCCATGAGCAGCACTGGGCGACTCATTGAGGTAGCCAAGCTGAGTGCCAGCCCTGCAGCCCCAGGGAGCCCTGCTGTGCCAGGGATTTGATTTTCAGCGCTGAGGAGGACCCCAGGCTCTGTCCCAGCCTCTCGGGCTCCTCTACTGCCTACCAGACCCTGCCGTGCTTCTCCTCGCTTGGTGGTTGGGGGGTGACCACGATGCTGAGCCTTTGAGGGGGAAAGAAGAAATGTAGATGATCCTGAAGAGGTGATAAAAAAAAAGTTGATGTTTATGACTGGCTGCCTGCTTGCTATTTAAACATGCAGGGAAACATCTGATAAATATTTAAGCAGCACCAATTTATTTAGTGCTGTACATGTTTAACAAGATGAATACTAAAGAGGCTAAATAGATTAAGATTTCTAAAATGAATGTGCCCAAAGTGTCTTTTAACTTCAGGCCTCTGTGTAGCAAGGATGTTTCCACCAGTGTAACTATCTCTTAATACTTTAATAAATCTTGTGCTTTGAAGGCCTAACCAACATATCCTGCACCAAGGTAGCCTTGCTGAAGTAAGCAGGGATTCGTGCCACTGCAGTGCATTCACAGTGTATCTGTACCAACAAAACATCTTCAGGTCAGACCAGGCTGGGGATTCTGCACTTCGGCTCTGGCTGTCACCTTGAACATCTTCACTCTCACCTTGAAAGGCTTTGCTTCTGCATGAAGGTGGTTTTAATGATTAATATTGCCCTTGAGCACATGCACGCTAACCTCGTCAAACACAAGTAACTATGTGTGTGTATAGGTGAAATGTGGGATTTCTGTCGATCACCTTTGGAGAGGAGTAAGCTTGAGTGTGGAAGATTAACTTGAGTACTTTGTTTGACACCTAAAGCCTCAGTGAATCTCACTTGATTAGCTCTCCTGTCCTGACCCTAATACAGAGGTAAAAATATTTAATGGCCTGTACTAAATTAAGTAACATCAGCCTGTGACTCAAGCATGCATGACTAAATCTAGTTTAGTGATTCTTATGCTTGAAGTGTGTCACCAAGCTACCCCCAGAAGAGAATGGCTTAGGTAAATACACCACGCGATCAGCTTGCAAGGGAAAAATCACTTTTGAATACTTGTTTACATTAGTCATAACCATGCAAGAGCCCTCTGGCAGTGCCGAGCTTTTGTTTCAGATAGCGGAATACCCATTAGAAATGAAATTACAGAAGCTGCATCACTGAGAGCTTTTCCTTTTGCCGTACTTTGATTGAGAGAAAGCCTGCCTACAGCGTGACACCGTGCAGCTATCGTGGCCGTTGACATCAGGCAGGAGGCTCTAAATATGCATTAGCCACTATTCACAGTATCACACAATATCACAGTATCACAGTATCACAAGGATGGAAAGGACCTTTGAGATCATCGAGTCCAACCCATGACCCAACACCTACACCTACTCCTACTTGTCAACTACACCATGGCACTAAGAGCCTCATCCAATCTCTCCTTAAGCCCCTCCAGGGACGGTGACTCCACCACCTCCCCGAGCAGCGCATTCCAATGGCCAATCACCCTTTCAGGGAAGAATTTTTTCCTAATTTCACGCTTTTATTTGCTCTCCCTGCGACACTAAAGAAACTCAGCTGAGATCACGGTGTTGCGTTACAAACACAGGCTCTCATCCTGCACAGAGGTTCAACTTCACACGAGTCAGGATGGGATCAGACCAATGCAAGCCTTAACGGAGTAGACAAAGCTGAACTTCTGCTCCTTGGCCGTGAACGCCTCCCCAGCGCAGCTCCCGCTGAAGAACGGGGGCAGAGCTGCCTCAGCCACACTGCCAGAGCAGCCCTGCCCCACACAGCCAAACCCCTCAGCAAGAGCAGGAATTCCCCTTCTTGTAGGCAAGAGAGGCAGTGGCTGTCCCTGGTTTTGGCTGTCCCTGTCAGCTTCTGCCTTTAGCAGCTGCCTGTTTTGCCTGTGTTAAGCCACTTAAAGTAGGGGGAGAGTTGCCACATGCCTTAAAAATGCATTGGAGATTACGCTATCGCGTATGAGAAATACTGCCTATGTGTCCACATATAAACCAGGATTTCATATTAAATGCATTTATCCTCATTCTGTCACCCACGTAAAGTTATTTTCACCATTGAAATTATGTGTGACAACTTGTTTATCCAGTCTGAATGCGCTGGACGAGAGTTAGTGTTCTGTATTCAAAGCAGAACATACATCACCTCCTAACACGAATGTCACATCTATTTGAGATGCTTGCTGGAAGATTTAATTCCTTCATCAATTTAGTTAGGCAGCATTTCAGACAGGGCCAGAGCTCTGTGCTCTGTAGTGTGGGAAGACCTTCCGTTGGTCTTGCGAAGATGCAGTAAGAGAAAGGCTGTTGAAGTTCTCTCAAGAAACAGCAAGGGAAGGACATTTTGCCACTGAGGTAATAAAAAGCCTAAAGGGACACCGCATGATTTTATCTGGGAGAGGTCTGCCAGGCTGAGAGAGCTGGGCTTGTTCAGCCTGGGTAAGAGAAGGCTTTGGGGGACCTCGCAGCGGCCTCCCAGTACTGGAAGGGGCTCCAGGAGAGCTGGGGAGGGGCTTTTTCCAAGGGCAAGGAGTGATAGGATGAGGGGGAACAGCTTTAAACTGGAAGGGGGGAAGGTTTAGGTCAGACATTAGGAAGAAATTCTTCCTGCTGAGGGTGGGGAGGCCCTGGCCCAGGTTGCCCAGGGAAGCTGTGGCTGCCCCATCCCTGGGGGGGTTCAAGGCCAGGTTGGATGGGGCTTGGAGCCCCCTGATCCAGTGGGAGGGGTCCCTGCCCATGGCAGGGGGGTTGGAACTGGGTGGGCTTTAAGGTCCCTTCCAACCCAACCCATTCTGTGATTCTATGACAGTGGGAGTCCTGGTGCCCTGGAGGCTGAAATAAAGACCAGAACACTGCTGTCAACTGGAGGAGCCCCCAGGCCTTCAACTAAGTTCCTCCAGTTAAACTGTGGAGATCAAAGCAAATGGGGTTTTCTTGGCCTCTGTAGTTGGCAAAAATATGCAGAGGAGTTATTTTCTCCAGATTTCACAGGACTTGGCTATTTTCACTTACCAAAATATTATGAGAGGGTCTAAAGAAATACTCCCCAAGACTACCCTGCTTTGAGAAGGCACAGTTCATGCTCCTGCTCGGCAGGGTTACCCGGGGCTTCCTCCACCACCACGACCACTGCCACCACCAGAGCAGAAAAGCAGTAGATAAGATATTGGGATATAGAAAACTGGTTGCCTGCTGCCTTCTGTATTTACAATCATTTTGCTCCAAATACAAGCACTGTGATCTGTTGCAAAGAGCCGTTCCAGATGTGGAAGCAAAGGAAAAGCTCAGGGTAGATCTGTGCTGCTTTTGCAGTGCTCGGTCTTTTGCTGTGAATATCTTTCTGGTTTTTTTTTTCCTTAGTCCTGAGGTGAATCGCAGTATGAGCCACAGCCTTCAGAAAAATGCTAATTAGTATTTCCAGCCCCCAGTATCTGGCTTGAGCCAGCTGTTCTTTTAGACTCATCTACGGCACGCGTCCATCTCTGAGGTTTTATAAACAAACCAGACGGTGTATGTACTTGCTTTCAGCAGCACACAAAGAGGACACACATTTTGTATGAATTTACCATCTACCAACTGAAGAGTTCAATGTTCAAACAAATAATGGGTTGGATATGGTTGCAAATACAACCCCTGGTAGAGTGAGGGCAGGAGAGGGAGAACCAATCCAGTCCCCAAACCCTCAGTCTTCGTAACGGCTGCTGGGAGCTGTTTGTGTTCGGGTGACTTAGAGGCTTATTATCACACTATCATAAGGTTGGAAAAGACCTTTGAGATCACCGAGTCCAACCTGTGACCCAACACCTACACCTACTCCTACTTGTCAACTACACCATGGCACTAAGAGCCTCATCCAATCTCTCCTTAAACACCTCCAGGGACGGTGACTCCACCACCTCCCCGGGCAGCACATTCCAATGGCCAATCACCCTCTCAGGAAAGAACTTCTTCCTAATTATATCGTCAGGCTCCTCCTGGTGCCTTCCTGTCTGTTTCAGAAGCAATGGGTCGGAGTTACTAGGTGTATGTGCATCGTTTACACATCAGTGCTGCGCAATTTCCATCATCCACCTACCGAAAACTCGACAGCGCACTTACCTATTCATTATGCATAACTCCCCAAGTCTCAGAAACACACTTCAGGCCATGCTTTCCTACATATTTTTTTTTTACTGATTTACTCCTCCTTTGCCCTACAAATATATATAATTAATTTTGAATATTTTATGCAAAACCCAATACTAATGGGATTTGAGTCTTGCTGATAAAGATTCAGGTTCTGTAACTGGTATTCATACAAAACTTAGTCCCTAGGTTTCAAAATAGATGTGATTCACAGTGAAAAGCCACTTGAAGGCACAGAAATAACAATGTATAAAAGGAAAAAAGAAGAAGGAAAAAAAAAGGGAATGTGTCACTCATGTAGTTCTCCAAGAATTCTTGCTGAGCTGAAAGAAGAACTTCTCCAAGAAAAGAACAATGCTGAAACATCTCCCATTGCCCATTTGGAAAAACAGGAAAAAAGAAAATGTCCTTCCTCAAGCTGGCAGCTGGATAGTGCTGCGACATAGTCTTATTTTGAGTATTCACGGTGTTCGCAGTCCAGCGTGCAGCCAGCTTGAAGAGGGAAGATGACACTCTCCCTCCTGGGGTTTGGAGTAACGTGCACTGAAGGCACACACAAAAAATCAGGTTTTTAAATTTCCAGTTGCAGAGAAACAGTGATATTTTTGTTCAGCCTGGAGCGTTCTCTCAATGTTTTCTTATACTATTGAGGTAAAAAGCGATGGTTCCAACATTTGGCATTTTATCCTTTATGTCCATTTCTTTCTACCTGCGATTTGGTCGACTGGAGAAATCTGAGTTTAATTTGCAGTCATGATACTTCCACTCACTGCGATAGCCCATAGCGTACTGTGCCCTCATCACTCAGCATCCCTCTCTTATCCATAACAGGTGAATATTTCCTTCCTTATAGCATTCATTGGCCAGGGAGAGCTCCTTCATGCCCTCAAAAATCAAAGGAACCCTCTCTTTTTACACAACTGTGTTCTATAGAACTTGGTTTCGCACAACGGGACCAGACCCTCCAAGCCTACGCGTGCCGACAGCCAAAACAAAAGTAAGGCCACCTCTAAGCAAGATCGGTGAATGAAGCAGCCTCGGCACCACTGCTGGGCTGCCCTTACCTGTCAGCACTTGGCATAAAGGAGATCCACGTGAAGAGAGGTCTGACATCCAAAAACTGGTAGCCTTGTGCTCCGCCTGTACCTTTGTCAAGCATCTAAGAGACAGCCAGAGCTTGGGCAGCCTTGGCTTGTGCAGGGCTACAGTCCCTGTTGCTTGAAGGAATTTAGACAGGTGTGGCTGTGCAGAGTTACACTGAAATCACCTGTAGGGCAACTGTAGCTTGACAATTTTCTGGCAGAAAATTACACAGCCCAGATACAAAAAGTCAGACTTTTTCAGAACACAATGCATACAGAAAACATTGGGAATTGACTGGGCTTCTTGTCAAAATAACAAGCAAACGTTTGCTTTGTTTTGTGAGTAACTGCCTTTTATTTTGTTAAATAGAAACCTCAGAGGAAATAGTGCTCCTGCCAGAAATAGCTCTCAGTCAGCAAAAGGGCTTCTGGTGACAAAAGTGTTTCATATTTCCGAGTAGGACATCTAAAAATCCTGGACAGAGCAGCACATAAACCTGGAAGATTTCTCCCTGGAGTCCTTCACAGGTATCAGATTCCAGCTCAGTCTCTCAATTGAAAATCTGTGGAGATTATATGAACCACCTCTTGCTTGTGTGTGTGTGTGTGTGTGTGCGTGCAAGTGTCTTCCCTGAACATTAGAGCTACCAGGAATATTACAGGGGCTGGAGAGCAGAGACAAACCCAGCAGGATGGGTCCAGAGCAGCCTCCCCTGGCAGAACTCCAGCAGCTCTGTTCAAACACTGCAACAGCTTGCGCAGCGCTGACGGAGTCTCCCTGCAGAGCTCAGGTTCCCAACATATGATGGCCATAAAAAGGCGCAAACAACTCGCATTAATCGTGCGAGGGAGAAATAAGCAGTAAAAAACTAGGAAGATCAAAGAGGGAGAGGTTATTAGTATCAACACCAGATGTTGTGGCAAAAAGTGCTCCTAAGTGACTGGAAATGAGACATTCTTGACGATCCTGCTTGTGCACTAACACAGCTGCATTCATCTGTCCCTTCACTACTGCCAGTGAAACAGGGTCTCCTTTGGAAGGCGGCTGCTGTTGATACGCTCAGGCACCGGCATCCTTTTCTCTGCTGATCACTGCTTTTTGCCATGGTTGGTTCTCAGGTAAACCCACGGTGCTAACCATCGGGTCAAAGGGGTTAAATGAGAGTATTCGGGTGTTCAAGAGCCTTGTAACAGGAAACAAACCCAACGAGATGAGGGGCTAGGTGTTAAAAGGGAGTTATGGTTTAGGAAGAAAAATTGTGTGCCGAGATGCTGTGTGAAGCCTCAGCAGCCTAATTCAAACTCACTCATTTCCACTGGCTGCCAGAATTTACCCCCTTTAAACCATACCCAGCGAGGGGAGAGGACTGCTGGAGTCTGTCTGTCTGTCTAAAGAGGAAATCCTCCATGAGTCTTAAGGGCAAGGCTAAGCCACAAATCTCACTTGGGCCTTGCTGAAGTAGGTGTAGGCGTGAGCACAAGAGAAGGGAAACAGTTTGGAGAAAGCCAGTGGGAACTTAGTGCCATGGTGTAGTTGATGAGTAGGAGTAGGTGTAGGTGTTGGGTCATAGGTTGGACTCGATGATCTCAAAGGTCTTTTCCAACCTTATGATACTGTGATACTGTGAACTGCCGTGGGTTCAGCTACAAAAGCACTTGTAGCAGGACCCTAAAAGAAAGTCTGCAAAGACCCTGGGCCAGGGTGCTGGCGATAAGGCTGAAGAAATATTAGAAAGGAAATGCTGTCCTGTTTGGTCTTTCTCAGGCTCTGCTAACCAATACCAAGAGTCTTTGCTAACAAACAGGATCAGATTAAAGATGCATCCACATTCAGCTTCTGCCTGCAGTTAAAACAGTCTGAAAGACCTTTCAGCCTCTCCGTTCAGTTGTGCAGCAATCCAGAGTAAAACCTGTGAAGATGTTAGGTAATTCCAGTATGGAATTTGCACAACGGCCTTTGCTGCCACCGGGCTTTGTCATAGAGTTACCGTGAGCACCAAAATGAAGATGAGCATTACTCTATTCTCTTAAAGTCTCTGATAAAGCCCTCTGAAATTAATGGTATGTTTAGTGTCTGTGTTGAGGAATGTTTGAGAAACAGCGTTTGTTTCAAGCAATGTTATTGAACCGTTGGTCAGTTCTGTGTGCCAGAACCATAGACACGTGTTATGCCTGGATTTTGAAACACAAGTGCCTGATTTATATTTTGTGTTTTTTCTTGAAAATTAATAAATTTAAACTACAACGTACTCAGAGAGTTTGTTGAAGAGAAGTGGCCTATCAAAACTCCAATCTGACGCTGAATTACGTAGTTTTGACTTATTTATCAATAGAGTAATGGACAGATGAAAGCTGCCCGGTTCAGCGTAACAGCCATAGAACCATAGGATAGAAGCATAGAATGCTTTGGGTTGGAAGATCCATTAAAGATGACCCAGTTCCAACCCCCCTGCCACTGGCAGGGGCACCTCCCACTGGATCAGGGTGCTCAAACACCATGGCCTTGAGCACCTCCAGGGATGGGGCAGCCACCACTTCTCCGGGCAACCTGGGCCTTCCTGCCTTCAAAGTAAAAATTTTCTTCCTAATGTCTAACATGAACCTCCCCTCTTTCAGCTTGAAACCGTTACCCCCCACGCTACCACTACACACCCTCACCAGCTGTGCAACAGCCATGTCTACGTTGTTTTATTTTCATGCTCCCAGACAACTTCTGCACGTGAGTGCTGCCAGAAGCAAACGGTACGCAGGTTTCCAGATCATCAGGTGTTGTCTACAGCTGCCTACACAGCCATGGCCATCACCAACACATTTACAGCTCCCCCAACACAATGTGAC
This sequence comes from Neomorphus geoffroyi, assembly GCA_033558235.1. Taxonomy (NCBI): domain Eukaryota; kingdom Metazoa; phylum Chordata; class Aves; order Cuculiformes; family Neomorphidae; genus Neomorphus; species Neomorphus geoffroyi. The sequence continues at coordinate 2,180,730 of JAUMJM010000020.1, forward strand.
CTGAACAGTCACCCGATGGTTGGCCTTGACTCAGTACAGTTATCACCTAACAAATACTCCTGCTCGTGAGGAGAAGGCATTGAGAACACATATTCCACATGTGACCAATGCTGAATTTAACTACATTTTTAAGAACAATTTCTCAGCCAGGACTGGGCAAAAGACACACAGATTGATGTGCTTTGGAGGGTGTTAATTGAATGGAAGGAAAATAGTGAAAAAACGTTACCCAATCTGAATTCTACTGTTAGCTTTTGACTACAGCCAATGACACTTCTGCCAGAGGAACTGAGGAGCTCCAAAAGAGAACTGCAGCCACAACCAGAACTTAACTGGTAGATAGGAAAATGTGTACTTTAGCTCATTGAAACAATGGTTTTCAGGCTGCCATGCTAAATTTGGTCCCGTGGTACATCAGATGTAGAGCAGAACAACCTTCTCAACCCTAACTGTACCATTTGAGTACACTGTAGAAATCACAAGGTCGAGAAAGAGGAAGACATTCTTTAATGAGAAATGCTTAGATTTAAGAATCCCTGGATATACATTGAAAAAAGAGAAAGCGTTCACTGCAATACCAGATTATTATTAGCTATAGAAAGCTGTATAAGACTGCAAACTCTACAGCGTGTGACACCTTTTCAGTCAAATCAAGTTGTTCTGCAAGCCAAATATCAGCTAAACCTGTTCATAAAGGGGATGTTCTAATTGCTGCCTTGAAATGAAGCTGCGTGCGCGGCGGAGGCAACGCTCACTGGTGCGCTCGTGCCAGAGATGAGAATTAGGAGTTGTTCAGTTCTCACTATGATTGCTCTTAATAAGCCCGTATAATTATATGGTAATATGATGTAAAACTTATTCCGTGGGCTCTCTGCAATAGAGGAGCATTTCACCCTGGAGAAAACATTTAGTTAAAGTAGCAAGCCTCCTTTTTGCACTGCAGTCCTGCCAGCCTCACAATACTCACACTTGCTGTATTTCCTGAGGCTGGAACTCCTGGTGTCTTCGGATTGTATGAGGAGCTGTGATTTCTGTATTTATTGTAGAGAAAAAGCCTCCAGCTCTTAAGGTTACAGGCGAAAGCTTCCAAAATAAAATAATAGATATTAATAATGATGATGATGATAATAATAATAGCAGCAACAACAATGATAATAATAATTCAAAAAATGTGCTGGAAGTTCAAGAAAAGAAAGTGGTGTCCAAATCCTTTCTCTTTTTTAAAGCTCGTGGTGTGTATTGGTTGTGGTGCTTCAGAGGTGGGTGTGCTCGCTCTGAGATTCTGGCTGCTGGAGGTGCCTTGCAGAATGTTTGAAACTGGAGCCTACGCTTAAAATACCCTTGTGCATTCCCTCGATCAAGCCCAACACAAATCTTTTCCTTCGCTGTGGGGAAGTGCTTTATGAGGGAGCGGCGCTATAGGTTTTCTGGCCTTGTTCCTTACTCCGAGACAGATTCTGGGTCAGCGAGCTGGTCCTATACTTCATTTCATGAATTTCTTAAGTGAAAATAGCCTTTTTCATCCCATGGTGGGAGAAAGTGCTGCTGTGGAGCTTAATTGAGATTTATTGGTTTTGAGATTATTGGCTGAAATGTGAAAGCGGGGAATTATATTTGCGCAGAGATTTATTGCACGTTTAAAGAAGAAGAAATGATTGTAGCTTAAGTGAAAGCTGTTAGAGAATTTTGAGGTATTCATTTTAATACTTATAGCACTTTCCAGCAGACACAAGCTTTTATGTAGTGCCAGTCGTTTGCTAGCAGAGCTGCC